>CM034616.1:4913871-5513871 GCA_020080225.1 Gynochthodes officinalis
TAAAATGCTCTCGGCTGCCATGAGAATCCAATTTTAGTTGCAAGATAGCTTGTTCATCCTGCTTCGGGAAGATCCATGAAATGAGTGGTGTGTTCCAAGCAATACCATTAGCTAACAGCAGCTCTCTTACCCACTTAACTGGTTGTTGTTCTGGCTGGTTACATCTAAGTCGGAAATTTTGCCTTCTAGGTATCCAAGATGACTCCCACACACGAATTGTTCTTCCATCCCCAACTTGATATCTTGCTCCACTTGTGATAACATGTTTTGCCCCCAACCATCCCTTTCAAAGCCATAATGCTTTTCCTTCTGTTTCAATTCTCATCATCCTTGCATGTGGAAAATATTTTGTTTTCAAAATTCTTCTCATCATCAACTCGGGTTTTGTTAGAGTTGTTTAGCAAGTAATGTATCACTGAATTTCTAAATATCTTGCAACCCCATTCCTCCCTCATTCTTGGCTTTTATCATTTCTTTCCAAACCTTCCAATGAATTTTCCGATTTGCTTCCTTTTGTGTACCCCACCAAAAATTAGCCAAAAGTCTACAAATCCCAACTGGCAACTTGAAACAGCCCATACATAAGTAAGGAGAGCGTTAACCACCACTTTGATTAAAACTTCTTTCCTAGCCATACTCAAAAAATCTGTTCTTCCAATTTTGCATTCGTTTCTGAACATTTTCTAGAACAAAACTAAGTACTTTATTCTTGAATCTCCCTACTTTCATTGGCAGCCCCAAATATTTGGCATTTATTTGGCATTATGTTGTTCTTTCACTCCCTCTAGCATTTGGCATATCTGGCTGGCATTTTTTGATCAATTTTCACATTATGGCTAAAAAACACAAATCAGTTCTCCATATTTATGAGTTGTCCGAAGCTTTGGCTATAGTTGTTGAGGATAGCTTGCAATTGTTGTGCCTGTCTTGTATCTACCTCACAAAACGACAGAGAATCATCGGCAAAAAATAAGTGTGTGATAATAGGTCCCTTTCTACTAGCACTCATGCCCTTATATTCCCCTCTTACACTAGCTTGTTTGATTAAATTAGATAAGGCTTCTGAAAGAATAAGAAACAAGTAGGGTGAAATAGGATCCCCCTATCTAATGCCTCTTGAAGGATGAAAAAAAATCACATTGTTCCCCATTTATATTAATTGACATGGTAGCCATGCTAATAAACTACTTTATCCACCCAATGAATCTTCTCCCAAACCCCATCTTTCTCATAACTTTCTCTAAAAATTGCCACTCAACTCTATCATATGCTTTGGTCATATCAATTTTCATTGCCATATACCCTTTCCTTCATTTCCTCATTGAGTTTAAGGTATGTATGTATTCATGTACTATAACCACATTATCAAGTATTTGTCTCCTTGGAATAAAAGCTGATTGATTCGGGCTAATGCACTTATAAAGACAGAGTTTGAGTTGTTCAGCCAATATTTTTGAAATGATTTTATAAACTACATTACACAAACTAATTAGCCAATATTGTGAGACAGACATAGGCATATGGACCTTAGGTATTAATGTAATCAGAGTGTGGTTGATTTTCTCAACATTTTGCTACGAGTGAAAAATCATTGACTGCATTGAAAAAATCTAATCTAACCACATTCCAATATTTTTGAAAAAAAAATTGGAGTCATACCATCCGGACCAGGTGTTTTGGTGGGGTGTATGTGGAAGAGAGCTTGTCCGATTTTGGCTTCCTCCACTGGTCTCATCAACCATTTGTTCATGGTTTTGGTGATGGATTTAGGCATGCCTTCAAGAATGGATCGATCGTGTGTTGGATTGCTTGATGTGTATAGCTTTTCATAATATGCCATGATTTCCTTTTGCACCTCCTTCTTAGACTCACACATTCTCCCCTTTGCTGATTGTAATCTCTCTATAGCATTCACCTTTCTTCTTTGAATTGTTGTTGCATGGAAAAATTCTGAATTTTTATCCACTTCCTTCAGCCATTGATTTCTAGATATTTGTTGCCAGAATTCTTCCTCTTTTGTATGCTTGTTGAAGTTGTTTCCTCAACTCACTGCATCTCTTCCAATCTCTAGTTCCTCTCTCATGACTCAACACCTCCATTTGTTCTTTGATCCTCATGATTTGCTTGGATGAGTTGTTCCCATTGTTAATGCTCCATTGCTGGAGATCAGCTTTGCATTGTGAAATCTTGGAAGTCACTATATATTGCTTGGTACCCTATTGTGATTTATTCCATGCTGCACTCACTCTTTCCTGCATCCCTTATTTCTTTATCCATCTTTTATAAAAAAAAAATAAACTGTCTCCTTTCTCTATTCTGTTGAGGATCTATAGCTAACATAAGCAAATTATGGTCTGAGGTTTGTTTTTCACAGTGTATCACTTTGGCCTGAGGAGAGTGCATTCTCCATCGAGCTGCACCAAAGATTTTATCCAATCTTTACTCAAAAAAACCTTCTCCTTCTCGGTTGTTAGTCTATGTAAATGGATAGCCTACATATCCTAAATCAACCGTTTCCATTCGTCTCATGAAATTCCTAAATGGCAAGTAACTAGTTTCAGATCTTGGTCTTCCCTCTCTTTTCTCATATGGATATGCGATTTCATTAAAGTCCCCTCCCAAAATCCACCATTCTCCCCACTTTTTCCTCTCATTTTCCAGAAAATTCCATTGTTGCTCCCTCACTCTATTATCTATACTAGCATAAACAAAAACAATCCACCACATTAATGGATCTTCCTTTGTTTGGCATTGTAGTTGCACACAAAAGTTTTTACTAACCAATTGAATTACAGAAACATTATTAGTCCAGCAAACTATATGCCTCATTTAGTACATTCAGCTTCTACTTGGCTTTATCTTTTATCATATTGCAACCTCCAACAAACCTTCTCAACAAAATTTGTTTGATGCTTTGCTTCTAATAAACAATCCACTTCCAAATGATGGGAGTTTATGGTCTCCCTCAGTTAGGAAATTGTAGAGAATCCACCCAACCTTCTACAATTACACACACACCTTCATGATGTTTCTTGGGACTCTTTTGGACTAGTTCCCTTCACCCCAGAAGTTTGGCCTATTTCTTGCCTTGCACCTCTATTTTTCTTCTTTGGATTCTCTTGTTCTTCCTGTGAATTGTCTTTCTCATCTACCAGCTACCAGTTTCTTTTTTCTCCAATCTGAACACATCTAACTTTCAGTTGTTGTTGCTCTCCTTCTTTAGACATTAGTCTCCTCCTTGATCTTCTCTATTTGCTAGTCCGCTAGCTCATCTTTTCTTCCACTCCCATGATTCTCAATAACAGCTTCCTATTACTATTTGCCATGTTTTGTTTTACTGGGCCCGCATGTAGAATAGGGACATTCACCAACTCAATGTCCATCTGATTAATGCCTCTTTTACCAACTTTAGTTTCAACATCCTCTTCCTCATCACTCTGTTGGTTTTCTCTTCTAAGCTCCTTGATGATCCCTTCGCACCTTTGTATTTTTTTTAGTATGAGGTCATGATTGTTCTACTTCTCTCACCCTTAACTCACTTTCAGTCACGTTATTTGGCCCTTTAGCTGTAGAATCAGGCACTTTTTTTCCTCTCTCACATTGCATAGCATTTTCTTGAGTCATGTTTAGCTCTCGATTCAGATTCCATTTCTTTCTCATTGCTTCCATTGGCCCTTGGTCCTTGTTTCCAAATTTTCCAACCCCTGCCCGAATCCATTCTCCATACTGTCCCTTTTTGATTTGCTATTTCCTTTGATCATCTCCTCTTTTTTCACATAGCTTTTCTCCATATCCCACTTTCCCATAATATACGTAAAAATTTGAAATATTCATATTTGAAACTCACCCAACTCGATTTCTCCTTTAGCTTGATTTTTGTTCCTCTGAGTAAAGGTTGTTCCAAGTCTATGGATACTAAGGCTTTTATGCATCTTCCATTTTTACTCTCTCTGAGTAAAGGTTGTTCCACTTTTATGATCACATCCAGCACTTGTGAAAATATTTTGCCAATCTTAAAACCTGTTTTGCGTGTAACCCAATAGTTGGGTAAATTCCAGAATTGAACCCATATCTCCACTCGGCTAAACTCTTGGTCTTGGATTTGTGCATTTTCAGACCATTCATGTAACATCAAATATTAACTATCAAATGTCCATCATCTTCCTGCCAGTACTTTATTCCTGTCGGCCTATGTTGTGAACACAAATTGAAAATAATTAAGTCCCAGCTCACGAATAGTGAAAGCTTTCTGCATAGGCCAAATAGTTTCTAAAGTATTTTTCATTCCAGTAAAACTCACCCTTTTGTCCCCAAAAATTTTCCCAAGTAAGCTTTTCTCACCCTCTTCTTTGCTAACCGGCATATCATCCTCCTCTAGCCGCATGCCCCCCTTTTCTTGTTTTGATAACTATAGTTTTTGAATCAATCCTGTCACCTCTTGCTCCCAACTCTGTTCTTCCCCCATATCCATTACCTCGGCCTTGTCCAACAGTTGATCAGACCTGAAAAAAAAAATTGAAAACTAAAAAGCTCATGGATAAGGGATTTGAAGGTTCTAACTTTTTACAGCAGTAACCTATGGTCAAAATAGTGTTCACTCTCACACAGCCTGACCCTCACACTGATAAAAAATTTTCCTTAGCTCTCCCTAGATCCCAAGTTTTCCCGACTGTGGCTTCTATGTATTGGTTACTAAACTTCTATTTTGGTTAAATGTCTTTGATCAGCTCAGTTGATTTTCCCGTAGGTTGTCTTTCCCATTTGGTTTCTTGACAGCTGACAGAAAATAGTATTTCCTCCCCAGGAACAATGTTCCCTTTTCTAAGAAAAGAGAAACATACCACTCCCGAAGTAGAGAGACTATAGTCGGCACCTTCACTAGTCTTTCCTATTTTGTTCAAAGACATGCATGTTGTGGTTGGCAAAAGTTTTCAAGTTTTTCTATTCCTAGTTCTTTGATTGTGAAAACCTAAAAATTTTGGCCGTTAGGGAAAAAGTCAAAACTAGCACATAAGAGCTCATAATAAATGTTGGATATAAAGTATATATTAGAATTATTAGCATTAATTAAAGGGAGTATAGTAACAATTACTAATATTTATACTTGCTTTGCTAGCAAGCATTTATTTCATAATCATCGTCATCACAAAAGTGTAACTGACAATACGTTTATTGATAAAAGTTGATGGAAATTGGACATAAATGTATACGTATTGGTGCATATAGTGGCTAAGTGCTAAATGTATAGTAGTGTAGTTTTAAAATCATCTTAATAATCAAGGCCTCCTCCTGCATAAGACATATAGTGTTGTGTATTTCTTTTGATATCATGATTATATCTCCACTCTCTTTGATAGTGAAAAGTATTCCTTTGCTATTAGAGCCTTAGTTTTCCATCCTTTTTTATATTGGTCAAATTTTTTTTTAGTTGGATATGATAAGGTATAGTTGGGGGCTAGCTAGTTGGATCAATTGCAATGATTTTTTTTTTCAAATTTGATGCTTCGCAAACTTTGACATTTTTGTGTGAGTTTATACACACACACACACACACATACATACTATTTTAGTTTAATGAGGTTATTGTTGTGCTTGAGTGAAATTATTAGGGATTATAAAATGAAACTATGTACATTGATTATACATCTAGCAACACAAAATAAGAAATATTATCTACATTTTGGTTTTTAGGAAACTATCATCATTATAAATATTATGGACTTCTTGCAATTAACTTTCCCAATGTCATTTATACTATTATGAATCATGCAAATTGTGGATGTCTGTCTATATTCATCCACATAACTCTCCAGTTGCCCATGAAAGTAACTCTACTATCCAAGGGGAAGTCTTGAAGACATGTAACTCCCAACCCTTGAAATACCCCAACTTGTAACATTTTAGATTCTTGTAAGTGATGTAACTTTTAGATTCTTGTAACTTACAAGATCATGATAAACTCTAAACTTATATAAATAGAGGTTTAGTAAAAGTATGAAGAATTGAGATGAAAAAGGATAGAAAATTTCACTACACTTGTGTTCTTTATATTTCTTCTTTGTTTTACTTTCATATTCTATTTACTAGTCTACTATATTTTACAATTGTAGTAGTAATACTATATTGTAGTATTTTCATAACATGTTATCTGCATGAATCTCTAGCCAATTTCCATTCTTTCAGGTAAGTTAGGTGAGATTTATTTTTTTCTATTAGTTATATTTATCACTATGGCTAACCTTGCAAAGCTTGAGTTTGTTGCACTTGATATTACTAGAAAGAATTACTTGTCATGGGTGCTAGACGCTGAAATTCATTTAGATGCAGATGGTCTTGGAGAGACTATCAAAGAAGAGAGTAAAATCACAAATCAAAAAAAGGCCAAAGTGATGATTTTTCTCCTTCATCATCTTGATGAAGGGTTGAAAAGTGAATATCTAACAGTTAAGGATCCCTTCATCTCGTGGAGTAGTTTGAAAGAAAGGTATGAACACCAAAAAATGGTCATTCTTCCAAAAGCTCTATGATTGGATGCATTTGCGCTTACAAGATTTCAAAACTGTAAGTGAGTACAATTCAGCAATTTTCAGAATTAGTTTACAATTGAAATTATGTGGAGAAAAAGTTACTTATGAGGATATGTTACAGAAAGCCTTTTCCACCTTTCACGCATCTAATGTGCTCCTACAGCAGCAATATTGTGAAAAGGGTTTTAGAAAATATTCTAAACTGATTTCTTGTCTTCTTGATGCTGAACAAAATAATGAGTTTTTGTTGAAAAATCATGAAGCCTGCCCAACTGGTGCTGCTCCATTTCCTGAAGCAAATGTGATAGCCCTGTAATCTAATCATGGGCATGGGCGTGGTCATGGCTGTGGCTGTGGACGTGGTCATGGTTGTAATAACTATGGTGGTCATACCAAAAATGTTACTCATCACCAGATGTGGGAGAGTTATGATGAGAAAGATGGAGATCAAAACAAAAACAAAGTGGATAATAAGTGCTATCGTTGTGGCATGAAAAGCCATTGGTCTCATACCTGTCATAAGCCAAAACATCTTGCTAATCTCTATCAAGAATCATTGAAAAATAAAGACAAGAAGATAGAGAAGAATTTCATTAGTGATGATGTTAATTATGACCTTCGTCTTAGTGACAATGGCTTTACTGATTTTACTTCTTTTGATGTTGCTAATTTCTTTGTCAATCACCCTGAAAGTGATACTAGTCACTAGTGATGGAAATGTCCATGAAAAATAGATGTTCCAAAGCTAAATAACAAAGAATTATGTCTTGCAGACAGTGCTACAACACACTCCATTTTTAAGGATAAGAAATATTTTTCTTATCTAATTATGAAAGAAGCCCATGTTAGTACTATATATGGTAGTGCAAAAATAATTGAAGGCTCTAGAAGAGCAATTATAAATTTGCCTGGAGAAACAAAATTTTGCATTGATGATGCATTATATTCATCATAGCATACTGTCTTCCTTCGGAATATGCCCTTGATTACTTTTCAATGCCAACCTCTGTTTAATACTTGCACACTATTGAATTTTGCAATAAAAGAATTCTCTACATTTCATTGAATTCAACAAAAGTATACGTCTTTGTAGCCTTAAATTATACTGAGAGCATGTCTTTGTGTTTGAATGTTGCTCAGATGATAGATAAACACTCCATGAAAAACATTCGTGAAAACATTTGACATACCTTTCGCAATACTTTTATACCTGTCAAACACAAACACCAATCCATTGATATCATCACCTATTGCAGCCTTCAGCTTTTGTAAAAACCACTCCCATGAGGCGTCATTTTCTGAATTTACCACTCCTCAGTCGATGAGGTACACTTGGTTGTTACCATCCATGCAAGTGGTAACAATTAATAACCCAGGGTATTTTCCCTTCAAGAAGCAGGCATCAACAGCAATAACAGGTCACATACAAAAGCGAAATTCACGTAGCGATGCTCCAAATAAAAAAAGATATTTGAATATTCCATCTTCTTCCATTTCAAGATCGATAAAAGTGCCTGGATTACATGCCTTCAGCACGTGCAAATAAGCTAAAAATATTCTATATGAATCCTCAAATCCACCTCACATTTCATCCAGCGTAGATTCTCTTAATCGTCAAGCCTTGTTGTACGTTATGTTCATGCCCAACTGTTGACGAATATCTGCCATGATTTCGTCGAATTTATACGGCCGACATACTTTCTGGTACTTACATTTGATCCACAAACCAACTACTTTACTGGTTGCCTGCTGATTATCACTCTACACCAATAATGACTGATACGCATGAGTGTTTTCAAATTTAGTGACCTTTCAAGCACTCGAATTCCCAATGGAAGATACATTTAGCATCTATTTGCAATTGTTATCCTGGCATTGTATATACCATTACTTGCTATTTTCCCTAACAACCTTCCACTCGTAGAAATACTTCACAGCAAACATACTGATTCTCATATACAATTACTCCCTTGTTTCAAAAACATTATTTACTGCAACATTTACCATGATAGCTAATCTATTGGAAGAAGTCCCGCTGTCCGCATGCGATGACCTTGTCATTATATGGTATTAAACTATTGCTCATTCATGTGTTTGAACCGGATTGACAGGCACACCAGTCCCTGGTTGCTCAGCAGCGGTATTGTTATCTTCCACAATTATGTTATCATCAATCGAAACGCCACCCTCATTACTAGCGCCACGATCATCAATTTCATTGTATAATTTGTCGTCAACCAAATTATTTGGAGAAAGAACATCGTTAGTCCATATCGGACTGTCAACAAATAATTGTTTTATTGGTGAATTGCTAACACTATCTTCTGCATGTAATGCTTCAATACAAGGTCGAAAGGTAACACATATTGGAGTCATGGCATCTTCGAATAGTCTAATAATCTCATTCAAAACGCACTTGACATGGTAATTGGTCTTCATGGGGAGAGCGTAGATCTTAAACAAGTACTTGGGTAGATATTTGATAACCAGTCTGTCTTTGATCCCCATATCTAATTCCAAGATAAAGATGATGAGATCCACTAGTTCTGTGAAGCTTGTGTTTTCTTTTAACAAAAGAGGTTCAATCCTCTTGTAATTAATGAAGCTTCACTCCATTGTATTGGGATCAACGTTCCATTCTCCCCCATAAAAAACATGTACTGGCATCAACATAATAGGTGTGCCATTCTTATATATGCAGCCAAAACCATCAATAAACAATGATTTTATATCAAACATAAGAACCATAAACCAACTTAGCCCATAAACAAAGTAATAGGACCATGGCAGGAATGCAAATCTCTATCAGAATGCTAATACTCGACTTTTTCTTTTTCTCGACCTTAAATTTGACCTCACCTAATGCTCGATCTAACACTTGATATAATACTCTACCTCACCTAATGCTCGACCTAATACTCGACTTGACTTCTTGCTAGACCTAACACTCAACCTAGAGCTCAACCATTCACTCCTTCAAATTCATAAACCCAATTCAAATAAGCAAATATCCACTAACCTCTATCTGATGCATTTCTTCTCCACGGTGGCAGTCTTCTTGATTGAAGATGATGGTCCAATGAAGTGTGCGAACAATGGGGTGTGAGATCAATGGGGTGTGGTTAGAGAACAATGGGTTCTGAGAGAAAAATAGAAATTTGGTCTCTAAAAACTTGAAGTGTAATGGGGAACTGAAGTGCTATTCCTTGAGTTTTAGAACAGAAGAGAGGGATATTTTGGTCTTTATGCAGTTTTGAAGTGCTATAACAGCAAAGAAAAAAAACAGATGTGCTATTTTCGTAAAATCAACGGTCAAAGGTATTATTTTTGTAAATTTCCCGAATTATTATGGAGGTTCAGGCAAGCAATTGCTCACTGACCCTTTAAAGTTTAAAGTATTTCATCAAGAAATGAAAATATTATGTAAATAAGAATTTTGCCCCTGCTCAAATTCTTCATAGATAATGAATATAATCTTATTAAGGATTTCACAAACTTCGTCACAAACATTGTAACCAAATATAGTATTAACGCAACACATTTAACTTATTGAACCGTAAAATACATTTTCAATGTAAACTTTTAACTTATATACTCATTTCAAAATAATTAAAAAGTTGTCATGATTCACTTTTTTTTTCTTGAAAAGAAGTCTTATCATATACTTATTCATGTACTGGCATTTGTTCTGGTCCCAGCCAGATTAGTGGTTTCTCATGGATCAATAGTTCTAATCCCTAATATTGTGCTCACATCTTTTTAATGTGAAAAATACATATTAAAAATTATTGTCTTTATAATTATATGTATCTTCATTACAATTTAATAATCCTTTCATCCTTCAAAAAAAGTCCCTTTTTAATTAATATAACCCTTTTGTTTTTAGTTATAAGGTACAATATGCCTAATGCACCATTATAAGCTATTATAGGAATTTGAATTAAAATAAATTCTTTTTTAGAACAAAAAAAAAAGTTTTGAAATTACTATTATTTTTTTTTAGGATGGATGGATTTTAATTTAAATATGGCGAGTACAACTAGGGAGTTATTTTCTTTACACTTTTTTAATAAATAAATATAATGTACAGAAAACAACACATAAAGGGAGTATTTTGTGAAAAGCATATTGCAACTGCACCATTCTTCACTTAACCAAACACAATCTTTCTTTAACCAAACATATTTATATTCTATAAGACTGTTGATATGAATCATGATGATTATCGAAGGAATGAAATACTAAGAATGTTTTGGCTTAGTTTTGTTTTCCAAAACATAACCTTTAAATTAAAGCCAATAAAATAACTTTTGAAAATTTAAGATTTTTAACTTTCATACTTTGTCACCATCCATTATTAAAAACTTTATAGTTTAAATTAAATATAAATTTAACATTAATCTTAGCTGTTTTCTTGTATAAATTGATTCCAATTTTCACTATATTGAATATTGCAAAGAATTATTTTGCAAAAAATTTCATCCTCATTTCTTTTGCATTTATTGGTAATCTATATGCTCCAACAGCAAGAGTATAGAGTTTAATGCTCATGTGCTACTAAGAAGCAGAGTTTTTGGTTTGTAGTTGTACATATATTTGATTACATTTATTTATAGAACTGAACTAAAAATACATAAGAATGCTAGATAGAGTAATAGGAAAATAGTGTAGTATATTGGTGAGATGTCAACGTTAAACCTTGATGACTAGTGTTATCAATTATCAATGTAATTTACTAAGATGTTATTCATAATGTTAATATATCCACATTCTAAATTAATAAATAAATTTAAATCATCACTTCAAATAAAGGAAATATTTTAAAAAATGTAACAAATTAGAAAATAATTAATCTTAGTTTAAAAAATGAAATAAAATATTTTTATTTTTTCATTTTAACTTTCCATTTTTTTCAATCATATGGACATGTTATTATTTAAATTCTTATTTATACTTGTATATGTTCAAGTTAATTTGCTAAAATAGTCCAGTGGTTTCATTCTCCTATTTCCTTCCTCTTTCTCACCTCTTACTTCTCACTCTCCCCTACCTTGATAAAAATTTTGAAGAACAATAAATTCACTCAAATTTATTATTTTTAATTGTTGATGAATATATAATATGTTTCAAATTTATGTGTGTTAAAATTCTATTAATTTAACTTTTATATTTCACTACACCTGATGAGGTTTTCATGGTTTTTATATTTATCTCCACCTAGTGAAGTTTTCACGGGATAATTTTTTACCACTAAATATTAGATGAGCAATATGCATAATCCTTTATCAGAAGAGTTTTTTCCAATTGTAAGTTGGATGAAAAAAAAACAAGAAGTTCTATGATGGTCGCATTTGCCAAATGCGCATTTGGCAAATGCGACCATGCCAGACCCAAAACAGTGCCCGAGTCTAGGCGCATTTAGGAAAGTGGCGCATTTTGCATTTCATGGCTAAGTCTTTCTTTTGTTTTTTATGCAAATAAAGGCAAGGCCACAAATTAGGTTCAATAAAGATGGTAATCAGTTGGCTGTTTCTAAAAATAAAAATGGAATCAAGATTTTGACAAATAATGATGGTCGTCGGTTGCTACAAACATTTGAAAATCTTGCTTATGATGCATCTCAAGCTGGGACTGCAAGCAAGGTATACATAAAGTGTTCATAGTCCGCACAATTGGAAAAAACTCTAGCCACAAATGCGCCCACATTGGGCGCATTTAGCAAACAATTTTAAGGTTATAATATTCACAATATTATTATTATAATTATTATAGTAATTATTTATTACAACAATATCATTATAATAATTATTAATTATTATGAAAAATTATGACTAATTATAGTAAATATTTATTACAATAATATTATTATAATTATTATTAATTATTATGAATAATTATAGTAATTATTTATTACAATAATGTTATTATAATTATTATTAATTATTATGACTAATTATAGTAAATATTTATTACAATAATATTATTATAATTATTATTAATTATTATAAATAATTAAAGTAATTATTTATTACAATAATATTATTATAATTATTATAATAATAGTTTATAATTGTAGTTATTATAGTAATAACTAATAATAAACTTTAATAAATGATTATTATAATTGTAATAATAGTAAGAGATAAGAATAAAAAAATAAAGGTATAATAATAGTAAGAGTTAATAGCATATTAATTATAGTATTATATATAAGAATTACTGGTTACGACACTTTTCGTTTATTTATTTATGAAGGTATTACAATAATTATAGATAGAATGATAATAGACAACATGACCACATGTCAATACCCCACAAACCATCCCCTAACCCACAAAATACAGGACAACCAAAATGTATAAACAATATCCTATGCCACAAGTCAACCCCTAGTTAGCCACTGATCTCCATCATGATCCTAGCTAACTTCGACTTGCTTCCTGAAATTCTAACCACTGCTGCCTTGCCAACTCCAAAATGTCCTTTGCACACATCTATTCTCTCTGAAATATCCACCAATTGTGAGCCTTCTAGATCAGCCTTAAAAGATAAGCTGTAAATTGTGCTTTATCCTGCCAAAAAACCTCCCTTTGCCAAGATCACAACTCCTGCCACCACTCCTAAAACGTTTAGTTTTGCTATCCAAGGTGTGCCCAGCCCACCTAAGCCAACTTCCAAATAGTTCTAGCTCGAGAGCAAGTAAACATAATATGTTCCATAGTTTCATCCTCCTGATAACACACTGGACATATTAACTCGACCTGCACTTTCCTCAATCGCAACTTAGCATGTACTGGCAAGATATTATGACAACACCGCCAAATAAAATGTTTAACTTTATCAGTGACCTTGAGTTTCCAAGTGGCTACCCACATGCGGTGTCGTCGCTCTCGAGCATTATTGCTTTCAGGCTGTTGCTCTGCCAGCTGCCTATCCCACTGCTGTTTATAATATGTTGCCTGAACTGAATAAACACGCTGAGGAGTGACGAAGCTACTATCCAACCTGGCCAAACCATTATGTTGTATCCCAACCCCTTCCTTTTATCGGATAAGCCTCCTGACCCCCAGCCACCCCTTCCAAAGCTAAGACCCATGTTTCCTCTCTTCCTCAAGCAACAAATGACTATTGGAAAAATACTTTTCCTTGAGGACCTTACTCATCAAAAGATCAGGTTGAGAGATTACTCGCCATACATGTTTAGCGAGTAACGTATCATTAAAAAGCTGAAGATCGTGAAAGCTCAAACCTCCCTTCTCCTTTGCCTTAGTAAGCTCTTGCCACCGTTTCCAATGAATTTTTTGTCTTGTATCTCGATAAGCACCCCACCAAAAATCCGTCGTGAGTCTAGAAATCTCCTTACACACTCCCACTGGCAGCTTAAAACAACCCATCACATAAGTTGGCAAAGCATTCACCATAGCCTTAATGAGCACCTTCTTCCCTACCAAACTCAAAAACTGAGTCTTCCAATTATGTATGCGCTACTGCACTCATTGAATGATAAAATGAAACACCTCTTTTTCGACCTACCAATCTGCATAGGCAACCCCAGATAACGAGCAGTAGTTTGTCCCACCACACCCCCCATAAGCTGAGAAATCTCATTTCTTGTCTCTCTAGAAACATTATGACTAAAAAACATTGACGACTTGTCAAAATTGATCGTTTGGCCTGAGCAACGAGTACATTTGTGAAGGATAGCAAACAACACCTATGCCTGAGCTACACTCACCTTACAAAGCAGCAACGAATCATCAGCAAACAATAAATGTGTAATAGAAGGTCCATTTCTACTAGCTCGCATGCCCTTATACTCTCCCCGTTCACTAGCTTGTGTAATAAGATGTGATAACACTTCCAAAATGATAAGAAAAAGATAAGGCGACAGAGGATCTCTTTGGCGAAGACCTAGATTTGGCTTAATGTACCCACACGGCTCGCCATTAATATTAACGGACAAAGTACTTGTACGCAAGCACTGTCGAATCCACATAACCACACCCTTGGCAAACCCCATCTTCTTCAACACCTGCTCTAAAAAATGCCACTCCACCTTATCATACGCTTTGGTCATATCTATTTTGACCACCATATACCCTTTTCTTCCTTTCCTCATTGAATTCAAAGTATGAATACACTCATGAGCAATTACCACATTATCAAGAATTTGCCGGCTAGGAATAAATGCCGACTAATTCTGACTAATGCAATAATGAAGACACCCCTTAATGCGGTCAGCAAGGATTTTAGACACAATCTTATAGACCACATTACACAAGCTAATAGGCCTATACTACGATATAGACACAGGAGACTAGACCTTAGGTATCAATGTAACCAAAATATGATTAAGTTGCCTAAGCAATTTCCTACTATGGAAACACTCCTTCACAGCATTGATAATATCAAGTTTAACAACACTCCAATATGTCTGGAAAAATAAAGGAGTCATACCATCAGGTCCAGGCACTTTATTAGAATCCATCTGAAAAAGAGCCACTTTAATCTCAGCCTCCTTCACCGGCCTCATCATCCTTCTATTCATTGCCGGAGTGATAGATATAAAGAATCCCTCAAACAAAACATTCGGTGACATTGGTTGACCAGAAGCATATAACTTGCTATAAAAATCCACAATTTCCTCCTCAATCTCTCCCTTCGTCACACAGACCTTCCCTTGGCTTGTCGTCAGACGATCAATCTGATTACTCTTTCGTCTCTGAGGAGTAGATGCATGGAAGAACTTTGAATTCCGATCTCCTTCCTTCAACTACTGATTTCTAGACTTTTGATGCCAATATTCTTCTTCCTGCTTGTATTCATTTCGCAACTGCATCCTAAGACCATTCCAAACTCTCCAATCTCTCCCGCCATCCTGGCTACTCACAGCCTCCATTTGAGCTTGAAGATCTTTAATGCACCTAGACGAGTTATGACTTACCGTTGAGCTCTATTTCAAGAGGTCTACCCGACATTGCGCAATCTTGGAGCTTAAAACATACTGCCTCGTCCCCCATTGCTCTTTATCCCACGCCACAACGACTATCTCTTATAGATTCGGTCTCCTAACCCATCTCCTACAAACACAAACCGTTGCCTAAATCTCTACCTAGTAGGATCCATCTCCAAAACCAGAAATGAATTGTCAGAAGCATGTTTCTCACAGTGATAAACCCTAGCATGAGGGAACCGTTACCTCCATTGCAAGGCACCAAAAAACCGATCAAATCGTTCCTCAACAAAACCCTCCCCCACCTCCAAATCTTTCTTCCTCGAAAGACCAAAACCAGCACGCATCCAATCACCAAATTCACCATCAAGCAGACAATTGTTATTCTGATCTGCATAACGCTTAGGACACAAAGATTGTACATGACCCACACAACCACAATAACTACAGAAAGCAGCAAAAAACTCATACTGGAACAAAATCCATCGACTCACATCTTGAAAACAAACCTGAGTTCCACGGAGAAGAGGTTGCGCCAAATCCATAGTGACCAAAAGCTGCAAAATTCTATCTCTCGTACTACCACCTTCAGGGATAAAAACATTGTGTAGCTCTGGAAATAGCCTCCCAATCTGAAACCTAATTTCCTTAGTAAGCCAATGAAGAGGGAGATTCAACACCTGCACCCAGATTTTCACTCGCTAGAATTCCACATCAAGACTAGATACAGTAGGCATCCACTCCCTTAACACCAAGTATTGATGATCATATGTCCATCCTAGGCCCGCTAAGACCTTCTGTTTATCCTCCATTGTCCTGAAAACAAACTGAAAATAATTCCTCCCCAACTCCCGCACCAGGAAAGGATTAGCAATTGGCCAAACCACACTCATAGTGTTGCGTAATCCCTGAAAATTCGCCTGTTTACATCCAAAAATTAGGCCAAGAAGGCTCCTCTGGCCCTCCTCTCATCTAGGCGAGACATTCTCCGTCGCCAACACAACTCCTCCGCCACCCCCTCTTTCCACCAACGAGAGGTGCAGGCGCTGCACCAAACCAGCAACCTCAGTCTCCCAAGGTGCGAATTCAGCTCCAACCATCTCCCCCACAAACACCAACCACCGAAGACAAAACAGACAAGAACACCCTCACCGCCTCATAGAGAAAGAGACTTCACTATGAAGCAAACAAGTAGGTCGAACTTTAGGAACGGAAGTCGCACCAAATCGCACGTAGTAATTAGCACAAGCAAGTGCACTTAAAAAAAATTAGTTCAAATATATATATATATATATATATATGCATAAATTATTGTATTACGCGTAGCTACATATATAATAAAAATAATAATAAAAGAATTCCAATTGTTGCATTACAATATATTGCACCAAAACAAACAATTTTAGGGTCATGCAATCAATATATTGCCATCTAAAGAAATTTGAATACTAATCATTTGATTGATGTTGTAGGATTTTGAGTTATGAAGACACTTTTTACTTTCGCTTTTATTACTATGAAAGTGGACAACCAACATTCTATTACTGTCTTAATTTTAACCTGCATTCGAATGGAACCCTCTTATGAAAGGATTGTAACTAAGAGTCATATTTCGAGTGAAATGTACACTTTCCTCTTTCCATTCACTACTAATCACTAGGTACGTTAGAGACGAGATGAAGATGTTTCAAAATATTTAGGTAATATACAATTCCATACTGACAACATTTTTCGTAGTTTCTATCTACATTGTCAGTAGATATACATTGTCATTTACGTTGATAGTTTGTTGATTTGAGGGTTTTTTGCCCGGACAATGGGAAGCAAATTAGAAAGTGGATTCCAAAAAGTTTCTAAATTGCGGCATTGAATTTCATAAATTGCTTCTCCAAGGCAAATGCGACCATAAAAAAGTTGGAATCCAAATTTTTTTTGCCCCACAATTTTCCTCTTTTTTTTTTTTTATATATGTGTACCCAATAGACAACTGGAACAAACTGAAGGAAGTATATAGCATCAATGGTACAACTTTTCCCCCTTGCAATGCAAAGGGAAAACATTGAACATTCAACCTTTGGTGCTAATAAATGGCTATTTGGATGACCTAAATAATCTTGAAAATGATTTAGATCTAGTACACCCGAAACGTAGACAAACAAAAAACCTAGAAGAACTATCTTCTTTCAGAAAAAAATTTCCCTTCATCTATGTCTTCTAAATTTTTCATGCGTACCACAAGTAATAGGTCTAATCGTTCTCCTAAATCTACGCAATCCTACAATCTGTTCTTCTTGGGTCACAGTCGGATGTACTTCTTCACGTATATCTATGTATTCATCTACGTTATCGTCATCGTCATCTTCATCTTCCTCATGACAATCATTTTCATTCATTGGCTATGCAGACATATGTACTGGAGTTCGTATCTCTGAAGAGTGAAAGCCACTAGAGGATGGCTGATCAATCATATCAAAGATAGTCAATGAAGGAAATACATATGGTATGGGCTGCGTAGATGTACTAGGTTGAAAAGAATCCAATTATGTGGAACCACTTAAAGGATCAGGTATGTCACCTCGATGGAGTCAAGACCCCTTACCACCTTGTTTACGGCCTCGAGCATTCCTAAGTTGTCTAGCAATACCATAGGGGTTCATAACACGCTGCATATCTTGATCACCAATCTGTAGTGGGTTAATCTCTAATCTGCGAGACTCTTGAACCACACACATTGACTCGGCAACCATATCTCGTTCCTCTATTGCAAATTGACCTGCATCCGAATCCTTACCGTGTGACATGTGATCCAAAGACAAATGGTAGATTCAAGACATCATATCCATCTGGGAAAAAATAAAATATCATTAAACATCGTAGGAAAGTAATATAATCAGCATACAAGTTAATGAAAAAAACTCCTACCAAATACTCTGATGTAGAACTAGTGCCATGAAAGCCCTCAGGTGTTGCCTCAGAATGGGACGAGTCAGATATGTATAGGACTGTACGAGACTTGTACCATGATAAGTAATCATGGGATGGAACCGATGAGTGATCCACACAATCACCTTTCCGAAAGAACTCGTGCCGATTGGCCCACATGTCTACATATACTTGATGTGTGACCACCCAATCAGCATTTGTCCTCCCTCAGAGACTTATACTATGAATATCGTTGAAACGATCTAGTAGTAGTGGCATAGGAATGGGTTGGAATATCCAAAACTATCATAAAGTGTGATATGGTACATGGGGTTCGATGATGTTCCAACATATAAGATACACCACGGATAGCCAAATTTCCTAACCCGCTGTGTACTGTGGCGATAGTCCTTATAAAACTTCTTCTGAATAGGGCAATCATATGAACTAGAACAATAGAAGTGAAAATATCACTAGAACGTAAATTAGTTTTTATAAATAATTGTGGAATGCTTATCACGTTTCGTCCACTGGAAATCCAAAAATGGTACCTAGTCGAAGCGAAGGCTACTTAGCTAATCTCGATATGTGCGCAAGACATGCATAGGCACTCTGGACACATCAAAATGTCCACTCCACCTGCAATTACAATCATTGTGTCAATATAGAGATCGATATACTTGTGTTAGAGTTTGTATTGTTTCATATCACGAACCTCACGCCATATGGAAATCGAAAATCATCAACCGGATTACGATGGCCTAACCTAACAATGGGTATCCTCTCCCAAACCCATAATTAAAAAAATTATAATTTAATCGAAATCAGGACATAAATATTTGAATATTTAAAATAACGATAAAACTATAATTTAATCGAGATCAATCCGTAAATATTCAAATATTTATAATCAAATTCCGTGAATATATATTTACTTGTAACAAAACTAGTGGCCCTGTGATCTCTGTAGCTGTGGGTGCAGTAGCGTCACACAAATTCCGGTACAAGAAAGCTAATACCACACTACCCCAACTATATGCCTGTGTAACTCTAAAATCCACTAGCATTGACATGTATAATAGAGGCACCCGATACCCAAACTTGCCCGAAAACAACAGACCACCCAATAATATCATCAAATATGTATGGGCCCGCTGAATACACCTCTCCTCGCTCGCATTTTCTAATAAATCATTATCCAAAGCTTGTTCCAAGCATCCTACATGAAGTCGCCCCCTCTAATAGCTGAATGCGGCGGTCTAAATCCTAATAATTTCTCACATAAATCTATCCATTCATCCACGCTCTGTCGAGTGTCAGTACCAATGATTGGCAACCCATCCACAAATGTCTCATAATACCTCAACATCCTATAGTTTAACTGTTGCCTCCCTGACTGGTAGATGAAACGTATGTATCTCTGGTCGCCATCTCTCAACAAGCGTGGTGATCAGGGCATGGTCAATTTTAATATTTCCAGACTATATGATCCCCATGAAACCGAACATCACTATGTACGGTGTAACCAGATGTGAAATCGACATGTGTCTCCATAAACCACCATCGTACCTCCATATCTAGAGCTGTGAATCCTCGATGTGTCCATAACAAAGAGCCGAAACCTGGTGTTGACCATGCCTGACCAGTAAATTAGGAATGTGTGGCCCAAGATGCATATCTATCATACATAAAATATATATCAATAACCATCAAATGGTCACTTATGTTGTTTAATAGAAAATAGGCAAGGGATTCCTCTATCATCAGCAATGATCAATGACTAATACAACAGCCATCAACCCATTGTTCTACCAGAGTATTGTTAATGTGTATTAGAGAATGACACAACACATATATACAAAGAACAGTGGACATAATTAAGAAAAACCAATTGAAGCACTATTTAACATTAATCGTAACTCATTAGAACTAAGCGTGTTCATACAACATCCATCCTCAAATTGAAAACTAACAAATAAGCTTACATGGCTCAATAATTAATAAATATCAAACTCTAGGCTGAGCATTTTGACACCTTTTTTTATTATGACCAGTTTGGTGATAATTTCCACACCTACGAGGTTCGTCAGGGTGACGAACATCCATTTCATATTGAATGCGACTTGCGCGCACACGACCAACATGTTGACAACTGAACATATTACTATCCAGCTGTAATTCCCATCCAAAATCAGGTTAGTAATCTAGGTGTGCCAAAGGAGTAAACTTACCAAAATACTGCTGAAAATAGATACTAACTTTGTACACTTCATTAAACAGACCATATGAATTGTCTCTCCTTAATCTGCAAATAGCCAAGGCATATGAACATGGGTACCTATATAGCTGTCATTTCCCACACGTGCAATGTTAACGATAACATCTAATCATTTGATAGTTTCCACCTTTACCATCAATATGTCGTGCGGTTGTAACTTTATAAACGCCATTTTTGTAGTCAAATTCCTTCATGTAGTGTCCTTGTGCAGCTAGATCTGCCATTTTAAAAATTACTCATATGTGACTTAACAGATCGTAACGGCAATGATGAGCATCAATCGCCTGTTTTTTGAACATTTTCACTGTCCTATGCAACATAACGTCCACAATTGCCTTTATTGGCAAACTTCTAGCACCACAGAAGACATTATTGTAACTTTCTGAAATGTTAGTAGTCAAAGTGCCCCAACGGTGGTTCTCATCGTATGCTAAACATCACTATGTATGGTCAATAGTGGACAAATACTCTCATCCTTTCATATTAAATGTCAGAATTTGACTACAAAATAATTTCCACTTCTGCTTCTGCCATGCACAACCGATAGACCAACATAGCATTTTCAATTGCAAGTTCTTAAATTTGGTTATAAAATTACTCTTAACGTGTCTCAAACAGAAATGGTGAAATGCTATAGGCTCATTCCATTCATCCATGTGATTCATCATGTGAATTATACATTTGTGCCTATCAGATATAACACATAGTGGGTGCTGGTTATACGCAATGTGCAATCTCAATTGTTGCATGAACCAACTTCAACTACTAATTATTTCCTCGTTAAGTGCGACAATCGCTAATGGAAGAATTCTATTATTGGCATCCTGTATTACTGCCACTAGCATTTTCCCTCTATTTGCCACGTAGGTGAATGCCATCAACACTTATCACAGGTCTGCAGGTGTGGAATGCTTCGATCGACGAACCAAACTCCCAAAAAACGTATTTGAAAGTCTATACACCACCACTGGATTGCATCAGATAGTGTTTCCACTTGATAATAGTTCCCAAGTTTATCGCCCTAAGGGCTGCCATATAGCATGGCAATTCAACAATCAAGCTTTTCCAATCCCCATATACAGCTTCAATTGCCTTTCAGTGCCTATGCCAAACTTTCTTGTACGAGACATCTACTCAATGCACTACTTCTATACCCTTCACAGTATAACAGGGATTTTTTTCCACTACATGGCAAATCTGGGTGGCTATAAACGAGGAAGTCAAATTTGTGTGATAACTTCCTTGGTTCGCACCGAGACAATTGTGCTCAGAAACCCAACTTGTGATTTGTCACATTCCATAAGTACTTTTATGTACTGCACAGACACTCCACAAACAAGGTGTCCCGAATTGGGAAGAGTCGTCTGAAGTCTCATGCATTAATTGCACCTTGCACCTGGCCACCCAAGTACGAAACTTACTTTCTACTGTTTTGAACTCCCTATTATGGTCGATAGACCATAAGGTAAATGCTCTTTTTAGTTGTTTTTTTATATTCAAATTGCATTCCCAAACATATTTACTGATTTTCTTCACTCCACACTCGGATGCGCTTAGTTTCACCCTGCTGGGTAGGATCACTATTATCAAAAGGCCCAATATCATTGAAGAACGCCAATCCCCTTGGAATATATGTCTAATGGGAATCTTGTTGGCATTCAGTATTGTCTACCCGAGCATTGGCACCATGATCAATGGGGAAGACATTATGGTCAGGATCACTATTTGAGTCGATGTCCTTTCCTGTCATACTGTCATCATCACTTGGTTGTGGCTCAGCCAATGGATCAATTGAGTTAAATCCATCGTCGAATGCATGACTTGTGATATCACCTTTTTCCTCAACCTCTGGGTTTTGGGAAGTGAGTGATAGCCGGCACATTGAATTCTCAAGAACAGATGAACTAGGGGGTGTGGACGAGCGATTTGGATGTGAATATGGAGATGATGAAGAAGGCCCTAATACTTGCACAGGAACAAGTGTCATTCCTAATGTTGACGATGCCCCTAATAATGAGTCAGTACTAGTCAACACCGAAGGACTAGATAAGGGTGGTGACATGCCAATGTTGAACTGAGGGATTGATTGAGGAATAGACTAATGAATATACTAAGGCATAAATTGTAGCAGAGATTGAAATGGACCATAACTTGCGCCGATGACACCATCATGCATTTGTGCCACCAGAGTGACCACCTCGGTAGATATGTAAATTTCGACTAGAAAAGAATCAATATCTCGAGCCACCTCGTACATGGCTTCCATTCCAAAGTCGTTCACAATGGGTACGCCACTGTAGATGACATTACTAGAAAAATTACACGGTCAATGAAATAACATTTTCAACCTACATGCCATTCTATCCACCGAGGTGCATTGGTATATTAAAGTCCATAACTCATTGAAGGAGATCTTTGCTGATATCCTCACGATGTAATTAGCATACAAAGGACAATACGATAAACCAACATTAGTCTGTACAATGTTACCACGCCAATATAACTCTAATAGGAATAGATGAAAAGTAGACATATTCTACCTATTGCCACAAGCATCTTCAGTTCGACATTCAACATAATTAACCACAAGCTAATAACCAAAAAAACTATTCACTAACATCATTCATGTATACCTAGCAACTTTCACCAATAAATCAAACGATTTTCAAAGCAAATGTCATTTCATGTGCCAATCAAATTTGATCACCATCGTTATTTTCACATATAGGTTCAATTGGGCATAACATAATTCAATCATACCCAACATACATTTCCACTCACCACAAACTTTGGATTGAATGTAATAATATAATCAAAGTATGTAAATTACAAACTATATATGCATGTACGACGTTCACTGGAAAATAAAACAAACAATTTCAAATCCACTAAATCACTCATAATGCAATGTAAATTTGAAGACGAATTATGCATACAAATAGTAAATGAATACAAATACAACAAATTTCACTTACCACACAGTTGTTGTTCGCTGTAATGTGTGTAGATGTACTAGGGGGAGGGGGGGTGTATTTATAGGTTAAAACTTTTTAAATATTAAAAATTACATCAAACTAAAACTAAAACTAAAACTATTAGAGTTAATCCCTAAATATGTGTGTATGTAAATATGTGTTTATGCAAGGAAAGGGAGGTTATGGAGTTTTTAGACAATTACGCTTACCGATAATATTCGTTTTGGACAATGTCAAATTAATCCAAGTAGACATATTTTTTTTTATTCAATTATTATTGGGGTGATTGATGTAATTCCCAACAATAACTTAATTTAATGTAATTTTAGTAAGACAATAACTTAATTCATTCGAAACTACTTTCATTCTAATATATTTTGATGTGAATATTTTTTCCTCTTTTAGGTATATATTTTAGTCAGTGCTTAGTATTTTAGGTAAATCAGTTATTAAATATATTAGATTGCAAGTGGTCATTTTTAATATAAATTTTAATATAAACAAGGTTGTGTTCATTTTGTTACTTATGTAAGAAAAGCTTTTTTTTTTTTTTGAAAAAGTTAAAATAAAATATCGAAATTAATTATATCATTGCAAAATTTAATTGCACCAAAAATATCAGAACATTAGCTTAAAAACATTTATCCTTTAACATACTTTCTATTTTATCTGAAGAGTCCAGAGTTTCAACCACATACGTTTTGTTGACTCCAAAGCAAAACTAATGGTAGGTATGTCTAATTGAGTTCGTTGTTGCTCCACAGTAAATTTATAAGCAGAATTAACTGTGAATTGCCCTTTGCTGTCAAGGTACCAAATTAAGTTATCTCTTCTTGCTTCTTGGCTTAGTGGGATTTTCATAACAGCCTCTGCATCCTCGCGCTGAAACAGTCTTCTAATCAAACTTTGATTCCATTGTGCACCTTCTTCCAACATTAGTTGACTACACCAAGTGATATTTTCAACAGTTTGCTCATTTGGGAGAGGCCTAAAATTTGCTCTATGTGCCAACCAAGGAGACTCCCAGATTCTTATTAACTTGCCATCCCTCACTTGATATCTCATCCCCATATCCAAAATATATTTTGCTCCCCTCCAACCACTCCACAAGCAAGATGCATGCTGTTTAATGCTTGCTTGCATTAACTATCCTTGAGGAAAATATCTCGCTTTCATCACTCAGCTCATTAGTAAATTTGGGAACTGAATTAATCTCCACAATTGTTTGGCTAACAGTGAGTCATTAAACATTTGTATATCTTGAAAGCCTAGGCCTCCCTTCATGATCAAAATTCTTGAGAAAATATATAGGTTCTTCTGAGAAGAATGGGACGAAATGGTGTACAGGTTACATAGGAGAGAATTCTACATGCATAGAAGTGAACTAGAGTGAAAATTTTTCTTTGACATTACTTCGAATCCCAAGTTTAGAATGTGAAAATTTGGAGATCCCTTCACGTTAATTTGGATAGATATGTTAAAGAATTTCACTTGTAAGTTGAAAAAAAATAGGAAATTCGTGGGGGGTGGTAATTGATGGTGTGCCAAAAAGGTGATGGGCCATTTGGGTGCATTTAGCAACAACCACCCCCTAAATTTTTCACATTTTTTTTCCCAACCCCCAAATGTCAATGACTCTAGATATGTTCTATATGTATATCTTACCAAGCTGTTCACACACTGCTATTTGTATAGTGTTCTTGCCCTTAGTGGTATGACTAGACCATAGTTCACATTTAATTGTGTACAAATAATCCTTCTCTCTTCGTTATTTGGTCAAAATTCATCCATCCTCTATGTACACTACAACTTTACTTTTCAGTAGGCAGAACAAGGATGTTGCAAAGCTTAATCTCAAAGCTTAGAGTAGTCCATTGAGCCCTTAAAGTTTTCTATTATAAACAAATCTCGATCTTTATGTTCCTTTTGCATTCCCTCTCAGAATTTAAATTCTCATTAGCATTCATGTTCTTGCATGAAACACAGTTTTAAACAATTATGATTGACACATAACTTCATTCAAAAAAATTATAACTACTTGAGGTGGTTAGAGATCAATGTATAATTATATAAGTATTTTTTTTATTTCAAATATTTATCACTGAAATTGTATCTTGATTTGCATAAAGTTATTTTTTCAAATAGTAACTTATTATGAGAAAGTAGTTAAAGTATGATAATCAATTGCAATAATTTTATGGGACAGAGTAATGAAGATAGGAGGTTATCATGAGCTGTTACAATGAGGCCTTAGTTATGATTGCTACATAATTTTGCCACCCTCAGTACCTCAAAATTTTAGCTCGAAATGCTGGTACAAGACATGAACGAAATCATTGAAAAATAGTCATATCTTTCATTTCACTCCAATTCTGTTTTCCACTATTGGTTTTTGCCTTTTATTGCAAAATTTTAGGTGCCACTCTCCCTTGATACCGTAATGAAACTCATAATATCAAGGTAATAATGTTGTTATATCACATAAAGGAGGGTGATTTAGAAGAACAATGTCTACTAGAGTTACATCTCCTAATTACTTTCATGGTTAAGGGATAATATTTTGCATCAATATCAATGCAAAGTAGTGATGTGAAAATTAATTGGCATATATAAATCTCTTAAAAAATTTCAACGATTCATTTGTCAAGAGCATTTAGTTTATGGGGAGAAAGGAGGGTGAGTAGTATTTGAGAAAGATTATTAACGTTTCAACTTGTCTGTTCAATTATAAAGTTGATATCATGTCTATATATCTATATATATGTTAAAATAAACATTAAGTTTAAATGATTTTGATTTGCCATTGAAATATTACTAGAGGATTCTGACTTCCACTTTCTTTTTCCCTTTTCGTTTCATATGTCATATTGAAGAAAAAGAAGCAAGTACAAATCTGAAATTGGAACTGAAACTTGATTATATGCTATTGTTTTGAACAATGTTTTTTTCAATATACTGGCCCTACTCGCTTGGGAGTTCTTTGCATTGAGTTTTCAAAGTTTAATTTTTTTCATTGAAATTATTTAGTCCAATAAGGCAAGTGTCACGGGGGTAACTTTAATGAGCTTCAGCCATTGGCCTGCTGACAAAATTCGTTTAACAAAAAGCAATAGTATTTATTTTGATTTGCGGATCGAATCGATTTGTCAATTCGATTCGGATGGAATCAGATTTTTAAAGAATGGATCAGATCAGATTTTAACACTAATCTAAATGAGATTAGGATTGAATCTCTATCAGATTAGGATTAGGTCTCTATTTGGTGTCTATAAATATAGATGTAATAGAGGTCTTTTCTCAGAGAAATTGAGAGAGATTTCAAAGAAAGCTTTAAGAGCTTTTGTGAGAGGTGGGGTGTTTTTAAGGGTTTGGAAAATCCTTGTAATCTCCGCGTTTGTTATTAATATCATCATCGTCTTTGTCGTGGACGTAGGCTTGAATTGTCGAGCCAAACCACGTTAACTTGTGTGTCTCGATTTATTCTTTGTTCTTACTTTTTTGTTCTTGAACAATCTTGGGAATAATCACAACAATCTAGTATCAAAGCTTGGGTTAGTTCAAGATGGCTACCGTCAAATATGACATTGACAAGTTTGATGGGAAGAATAATTTCGGACTGTGGAAGATGAAGATGTATACTTCTTTATGTAAAGAAAGTCTCTAGAGAGCATTAAAGGGTAAAGAACATTTACCTCAAACAATGACAGACCCTGATAATGATGAATTCTTAAAGAAGGCATATGGCTCAATTGTTTTGTAATTGGCGAATAATGTCTTGAGAAAAGTTGCTAGAGAAACAACACCTGCAGGACTTTGGTTAAAGTTTGAAAATCTCTACATGACAAAGTCTCTCACAAATCGGTTGTATTTGAAGCAACGGTTATACAACCTGAAGATGAAGGAAGGTACACTCATTGACACACATATAGATGTGTTCAATAAAGTTATTTTAGACTTGAATAATATCAATGTAAAAATAGAAGATGAGGATCAAGCTCTTATTCTTCTATGTTCTTTACCAAAATCCTACGATCACTTGGTTACCATTTTGTTATATGGGCGTAACTCAATTTCCATGAGGATGTAAAAGCATCGTTGAACTCTAATGAGTTGCGAAAATCAGTTACCGAACAAGGTGATACAGTTAGTGCTGAAGGATTGGTTATACGAGGTAGAGAGAATGAAAGAGGAAAAGGCAGTAAAAGAAGATCCTGATCGAAATCTAAATCCAAGAAAAATAACAAGTGCTATAACTGTGGGCAAAAAGGGCATTATAAAAGAGATTGTCCAGAGTTCCAAGGGAAGAACATAGTGAGCTCTACAGGAAATGATGGAATTGCTGAAAGTGAGTCAGAGGGTACAGATGTGCTCACTGCAACTGTTGGTTACTCGGGTTCAGAGTGGATTCTTGATTCAGGCTGCAATTTCCACATGAGTCCACATAGGGACTGGTTTACTAATTATCAATCCATTGATGGCGATAAAGTTCTCATGGGCAATAATATTGCTTGTGAAGTGGTTAGAATAGATACAATAAGAATTAAGATGCATGATGATATGGTGAGGACTTTGATAGATGTTAGACATGTACCTGATTTGAAGAATAAATTTTGATTTCTTTAGGAACAGTTGATGCAATTGGTTGTCACTACAAGGGTAGAGGTGGAGTTCTGAGTATCTTTAGAGGTGCACTAATGGTCATGAAAGAAATTAGACAGTTTGGTCTCTACATTTTACAAGGTAGCACGGTGACAGGTGCTGCAGCTGTTTCCTCTTCTAGTTCGAATAATAACATGGATACTACCAAATTGTGGCATATGTGATTAGGACATATGAGCAAAAGAGGGATGTCTGAATTAAGAAAACAAGGTTTGCTTGGCAGGCTGGTAGCAGGAAAGTTGGATTTCTGTGAGCATTGCATATTTGGCAAGCAACATAGGGTAAAATTTAGCACTGGAATTCACCAAACCAAAGGTACTTTGGATTATATTCATTCTGGTCTTCAGGGCCCTTCTCAAGTTCCTTCAAAGGATGGTGTAAGATACATGTTAACATTCATTGATAATTATTCAAGGAAGGTATGTGTGTATTTTCTTAAACAAAAAAATGAAGTCTTTGTGACGTTCAAGCATTGGAATACCATGATTGAAAAGCAGACTGGCAAGAAGATTAAGCGCTCTAGAACGGATAATGGCATGGAATTCTGTAAGATGAATTCAATGAGTTCTGCAAGAATGAGGGGATTGTGAGACGCTGCACGTCACATACGCACCACAACATAATAGAGTTGCAGAACAAATGAATAGAACTATTCTGAAAAAAGTAAGGTGCATGCTTTCTAATGCTCGGTTAACCAAGGAATTTTGGGCTGAAGTTACAAACACAACTTGTTACTTGGTAAATCGGTCTCCATTCACAGCAATTAATTGTCAGACTTCTGAAGAAAGATGGTCATGTTCCTCTGCAAATTACTTTGAATTGAGAGTATTTGGTTGTCCTGCATATGCTCATGTTAAGGATGGTAAGCTTGAGCCAAGGGCAAGGAAATGCATATTTCTAGAGTATGAAGATAGAGTGAAGGGTTATCGATTGTGGTGTTCTGATGACAAGTCATCCAAGTTTTTTTATTGGCAGGAATGTTACCTTTGATGAGTCTGCTTTATTAACAAAGAAAGAGGAGAAGGTTGACATTGATAAAGACAAGAGCATTGAGAAGCAGGTGGAGTTTGAGGTTAAAACTTTTGAAAAAGTTTCGCAGATAACTCCAGAAGAGCCCATTGAAAACGTGATAGATCTTTCATATGCAGTAAATGTTGTGAGTGATTCATGCATTGTCCTGGAGAAACTCACTGGGAAACTGTGAAATGGATCTTAAGGTATCTCAAAGGAACTACAGATATTGGCTTAGTATATGAACGAGATCGTAGACTTGGCGAACTCATTGGTTATGTGGATTTGGATTATACAGGAGACTTAGACAAAAGAAGATCTTTGACAGGTTATATTTTTACACTTTGCAGTTGTACTATCATTTGGAAGGCTACATTACAATCAACTGTTGCTTTGTCTACAACTGAGGCAGAGTACATGGCTTTGGCAGAAGCTGTGAAAGAAGCTATTTGGTTGAATGATTTGGCTGGCGAATTGAATATGGAGTTAAAGCAAAACACTATCTATTGTGATAGTCAAAGTGCCATACACTTGACGAATAACCAAATATACCATGAAAGGACCAAGCACATTGATGTTAGATGTCATTTTTGTTCTAGAAATTTTGTCTTAATGGTTAATCTCTGTAAAGAAGATTGGGACCACAAATAATCCAGCATATATGATGACTAAGTCCATTACATCGACAAAATTCAAGCATTGCTTGGATTTGGTCAATGTGTGCAGTTTGAGATAGGAATGTTTCGGATGGGTGAAGACGTTATGAGAGAAACAAGTCAAGGTGGAGATTTGTTAGATTATGCCTTGTTTCCATATTGGAATGGGATTAGATAATTTTATTTAATATTCTAATTTGGTGTTTTTCATAATTCAATTAGGATTTGGAACCTTTATATAATCCTACTGTGTTTTGTAACACTAATCTAAATGAGATTAGGATTGTGATAACTCTATTTTATATAGGGTTTTCTTATTAATTTTGGCTATAAATTGGCTTGTGTTTTAATTTGTTTTTTCATATTTTGGCCAAATTATCCTTTGATTTTATGATTTCTAAGTTTTCTAATAGTTTTAGAATTTTTGAGCTTAATCTTGAATTTTACTTCTAAATTGAGAACAAAGGACTAACTAATTATTTTGTTACTTTATAGCCAAGAAAGCTTATCAAAGCTTGACCAATTTACTTCAACAAAAAGACAAAGAAGACTCTTTTGGCTGCAACAAAGAATTCAAAAGCCGAAATAAAAAAAAAGGAAACAAAGTTGAGTGCAAAAGTAGGAAACAAGCACGGTGAGAAAAAGAAAGGAACTAAAAACCAAAGAGCAAAGAAGGAAAACTTCTAGAAGATGCATGGAAGAAGAAGAGCAAAGCGATGCAATGAGGAAACGAAAGCCAGAGACAAAAGAAAGTGGGCAATGAATTTGGGAACAAAGACACAAGCAAAACAAGCTACAAAAGAAGGAAACAAGGTCTTTGAAAAACAAAAAGGAAAAGCCGAGCAAAGACACAAAGATCAAGGAGAAGAAAACAACTACAAATCGGGAAAAAGAAATAAGAAGAACCAAGCCGAGGTGCAAACTAATTTGGATATTCTGAATTTGGAAACAAAAGTCGGTGGGATTTGGAAACAAAAAGGGACTGATTTCAAGTTGAAGACAAAGAGCAAAACAAAGAAGGACTTGGGTCTGCAGAATTTAGGAAGAAACAGCCCTCTTTTGCTCTATATAAACAACACAACCGAGAGGAACAAAGAGGAACCAACTCTTCGGTCTTTGTATTTTTTTCTTTTCTTTTCATTAGTTTAGGAGTAGTAGTAGCACATCCATTCTGTTTTTCTTTTCTTCCTCTAGTTTAGATTTAGTTTAGCCAAGCTCTTTTCTTTCTGTTTTCCTGCAGTAGTTTAGAGCAGCCAGCTTTCTGTTTTCTGTTTTCTTGCTCTCGGTTTTTCTGCAGATTTCAGCTTCATCTTCTCGGTTTTTGTTGCTGCAAAATTTCAATCATCTTCTTGTGTTTCCTTCCTGCTTTTCCCGTCAAATTCAGTCGTTCTTCTCTTGTTTGTTTAGTAGTCTAGTTAGTTTATCTTTTGTAGCCGCCAAGCTTGACTTGGGTGTAAAGTTAGCAGCGATTGTTGTTTTGCTTTAGATGTTACGGGTTCAAGAAACAAGGAAGCAGAATTTTATTTTGTTGACTTCAAGTCTTTGATTTGTCTTTTCTTCTCTTACTTTAATTAGTTATTTTAGACATTTTAGTTTTCTTTTCTTGTTTTAATTTTAGTAGTTTTATTTCTTCTTTTGTTATGAACTTCTAGTTGTCCTTTATTTTCAAGGATTAACTATTTTATAGTTTTGTGTTTATTTATTGAATAATAGTTAGTTTAATTTTCAGAATTTGTTTCAATTTTAATTATGTCTATTTTTATTTTTGTTGTTAGTTTAAATTTCATTATGTTCTAATTTCTTTTGTTAGAGATTAGATGGATCTTAAGCATGAATAATTAATTCTTAAGACTTGTTCATGCAACCTATATTTCAATTATGAGTTTAATATCATGTTCTTAATGCTTTTAGGTGATTGATCACCACTTAATTGATTTTTGATGCTTGTTTGATACCGTGTGGAGATAACATGCATGTGCTCATGTGATATTAAACCGTGAATTCAATTTAGACCGTAATAATCTAGGTTGTTCATGTGGTTTCGGTAGTAGAACTAAGTCGTGGCTACTTAGATTGAATCCGGGAATTTCCATAGTTCCTAATGCATTTAGAAATCTAAATTCACCTAGACCAAGTGTGAGTTGATTTTAATCTAAATAGGGTTATTAGACCGATGTCGGCTATTAATTTACATTAGGGAAATTTCACCATCATAAATTGGAATTTACTTTAATTGCATGACAAGTCAAGAGAGTTAATTAGGATTGATTAAGTGAAATCAAATTCTCTAACATCTTTATTAAATTGGTAAATTTTTAGTATTTGTTTATTGTTATAAATTTTCATTCTTTGTTAAGTTTAGTTAAATTGCATGAAAGCTTTTTAATTGGCTAGCTTGTTGTTGAATTAATCATATTGGTAAGTAATTGGTTGAATTGAAAACAATCCTCGTGGGAACGATACTCTACTTATCACTTTATTACTTGTTGATATTGTACGCTTGCAATTTCACTGAACAGATTGGGTCTCTATTTGGTGTCTATAAATATAGATGTAGTAGAGGTCTTTTCTCAAAGAAATTTAGAGAGATTTCAAAGAAAGCTTTAAGAGCTTTTGTGAGAGGTGGGGTGTTTCTTAAGGTTTGGAAAATCCTTGTAATCTCCACGTTTGTTATTAATATCATCATCGTCTTTGTCGTGGACGTAGGCTTGAATTGTCGAGCCGAACTACGTTAACTTGTGTGTCTCGATTTATTCTTTGTTCTTACTTTTCTATTCTTGAACAATCTTAGGAATAATCACAACAGTATCCAATTCAATGTCAAATGCTTTAATTGCCTACGCAGAAAACTTATCAGGATAAAATTCTGCCAAGCGAATTATTTTTCTTATTAAAAGCTAAAAAGCAAATGCTTGGATTCCAACAAATAAGCAACTCTATGTTTATTTCATTGAAATGGTGGTTGAGCTCTTGAAGTTGTAAATCTATCATAGCACAAAACAGTTCAACTCGATAGTGGTAAAGATTTGTGACTTGTTGAACTCTTCTTCGTTATCTCCCTCCACAAATGAACATTTCATTCCTTTCTGGAATGTTGACCTTATGCTTTTTACAAAATAAACAAATTTCATTAAACACAGAATCCCATCTGTCATCCCTTGTAGCTTGTAATTGTTCGTTGGAAATCTTAACCAAATTTATTGAATTGACATTATCTTGATTTTTTTTGCATTTACATAGAAGAAACTTGAACATGCCTTTTTGCAACTTCTACAAGTGATAATTGAAGCTAATGGCCAAAACAATGAATATAATATGTAGATTCATTTTTTTTCATAATCAAAGTTTTCAAACCATTATATTCACCCCCAATATTGCTACTACCATCATAACACTAATCACGCAATTGTGACATACTTAACCCATGTTTTGAAAATAATGCATCAATTGTCACTTTAATTGTTTTGAGCACTAGTATCACTTACATGGAGAATGCCAAGAAATAACTCGATCACACATCCTCTTGAGTTTACATACCTTAACAACAATCACCAATTACTCTTCATTGATATATATCGAGATTCATTCCCTAAAATAAAAAATAATCCATCTCCAATATCATCAACAACAATTCGTGTAATTTCAGTTGTCAAAGCATTTGTTATGTCATTCTGAATATTCAGAGCAATGAGTTTGAAATGTTTAGGAGCATTTTCTAAAACCACTTTTTTAATATCTCCATTATGATTCTCAAGAAAATATGGAAGTTCAAGAAAAATTTCCCTGGTTATCAAAAGTATTTAATTCATTATGACCACGAAAAGATAATCCTTGATGCACAAGAAATTTAACACAATCAATTGAATCTGATAAACGAGTTCGATATTTCATCTTCATTTTCTCCGAATGTCTACAAAAAGATACTTTGATGTGCTAATTTTGTTTTAGTAAATTTTAACATTTTATCCAAGCTAGATTACGTGCTCTATTTGTTTTAGTATATTTTATTATTTTATCCTGTTCAACAGTTGGTATAGTCCATATATTATTTACTAGTTATTTGTTTATTCGTATTGTAAATGTTCGTGGTATACAAACTTGTTTTTGATATTAATACATCCGCATTGACCTAAAACAGGTTGAAAGATGAAAAAATAAATAAATACTTCTTTCGACTTAAATGAATCACTTTTAATTTGGTAGAATTTTTTTTAAATTACAAAATATAATATATTTAATACACTATTAAATATATATTTTTATATCTTTATCTTAGTTTTTAATTTGAATTATGCATTATCATTATTAGAGAGAGAAAAGAAAAAGACATAATTAATTACATAGGATGTTGAACTATTTTGTACCATCTCCATCATAAAAGAGAATTTACTTTGGTTTAAATATAATTTTTATTAGTTTTTTAATACACACACTTAATATATCACTAAATATTTAATTTTACATTTTTAACCTTACTTTTTAATTGTGAGTATATATAATTATTATTAGTAAAAATATTTTATAAATTTAGTTTAAAAGCGCACTTTTTTTTAAATGATGCATAAAGTAGGTGTTTATAACATTTCTATCACAAATGCCATTTTCATTACTTTTTTACTTTAATCATTTTTTTTTTGGAGAGAAAGGAAAGAAAATATTTATATATTTGTTACATTATTTAAAATGGTATAACAAAAAAACAATTAATGAGGACGGCCTATCCACATGTGGCAAGACCAAAAAAAAATAAATTTATATTATTACCTTACTACTCTAAAAACAAATATGTAGTACTTGTATAGAATATTTTGTCAAGGAGAGAGGTGAGGGTATGTGAAGTTTTTCAAATCATAAGCGAGCAAAGGTGACATTAATTTCAATATATTTAATATATATTTAATTATATATATATAGAAATTTTGTAATATCTACATTTTCGTGAGATAACCTTTTCTTTTTTCTTCATAAATATGATTGCCAGAAGACTTTTTATTTGTGCTTCTACTAATCTATTTTCTATTTATAATTATTTGTACTTCAACAAACAAATAAATGAATAGACCATTGAAAGAAATTGAAAATCAGAAGGTTAAAAAAATAATTCCATTTGCTAAGTCTACAGCCTTTTATAAAAAAGAAATGTATTTTCTAACAAATTATTTATATAAGTTTCTAATGGTTAGTGTTTTTTTTTTTTTTTTTTTTTGTTCCTAACTCAACAAGAAACATGAGAAACAATAAATTATTGCCATTCTTTTGGAGAAAACTTAGAGAAATAAATAGTTCAAATAATCTCCATTTTGAAGCTAACATATTGTTTTCACCAAAAAATATTGAAAAATAATGTTTAATGGACAATGTGAATGCCTATGTCCGTAGAACTAAACGAATAATTTAACCAAAGGACAAAATGTATATACATGAAACATAGAACAGTAACGCGTTAGTTATACTAAAACACAAAAGCAAAGTGTATTTAGCCAAAAGAATAGTATTACTCACTCCACCTAGAAAAAGAGTTTAATTTTAAAAAAAAACATTTATCCCAAAAAAAAAGTTGATTTTTGGTGTGAAATTCTTGTATTACTAATGGAACAATTTATAATCCAAATTAAAAAGTAAGGATAAAAATATAAAGTTATATATTTAATTGTGCATTAAATGTTTTGTACCTTATAATTTAAAAACATTACATAAAACCAAAGTGAACTCTTTTTTTAAAATAGAGAGAGTATTTGTTTTTATACATGACATCCATACTACATTATTCTTTTGTTTGCGTTTTAACCTTTTTAATTTGGAATAGAGTAAATTGACTAGTACAACTACTAAAATTCAAATTTTAGCTCACGGCAATGAGCAATAGAGCGAACTTAATTTTAATTTTTCCTACAAAAAATATGATATTGGGGGTACTGCAATTGGTTGAACCAGGGGCGAAGCCACCCACCTCAATTTTTAAAATTTTTAAAATTTTTAAAATTACATTAGAAATCTGAAAATTTTACAATTTTTTTCATAGTAATTGACCCCCTTAAACTTTAGAAAATTCATCATTTTTCTTAATTTGTTACCACAATTTTTTAAAAAATTTCTCCTTTCTCTTATGTTGACACTTCAAAGTTTAAAAAATATATAACTTGTCTTAATTACTAAAACTATTTTAAATATGTACCTTCCTAGTTTTAAGTTATATACTACCTCCTTCCCTTTCAAAAAAATGTTTAGTTTTAAAAATTTTGTTTGTCCTAATACACATTTTACTTTAGTGTGAAATTCTTTATTATCCTTACTAAAAATGAAAATATATAATCTAAATTAAAAATAAAAATAAAAATGTAAAATCGTACATTCGGTGATACATTAACTACATCGTACCTTGTAATTTTTTAAAAAAAAAGATATACCAAATCAAAAGTAATTTTTTCTAAATCAAGTAGTATTTTGAAATAGTTTATATTTTATTAACATAAATTCTACTCTTGTACTAGCGACTGAAGGAAAAAAAATGGTGCTAGGGTCTTGGCTCCGCCTGCAAGGCCATAGAACCTTAAATAACTTTTCCTATAAAAAGGTAAGATTAATTAACCCTTTTATATTTGACGTCCAAAGGCCATGCCAAGTACTCCTATTTATTAACATTGAAATATACTTTTGTAACTTAAATATTCATTAATCGTAGTTACAAGTTATAACCAGGTGACCATATGTGTAAACCTCTAATTAATATCGCATGAATCTTTAGCACTTGCATAGGGAGAAAGGAAAATGCTATATACATTAAAGAAACGTTAATGCATCTTATAATATATGCCTACTTAGTCCTGGCCATGGTTCGGTTTGGAACCGAAATCGAACCGGAACCGAACCGGTCAAAACCGGAACCGAACCGGTTTTACGGTTTTACGGTTTGGAACCGAAACAGAAATCGGCTATCAGTGGCCGGTTTTGGTTCATAATTTTTGGAACCGAACTGAAACTGGCGGTTTAGAACCGGCCAAGCCAACATTACATATGCAAAATTTTGTTCATGGTGAGGTTCGAACTTGTGCCATTTTTCAACTTCCATCAAAGTTTTAACCATTTGGATTGAGTTTCTATTTAATAAAATTGCTCCAAAATATAAGGTAAGAGAACTACATGGGCTTTGATTTCTCTACCCCGGAGAATATGTAGGCACTTAATTCGTTAAGTTCAAACCCCTTTTTCCTTCTTTTTTTTTTTCAAAATATAGTAATTTTAGATTTTTGATGATTTCTGTTTGGAATCGTATAAAATCGTTTTGAACCGTATTAAAACCGGAACTGGCACCAGAACCGTTGGTTTTGGAACCGTCCCGGAACCGTCTCTTAAAGGTTCGGTTTCGGTTCCTTATTTTTATTGAACCGGAACCGTCGGTTTCTGAACCGTGGCCAGGACCTACTTTACTCTATAAGCATGATTGAACAATTTGTAGTGGTATTATCCACTTCTTTGATCACCTACCAATTTAAAGTAGTAACAATTCACTTTTTAGTTTTGGTAATGAAGTCTCCATCCGCTTTATTACAAGGAGAAAAGCACGAAACAAAAATCCTCAAAAAATGAAAATTCTAGTGACAATGCGAAGATGATACTATCTTTAAGATTTTGCTGAACACAACTTGCATCTTGTATTCATGATTATAATGCTAGTTTATAAACACAACTGTTGAGAAGAAAAGAGTTTTCAACAGGAAAGGTATGACATTTTTGCTTTCAAAATTAACTAAATGAACTCAAATAGTGTTATTGAAACATTCATTGCACATATACGTTATTGGAAAGGCAATGAAAAAATGACGTAATGAAGCCCCTAAGAAGAGTAATGACCAAATGCAAGGTTGTTAAATTCAAATTTTTACGTAAAATCGGTGAAGGGTCTACAAAATTGGATCATAAAATCGTAAGAGTTTACAAATTATAAAAATAATATAAAAATATATTATATATAATATATGTTAAATTTATAAATTATAAACATATTCAACTTATAAAAACTACACAAATTTCCAAAAAGAATATTCCTAGTGCAATACTACGATAACCAATAAAGATCATCAACGACCTAATGATAATTAGGAAATATGCTTTCTCAGTAACCAAATGCTTTATGGAGGAAGGAAATGCAGATTTTTCAACACAAAAGCAAAGACAGATAAGGCTTTGTATTGCAGAAGACACCTATCTATCACAAGAGATAACTATAGTGGCGTGGAATATGCCACTGGCAATCTTCTGAGGCTAGTAAACTATAGTTAGAACGCCTAATTTCTTTTCTCGTGTTGGTGCTTGGGATTCTTAACAGAGACCTTCGCTAAAATTCTAGTGTGTGATTAATTTGATATATCCAATACACGCAAAAAATGAGATCCTCTATTTCTCAAAGAACTCCAATGCAGAGCCAAATCCAATTAGGGGACCAAGCGGTACCTCGAGACTATCGAAAGAGTAAACTTTGATGCATAGAGGCCTCATCATAGTTGGTTGGTTCTCGAGGAGGGTAATAGAAGCAATTGAAATTATAACCTCCATTACAGAGTATCCTGAAGCCAAGCAGTTAGCTATCTTACAAAAACAAGAGGCCAAACTATTAGAAAAAACTTTCCATTAGCCATTAGGGTTCATAGAACAAAGCATTAGAATCTGTACCTTTTCTAATGGCACAAAGTAAGAAACTCAATTCTCATCAAATATGAAAAAAAAAAACATGACAACCTAGAATCACAATAATTCTCTGCTTAAATAAGTAATTCTATCTACATTTTCTGCTTTATATTTTAAAAATGGAAAAAAATATTCCTCTTGACTAGTAATAGACGAGCTACAAAAGCAGGCACAGTTGAACCAACAAAAGTTCATTAAAACAGAAATTAATGAAGAAAAATGGCACTCTTCTGAAATACTTCTCAACAAAAAAAAAAATTTAATTTCGGTTGCAATTGCAATTCCATCCAGAATCACAAAATTTATGAATGAAAGACAAATGACACTCACAAAAAAAAAAAGCCAATCTTGTCTAAAGCTTGCCAATGATACTCCCCTTTCTTGACTCTATCATCAAGTAAAGAGTAAATGACATCCAATTCCTTAAATTTTATCAAAAAGTTGCAAACTTGAATTGAAAGTCCTATCTAATTGGAGGGAAAAAAAATCAAATAAACAAAACAACCACCTTTGGGGGAGCCAAAAAAAGTACTCACCAAAACGGTTCAAAACCCAATCTTTTTCTCCCTTTCTTACCAACCCAGATATACCACCCGACAAAAACAACAAATGCAACAACGGGAAAGGTTAACATGGTAGTAAAGTGGGAAATATGCTCTTACAGAGGGTCCTCCACAACAAAAGCTATAAAAGCCACACCCACCTTGTGAGTACGGCGTCGGAGATAGAGTTTCAGCTTGTGACTTGTGACTTCGGCCACGATGGAGGTTTCGATGTGTGACTTCTCCAATTCAGAGAAGCTTGAGGCGGCGTCGGAGATAAAGTTTCGGCTTGTGACTTGGCGATTCGGTGGAGGTGGAGCTTGATTTGCGGCACGCCGGTAGTGGAACCCTAGAGGCTATGGTCTGGCGTGTGACAAAACACAGAGGAAACGGGAGGAAAAGGGAATGAAACGATGGGAATGAAAGGAAAGCCTGAAATTGGCTTTTTTTAAACCAAAACGCAACTTATTTTTTCGTTTTTGTAAAATCGAGTGAAATGTACAAGTTTCACATTTTTACATGTTAAAATGCGATTTTCCCTAATTTCATCATTTTTTGATTTTAAACATGATTTGAATCGGACCCTTAATTTTTGCCTGTAAAATCGTAAAAACAAACGAGTAAAAATGAGATTTAACAACCTTGACCAAATGTTTTGACAAAAATGGTTAACGTGGAAGATGGATAGAACAGAACATCGCAAAATAGCTTAAGACAATAGAAGCCAAATCCAACAAAGGGTTGAAAAAACAATGACCAACCATGGCCTCTATACAAGAACCTACAGGAGCATTTAAACTACAACTATTTTAGTACGATTGCTTCATTCCTAAGGGCCAAGGACCTTTGAACATAATCATTAGGAAGGGATCTTAGTATCTTACCATCTTGAAGACCTCTGCATTGGCATAACGAAGTTTGGACCTTTGAACATATTCATTAGGAAGGATCTACTCAAACCTTTTGCCGTAATAATCTCTTATAGTTATAATGAGACCAAACTAAAGACAAAATGAAATAACTAAATTCCACAACATTAATACCTCAAAACCAGTTATATCGCAAATTATTTTGCAGGATGCATAGAAGGAGGTGATTCAATGTTGACATCTATAAACAAAGGCAAAAAACATGTATAGATTATATGGCTAGAAATGCAAATAAAAACTACCCAAAATGTAATTGGTTTTCAGTAATGAATAATCAAGCATAACTTCATCCATTTTCTTAACAAACCCCAAATGCCATTGATTTTTCAATAGAAATATAACGAATACCTATATTACCCATACGTGTTTTCCACTTTACACTTTGGTGGGATGGGGACCATCCACTAACCAACTAAATCATGATGTTCACCAAATAGAGTACTCTAAATAAGCTAGATATCTCCTATGGCATGAAAGACCACTCTCGACCTATTAGTTGTATTTCCGGCCTCCCTATGAAATTTGGTTTCGAGTTCTACATGTTTGTACTAACACAATGTTGTGTAGGTATCCAAAGCTCTCTATAAAAGAGATTTTTGTACATTAGCAAATTGACCAATGTTTTTCCTCAAAATTGTTAAATTCATTTAATCATAACTCCGAGGACGAGTTTCACATACAATGTCAACCCATAAAAAGTACATAGTGAGTGCTTATTTCCTATAACTAGGACTAAGATTGCTTTTCACCTCTCTCTATCTCTTACAAGTATGTCCAACAAATGTATATGGTAACCACAGAATCACTTGTCTATTCAAAAGCTCTTAACTTTATCTTCACGATCCGAGAATTAACCAATTCACAAGAGTGTTAAAAGTAACTTATATGCCAAAATCTAATGTCAATTAAAAAATAAAGTATAATTTGTATGTTTAATAGGGTACAATGAGCTCAGAACTCAATATAACAGAACAGTTTGTCTCTATGAAATATGGGAATTTAACATGATAATTTAGTAATCAAGCCACAAGTAGGGAACTCATAGTTTGGTTCATTAGTTAGATAATTTTGATAATTCTTAGCTTGAATAATCTATTTAAGATGTTTCCAATGCCTCCCTCTAGCTTGCTCCTTTGGGTATTTTTCATAAATCTAAACCTTCTTAAAGCGTAGGTGAGTTGGCACTAACTTTGCTTTAATCACTTCTGCCTCCATCTAAGAACAAATTACTCTGACAATAATAACTTAATTATATTGAGGGTGAAGGCCTACGTAAATTTATCACATATAGAACAATACAAAACTCCTAACTATTACCACAAATAGAAACCATAGACAAAGAGCATCACGTGTAAAAGATTAATAAAAATTACAAATACACAAGAATAGAATTACCCGATTTGATAATAAATATTCATGAGTCACGATTGCAAAAATATCCAGTTGATTATTAAAAGGACTACTAATATTGTGTCTCCAACTGTATCAATTAGTCCACAATTGTACATTCCCTCATAACAAAAAAGCATCAACCAAAAAAAACCAAAAGGAAAAAAACCTTCTACTTTCTTTCATATTTATATACATATCCTTGAATATAACAAAATCTTTTGTTCAATCAAGTTCTCAATCATAATCATCAATCCATCAACCAAAAGATTCAAAACCCAAAAATTAAAAAGAAAACTTACAAAGGCCAATTTCCTTTAACCATACAATTCCTTCCCATTTTTTTTCCTATAACTTAAATGGTCAACAATTCAAGATAACACTATCCCTTAGATAATTCGAAAATGAGTACAACAACAACAAAACACAACTTCCCTAATCTTCTAAAAATCCATAGAAACATGATTAAACCACTAAAAAAAAAGGCAATGGTTTCAACATAAACTCTCATCAAAATACAACCCTATAAAAATTGAAGAATTGAAAAAAAAAACACACACACACACACATACACACACACACACCAAGTGTACAAACTTAATTCAGAAATTTAGCCATTCAACCTAATTATCATAATGAGATATTCGTGCCATGAACAATTACTTATTCAAGTTCTCCAAACAGCTAAAAAAAAACCTAAAAACCTTCATTACCAAAATAAGAATGATACAAAATACAATTCAATTTACACAACTACCTTGTTTTGTGGGTAGATTTGGGATAAGGGTGATATTAATCAATGTGGCGGAGGAGGAGAAGCTGAGAAAGAGAGGGGAATGGTAGGGGATGGTGAGAGGTCAACTAGTCACAGTGTTAGATTGGTTAAGCCAATAGGATGGAACCTAGGTATGGCATCTTTTACATTATTTCAGAAACTCGACCGGTCTATCTACTAGTTTAATAGAACTGACTTTGTGCTTGGTTCAATTACGGTGTGTTCAAAAAATGGATATCAACGGTAAAAAATGAATAAGAAAACCGAATTAAATCGAAGTAGAAAGATTGGTTGAGCCAATTTTAGATTTTAGCTTTCCTTTTTTTTTCTTTTTGGGTAAATCACAAAATTGGTCTCTTATAAATTGCTATTTAAATTTTTTAGTCCTACAAATTTAAAAATAACCTTTTCGCTCTATTATATTCTCTTAGTAGATTTTTAAGTCTCTCGACGGAATTCCGTCATGAAATTCATTTACTATTGCCACGTTTGCTTATTTTATTCTAATTTCTTTCTCAATTTACCCTAATTTCTTTCCCATTCTATTCACCTTAATTTTTCATCCTAGAAAACTTTTTGATCTTTTCTATTGATTATGATAATCTGCAAAATCCAAAAATAGAAGCAATTTAATATAAAATCAAGCACGTATGTATAAAAGTTGATGCATATAATGGATAACTACGAGTAGAAAAATCAAATATTACGACATGTTTGAGAAACCTTAAATTATGAGTAATTGGTACTTTGTTGATTGATAATATGTGTTTAGTATGTAAATTAAAAATTCCATGTCTATACTTCAGTGAATCTTGTTTACACTTTACTAAATTCATGTTTGTACTTTAGCGAATATATGTGTGCATTTTAACAAATCAATATCTGTGTTGATAACGTCTATGAGGTTATTATAAGTTAACATAACTTTAAGGAATAGTAATTTTTGTTTTTGTCTTTATTCAATGGACAAATATTTTTAACTAGGTAAAGTTGAAATTTTATTGATTTCTTGACTTTTGCCAACTTTGGTAAATGATGATCTAGGTATTTCACATTTTGTTTTCATTATTCCTCACTATTTTATTAGTTAATTAAAGTGGTTACTCAAAACATCATATTATACCTAGAATTTATGTTGTAATTTTTTGGAGCGAAGACACTAGAAAACACACATTTGATCATTGTGTTGCTTTAAAATCTACTAGGACCCAAGAACGATTTACTCTCAATACAACTCATTTTCATAGTACTAAAGGATTGGCCTAAAAACAATATGCAGTGGACTTGTCAACATAGTGGACTATTGTAACCCGAAAAGGTGGTTGTCATGCATCCTCAACAAAGTGACTAGATAGTTAGGATTTGATGAAACAAGTGTGGCTTACCATTACTTGAAACTTGGGAAGACAATGGATGATGATTTATTATTTATTTCGTGTGACAATATAGCAAGAGAAGTGATTGAATATAGATACAAAAACAAGTTGGTGAATGTATTCATAATTGAGAAGAAGAATTACTTTCCAATTGATGCATAAACACAACCCTCAAAAGCTAATGCTAAATCCAATACTAATGATGCTATTCAAACCCCAAAAATTACTAACAAAAATATAGGCTTTGGTCCAAACAAGAGGGAAAGGATAAAGGTTGTTGCTAAGAAAAGAGTGAAACTCTAGTAAAAAGCAGACTAGTTAAGAACAAAGAACATGTGGAAGAGATTAGGCAAGAGAAGAAGGATTCTACCAAAAAATATGGCAAGATGATGGCAAAACTGAAGAAGAAGATATCCAAACCCAAAATGTTGAAATGCCAATTAAAAATGATGAGAATACCAAATTGAAGATTAAAAAAAATGCCAAATTGACCCTAGCCATGTAATGATGCCAAGTGATGAAATCTCTCGACCAAAAATACCCATGAGTAATGTGAAAAAAAGTTGTAAACATAACATTAGTTGAAGTAATAAAGCAAGTGTAGAAGCAAGTAATCTTTTTGAAGATGACGTCTCCATTCATAGTGACTATAATCCTACTAATGATTATAAAATGTATGAACTTTTCTCAAAGAGACATTAAGAGAGGGATAAAATTTCAAACATATCAAGGTTCAAAGTGCAAATAATGGCATGAATAGGAGTAGGGCTACTGTGGCTGGTGATTAGGAATTTGAATGACTCAAAAGAATTGATTAGTCACTCAGGTTTAGAGGAGAAAAGTGACAACAACAACAACAAGGAACATTTTATTTCAACCCTCAAATAAAAATAGAGGATTACCAGTTTAAATTGGGAATGCTTTTAAGTGACATAGAAGAGTTTAATACTGCATGTAGGCACCATGGAGTGAAGCATGGCAGGAGAATTAGATTTTAAAAAAATGACAAAGAATATGAAAATCTATATGCAAGACAGTCAACTACAACTAGATAGTCTCTACTACATATTGTTCAAAAAATAAAGGATGACACATAAAGAGGTTGAATAGTACCCTTAAACTAAATTCAGCCATAGGTGTTCTAATTCAAAATTTCTAAGCCGCAAATCTAAGGAGGACATCCACATGTATAAGAATTGGTGAGATAGTTCAAAAAGTGAGCTCATATTGAACATAAACATATCCAGAAGCAAGGCTTTTATTACTAAAATGAGGCCTATAGAACTAATTGAAGGAGATTACAAAAAGTAATATACTTGGGTATATGACTATTGTGAAGAGTTAAATAAGGCAAACTGTGGTTCAAATGTCTTCATAAGAATAACTAAAAATGATGATGGTGACAAGATGTTTCAAAGAATATATGCATCCTTGAAATCTTACAAGAAATGTTTCTTGGCAACATATAGACTTCTTGTTGGATTGGATAGTTGCCATTTGAGGAATCCCCATAAACATATTATGTTGACTGCGATAGGATTTGATCCTAATGATCAAATATTTCCCATTGCATATGCTATTGTTGAGATCGATAATAAGGTAACTTGAAAATCAAAGAATTGAAGAAGTATTTATAAATTAGAAATCTACATGATTGGACTTTTACAGCTGACAAATAAAAGGTCTGACTACAACGTTGTTTTTATATAAAACATTTTTGTTCATATTTAAATATTACATATTAGCTTTCCAAGTATATTAATGAGTTTGATATCATTATAGGGCTTAACAAATGCAATGGGAGAATTGTTCCTTAGGGTGAAACATAGTCTATGTGAATGGAACATGTATAACAATTTTAAGAAATTGCATTCTAATCTTGGTCTTAAAGATAAGTTATGGACTGTAGTTAGGGCGTCATACTTGAACAAGTTTATCTCTGAGATGGACGCCTTAAAAGAAATGGAAAAAAAATGTATTTAAATGGCTGCAATAGCACACCTCTCCCAAATATTGGAGTAGAGCATATTTTAGTATAAAGCCTAAGTATAATTTATTAGTGAATAACATTTGTGAGTGCTTTAACAAAGTAATATTGGATGTACAAGAGAAGCCAATCTCAAGTTTGTTGGAGGGTGATCGTTGCTATTTGATGGTTAGATTCTAAAAGAAGAGGGAGTTTATCTCAAAAATGGATGGAAGTTTGGGTCCAAAAATCCAAAAACGATTGAAAAAAATTAAATGGAATTCAAGTGCATGTATTGCAAATCATGTAGGGGAACTAATTTAGAAATTAGATTTATGTATGGAGATTAGTAGACAATTGACCTACATAGGAGGACTTACAGTTGTAGAAGATAGGAACTAATTGGAATTCCTTGTTTACATGTAGTGAGTGCCATTAGTAGATTAAAAGATGCACCGGAGGATTTTGTCCATTAGTACTACTCTAAGAACATTTGTTGGCGGGGTTAACCATACGTAAGCCTACTTTATGTCCACCCTAAATATCTATTCAACAAGACTTGACATTATGTATTCTGTAAACCTACTTTCCAATTTTATGTCTTGTACAAGTGAGTTGCATTTCAAAACTACAAAAAAAAAGTAATTAGATACATCAAAAGCACTAAGGATTTTGGTGTTTATTTCAAAAAATATGAAAATATAGCTCTGATGGCTTTATAGATAGTGATTTTGTTGGATTCAGTGATGACATGAAAAGTATCTTAAGCTATGTGTTAGGCATTGGTATAGCGTATTTTTATTGGGGTTCTAAGAAGCAAGATGTTATAGTTCAATCAATTGTAAAAGCTGAATATATGGCTATTGCTGCAACTGTTAATCAAGCTCTTTGGCTAAAGAAGTTGTTGGTAGATCTAAGAGATGAACAAAAGATTGCCACTAAGATTTTTGTTAACAATGAGGCACCCATTGCTATTCTAATGATCTAGTTTTTCATGGTAAAACCAAACATTTCAAGATAAAATACTATTGAATCCGTGAAGTTCAAAAGAATAAAGAAACTGTTCTTGTCAATTGCACCTTACAAAATTGGCTTGTTGATATATTTATAAAGGTTTTATCCAAAGAAAGGTTTGAAAAGTTAAGGAGTCAATTGGGAATTTGCAGCAAAAATTTCAAGAAAGAGTGTTGAATTGCGAAATATTTTTCTACAAATTTAGAATAATGTTTATCTTTGTAAGTAGAACTTTAGGATTATTATATAGATTTTTATTATGTTTGTCATTTTGTTGATTTGTTATTATTCTTATCTTTTTTAGTTGAGATTTTTTAGGAAGATTTTAAATCGTTATTTTTTTTTTATACTCTATAAATTGAATGATTGATAAATGAACAAGTTTGTTTTTTTAGCCTTCAATACTTGTTTAAAAAATACTATAAGTTGATGGATTTACTTGGCCATGGGATTATTTTTTTTGGCTGCTGCCGCCTTCAACTGACTCAGGTTTGGTTGGAGTCGAAATCAACAAGTTTGATGGATTTGCTAAAAGTGTTTTCCAAGTAAAAGATATAGGCCAAAATCAACAGGTGACAAGGGAAAGAAACAATGGAACAAGAAGAATAAGAAAAAGGTGAAAGCACACCAAATGCAAGAATGAAAGAAAAATATCCAACTTGTCAACATTGTAATAGAACTAACCATTTTCAAATGAATTATTGGTTTAAAGATATTGCGTGCAATGTTTGTAAGTAGAAAGGTCATATTAAAAAGGCAAGCAAGAACACGCAAGAATGGCATCAAGCTCAAATTGAAAATGAACTGCAAGATGAGCAGTTGTTTGTTGCATATTGTTTTGCAAACAAAACCATTAATGAAGCTTGGTTGATTGACAGTGATTGCACTCATCAATTGGGTAATGATGAGTCAATTTTCTAGGAGTTTGACAAATTTTATGTCTCCAAGATGAGAATTGAAAATGGAAAATTTATTGAAGTAAAGAGCAAAGGTAATATTTCTGTTGAATATGATTTACGAAAGTTTGTTTCTAATGTTTTGTTTTTGCTTGAAAGTGATCCAAATTTGCTAAGTATTAGGTAGTTGCCAGAGAAAGATTATTCTGTTATTTTCAAGAATACTTGTAAATCTATAATCCTGATAGAAGTGAGCTTCTTTCTATAAAGATGAAAGGAAAAAAAAATCTCTCTTGATTGGTTGCAAGCTGGTTTAAAAGTTTGTTCCAGTGAGGTGGATGAAACTAATCTTTGGCATAAAAGGTTAGGTCATTTTAATTTTTCATAATGACATGCATACCAGTAGACTTGTACAAGATTTGCTACTTATTAGAAAAGAAAGTAGAGTTTGTAAAGTTTGTCAGCTGGGAAAACAATCAAGGCTATCATTTCCTCAAAATTTAGCTTGGAAGGCAACAGAGAAACTTTAGTTGATTCACACAAATGTTTGTGGTCCTATAAATACTCCTTCTTTAAATGGTAGCAGGTACTATGTTATTTTTATTAATGATTTTAGTAGAATGTGTTGGATTTATTTTGCTAAAATTTTTGAAAGTTTAAAGCTCTAATCAAAAATCAAAGTGGCTAGGAAATCAAAATCCTTAGGTCTGATAGTGGAACTACATATACTTCTAATCAGTTTAACAAGTTATGGGAAGATGCAAGAATTGAGCATCAATTGACGGCAGTTTATACTTGAAACAAAATGGAGTAGGGGAGAGGAAAAATAGAACCATTTTGGAGATGTCTAAGCGTTTGTTGTTTGATAAGAATTTGCCAAAGAAATTCTAGGTTGAAGCTATAAATACTATTGTTTTCTCCTCATTAGACTGCCTACAAAGTCAGTAAAAGACAAAAATCCTTTTGAGACACGGTTTGGTTACAAGTCATCAGTTCACAATCTAAAGGTGTTTGGTTGCGTATGCTACACAAATGTTCTTGATGTAAAGAGGGAAAAGCTAGATGAAAAGGCTAAAATAAGAATCTTTGTTGGCTATAGTAGCATCAGAAAAGGTTATAGAGTTTTTCAACCCTCTACCAAAAAAGTGATTAAGTAGGGATGTCAAGTTTGATAAACATGTAGCTTGAGATTGGAAAAGACTAAGAAAAAGAAATCTACTCCTAAATCAATTGAGAAGGAGATCCATGATAAGACTATTGATGATATGCTAGTTAGATGTATAAGATCTCTTTCTAAAATTTATCAAAACTACAATGTAGCTGTACTTCAGCCTGGAGGTTATGAAGAAGCTGCAAAAATTCTTAGTGGATTGCTGCAAAGAAGGAGGAGTTTAATATAATTGAAAAGAACCAGACATGAATGCTTGTAGATAGACCAAATCATAAAAATTCTGTTGGTGTCAAATGGGTTTATAGGACCAAACTCAATGTTGATGGTTCTATCAACAAACATAAGGCAAGGTTGGTTGTCAAGAGTTATGCTCAACAATACAGAGTAGGTTTTTTAGAAACATTTCCTCCAGTGGCAAGACTTGATACCTTCAAAATGATCCTAGCAATTGTGGTTTAGAAAGAATGGAAATTTTATCAACTTGATGTCAAGTTCGCTTTTCTAAATGGTTATTTGTAGGAGGAGATTTTTGTTGAACAACTAGAAGGCTTTGCAGTGAAAGGAAAAGAAGACAAGGTGTATCAACTTAAAAAAAAGCTTTATATGGCCTTAAAACAAGCTCCAAGAGTTTGGTATAATAGTATTGATGATTATTTTTTTGAACTTAGTTTCAACAAAAGTTTGAGTGAATGAACTGTTTATGTAAAGATTTTCAATGATGATATAATTATTGTCACTTTGTATGCTAATGATTTACTTGTTATAGGAAGTAAGTCTTTTTTGGTGAATCAATTCAAAGTGAAACTAAAGGAAGTATTTGAGATGATAGATTTAGGGGAAATTATCCTATTTTCTTGGTATGGAGATCACTCAATCTCAAGAAAGGACCTTCATAAATCAATATAAATATGATAGGGAAAAGTTCAACATGCAGTCTTGCAAGTCTATTGGCACACTTTTAATGGAAAATAAAAAATTGAGCAAAAAAGATAGAGCTTAAAAGGCTGATATAATGATTTATAGGAGTCTTATTGGTTGTCTAATGTGATAGGGAAGTAAGTTACTTTGTATGTTGATGATTTACTTGTTACAAGAAGTAAGTCATTTTGGTGAATCAATTCAAAGAGAAACTGAAGGAAGTGTTTGAGATGACAGATTTAGGAGGAATTGTCGTATTTTCTTGGTATGGAGGTCACTCAACCTCAAGAAGGGACCTTCATAAATCAATACAAATATGATAGGAAAGTATTGAAAAAGTTCAATATGCAATCTTGCAAGTCTATTGGCACACCTTTAATGGAAGGTGAAAATTTGAGCTAAAAAGATAGAGCTAAAAAGGCCAATGTAAAGATTTAAATGAGTTTCATTGGTTGTCTAATGTATCTCACAGTAACAAGAGCTGACATTATGTATTCTGTAAGCCTACTTTCCAAGTTTATGCCTTGTACAAGTGAGCTGCATTTCAAGGCTATGAAAAAAACTGCTTAGATACATCAGAGGTACTACAGATTTTGGTGTTTATTTAAAAACATCTAAAAATATAGCTCGTTATGGCTTTACGGATAGTGATTGGGCTGGATTCAATGATGATATGAAAAGTATCTCTAGCTATGTGTTAAGCATTGGTTTAGGATATTTTTGTTGGAGTTCTAAGAAGCAAGATGTTATAGTTCATCAATTGTAGACGCTGAATGTGTGGCTCCTACTGCAATTGCTAATCAAGCTCTTTAGCTAAGGAAGTTGTTGGCAGATCTGAGACATGAACAAAAGAATGCAACTAAAATTTTTGTTGACAATGAGGCACCCATTGCTATTTCTAATGATCTAGTTTTTCATAGCAAGACTAAACATTTTAAGATAAAATACTATTATATTCATGAAGTTCAAAAGAATAAAGAAATTGTTCTTGTCCATTGTAGCTCACCAAATTTGCTTGTTGATTTATTTATAAAGGCCTTATCCAAATAAAGGTTTGAAAAGTTAAGGAGTCAATTGGGAATTTGCAAAAAAAAAATTCTAAGAGTGTTGAGTTGTGAAATATTTTTCTACAAATTTGGAATAATGTTCATCTTTGTAAGCTGAACTTTAGGATTATGGTATAGATTTTTATTCTATTTGTTAAGATCTTTTTGTTAATTTATTATTATTCTTATCTTGTTTAATTGAGATTTTTAAGGAAGATTTTTAACCGTTAGTTTTTTTTGTACTCTATAAATTAAGTGATTGATGAATGGACAAGTGCTTTTTTAGCCTTCAATACTTGTTTAAAAAATACTAATGGATTTGCTTGCCATGCGTTTAATTTTTTTGGCTGCTCGCCTGTTGCTGCAGCCTTCAACTGACTCAGGTTTGGTTGCCGTCGAAATATTGACAGGACAAGGATACGCGCGGTGTGCTGTTCATGAAAAATCATGTGAAATTTGAGAGAAAGAATTGGTTTACTTATTGCCAAAATATGAATATATTTACAAGTTTTATAAAAAACAATTGCCCAACTATCTTGCCCCAAATTATACAAAGATTAATTGTCCAACTATCCTGATTAAATTATGAAAACAAATCAGCTATGCAATCACTGCTTAATTAGCTTAAATTATGAAAACAAATCAACTATAAAATCACTACTGAATCAGCTACACGTGTGATGCTACAGTTCCAAAATAGAAAAGATATAAGTTATAAATAATTAAGAGAAGATATAGGAAAATCGTGTGGGAAGCTTTAATAAATTAGATTACTTACGCTATAATATCAAAAACGATCTTCCGTTACACTTTTGATGTATCATTTCATAATATACACTCTAATAAATTGATTTAAATTTTATAATTTGTGTTAATATTTATATCGTTAACATTCATTTTCATCATAAAATATTTTACTGATAAAAGTTCACTTTTTTGTTGTTAGGTTATATTTATTTTAAATATTTAGTGTGAAAAAATAAAAAATACCCTAAAATTTTATTAAAATATTGAATTGATTAAAAAAATAGAAAGCTTAACGTTAAAATGAACAAGTTCACATTTTGATAAAAGTAGATGCTAATAATGTATATATTAATATATATTACAAGATTTATACTAACTTAACAAAGTGAGTAACATGAAGTAACATCCAAAAGTGTAACAAAAAATCTAATACGGTGTAATATTTGTATAAAATTATTATTGATGTTTGGCGAATAATAACAAATAGGGTAAATTATATCTACTATCCTTGTAATTTGTAAAAACTACCAATCAAACTCTGAGATATGAGAAATTACCAATACCCTCTTAATTTTGATAATTTCATAACATTTAACCCCTTTAATCAACCAAATTCATAACATTTAACCCCCTTAAAATCATAACATTTAGCCTCCTTAAGGGGGTATTGGTAGGTTTACCAAATCTCAGGGTTCGATTGATAATTTACACGAATCACAGGAATAGTAGATGTAATTTACCCTAACAAATAAATGACAATGGGGAACATTGAAATTTATTTTTTGAGATGGCAAATGCATATTAGTAAAGTCAATTTGATTACAATTTTGTAAGCCAACAAATGCTTGTTGATTAAAGCACAATTGAGAGCCTAATAGAAAGTTGACAAACGCATGCATTTTGACAAATTACAATTGATTCCTAGAGAGTGGTTTTATGCTCGTAGGACAATGTTTCTTTCTTTTTATCCTTCCCCTTCAACACAGCAGCAAAGGGACAAGACACCTTGGTAAGGTAACATAAAATCGAGTCATTGTCTAAGTGAAAAACTTGGTAAGGTAATTTTTTTGTTTGGTAAGTGAAAGTAATTAGTTAAATTAAATTACCATAAAGTTTCCTATTGAAATTTCCATCCTAAAAAAAATGGTAACAAGACACCTTTCCTTGTACCCATTACTATTGCAAGAGATCTGCATTGCATGGATTTTTCAAATCTAACAGCTTATTTGGCGCCTTTTCCGGACGGAAACTTTGAAATTTTCCTGAACTTAATCATATAACTTCAATTATTAGTTCAAACCCTAAAATCATGTTTTATAAATTGCTTCAATCTTCCAGAAAACCCACCCAACCAAGAAAGGAAAAGATGCCCTTGAACTGAATTTTATTTTATTTTATTTTATTTTTTGTGGGTCTCATCTCTTTACTGATCAAAGTGCTTTGAGAAAACGGAAATTTTGAAATGGAAAACTATTTGAAGAAGAATTTCGACGTAGAACACAAAAGGCCATCTGAAGAGGCTTTGCAGAGATGGAGATCCGCCGTGTGGCTGGTGAAAAACCCCCGGAGGCGATTTAGAATGGTTGCCGATCTTGTAAAGCGTGCGGAAGCCGAGAAAAAGATAAAAAATTACCAGGTTGGTTAATTCATTAATTAATTAATTCTTTTGATCACTTTGCTCACTGAAGTTTTTTTTTTTTTTTTAAATGGTGATTGGTACATGGATTAATCTACACATGTCCAAAGTGTTGTGGTTTATTTTTCTTGGTTTTTTCTTGATCAATCTAATACGTGTTGTACGTGTGTGCTTTTTTTTTTTTCTTTTTTTTATTTAAATTCCCTTGAAATTCACAAATTTAATTGTATTGGGCGTTTTATTTATAAAGAATATTTGATTAGTCTAGGCTTTCTAAACCATAAATTTTTTGTTTGAATTTAACCCCTGAGTATTAAGACAATACAAAGAAAATGGAAAAAAGAAATTGAGATTGTTATGGATTAGATTGATTTTTCTTTACTTTGAATGGCTCAAAATTCAATTGTTTAACTGTATTAAATGATCTTTTAAATTGGACAAAACTCTTTAGTTTATGGTCCCTTTTTTTATAATAGTAATTGTTTTATTGAATTTACTACACTAATTTAGTATGATTATCAAAGATAGAGTATTAAACAGATGAATCTAATTAGAATGGTAACAATGAAAATAGCCCCTCATACTTCTAATTATACAGGGGGCCAGAATTAATCTGGAGGTTCAGGCAAGCAATTGCCCACTGGCTCTTTAAAGTTTAAAGTATTTCATCGATCAAGAAATAAAAATATTATTTATGTAAATAAGAATTTTGCCCCTGCTCAAATTCTTCATAGATAATTAATATAATCTTACTAAGGATTTCACAAACTTCGTCACAAACATTGTAACCAAATATAGTACTAACGCAACACATTTAACTTATTGAACTGTAAAATACATTTTCAATGTAAATTTTTAACTTATATACTCATTTTAAAGTAATTAAAAAGTTCAAGAAAAGTTGTCATGATTCACCTTTTGTTTTTGGAGTTAATATCATTTACCCCCCTTGTGGTTCTATAATATAACAATTAGCCCCCTGTGGTTTGAAAAATACCAACCAGCACCCTTGACTAATAGTCAACTTGACAAAAAGACGAAAAAACCCTGAAATGGTTGGTTGTTATTTTTTAAACCATAGGGGACTAATTGTTATATTACAAAACCTCGAGGTGGTAAATGATATTAGCTTTATTAAATTTTAAAAAAGACAAAAATGTGAAATTTAAAGAAAAATTTTAATAAAATTATGTAAAATTTTGTTAAAAATTTTAATGCAAAAAGGCAAAAAATTATTATATAGTTACTTTGTTTTTTAAGGTTAAATTTATTGAAATCTTTTCGTCTTTAAATTTTATTAAATTTCATCTTTATAGTTTTAAAAAAAAAACTTATTATATAGCTTAAATGATTTTATTAAATTTTAGTCTTTAAATTTCATCTTTTTTGTCTTTTTAAAAATTTAATAAAAAATTTTAAACTATATCACGAGTTGTATTTACAACCATATTCAGGTGTTCAAACATCTTTAGGTGTTTAATTCTCACGAGTTGTATTTATAACTATATTATGTAATACTATAGGTGATTTTTTTTTTAAAAAAAAAAAAGATCTTGTAAAGCCCTCAAATTAGTCTAGAATTTTAATGAGGGGTAAAGAAGACCGCAAAAAATTTGATATAGTTTAAAATTTTTTATTAAATTTTTAAAAAGACAAAAATGATGAAATTTAAAGACAAAATTTTAATAAAATTATTTAAACTATATAATAAATTGTTTTAAACTAAAAAGAACAAATTTAAAGATAAAAATTTAATAAAATTTAAAGACAAAAAGATTTCAAAAAAATTTACTTTAAAAACGAAGTAACTATATAATAATTTTTTGTCTTTTTGCATTAAAATTTTTAACAAAATTTTATTAAATTTTTGTCCTTAAATTTTATTTTTTTCTCTTTTTAAAAATTTAATAAAATTAATATCATTTATCCCCTCGAAGTTTTGTAATATAACAACCAACCCCCCATGGTTTAAAAAATAACAACCAGCATCCTAATAGCTTTTTCGTCTTTTTACCAAGTTGACTATTAGTTAAGGGGGCTGATTGTTATTTTTCAAACCACGGGGAGCTAATTGTTATATTACAAAACCTCGAAGGAGGTAAATGATATTAACTTTTGTTTTTGAGGAAACACCCAAAATCGTCCTTCATATTTCAGTAAATAATCTTTTTCATCCTCCACTTTTAAAACGGGAATAAATAGTCCTTCAAATTTCATAAATCGAAACTTTTGATACTATACGTGAAATAAACGGGAACTTTTAGTCCTTCAAATTTTGGTTCTTAAAATTTGAAAGACTATTTGTTCCCGTTTTAAAAATGGAGGATGAAAAAAATTATTTGGTGAAATGTGAAGGACGATTTTGGGTGTTTTCCCTTTATTTTTTTTAAAAGAAGTCTCACCATAAAAAGTTGTCATGATTCACTTTGTTTTTTTTTATGACAAGAAGTCTCATCATATACTTTTTCATGTACAGGCATTTGTTCTGGTCCCAGCCAGATTAGTGGTTTATGATGGGTCAATGGTTCTACTCCCTAATATTGTGATCACATCTTTTTAATGTGAAAAAAAAAACTAAAAATTTTGTCTTTATAATTATATGTATTTTCATTACAATTTAATAATCCTTTCATCCTTCAAAAAAAAAAGTTTATTTTTAATTAATATAACCCCTTTCTTTTTGGTTATAAGGTACAATATGCCTAATGCACCATAATAAGCTATTATTGGAATTTTAATTAAAAATAAATTCTTTTTTAGAAAAAAAAAATGTTTTGAAATTACTATTATTGTTTTTTTAGAATGGATGGAGTTTAATTTAAATATAGCGAGTTATTTTCTTTACACTCTTTTTTAATAAATAAATATAATGTAAAGAAAACGACACATAGAGGGAGTATTTTGTGAAAAGCATATTGCAACTGCACCATTTTTCACTTAACCAACCCCAATCTTTCTTTAACAAAATATATTTATATTGTATAAGACTGTTGATATGAACCATGATGATTATCGAAGGAATGAAATCTTAAGAATGTTTTGTCTTAGTTTTGTTTTCCAAAACATAACCTTTAAATTAAAGCCAATAAAATAACTTTTGAAAATTTAAGAGTTTTAACTTTCATGCTTTGTCACCCTTCATTATTAAAATCTTTATAGTTTAAATTAAATATAAATTTAAACATTAATCTTAACTGTTATCATGTATAAATTGATTCCAATTTTCACTATATTGAATATTGCAATGAATTATTTTGCAAAAAATTTCATCCTCATTTCTTTTTCATTTATTGGTAACCTATATGCTCCAATAGCTAGAGTATAGAGTTTTAATGCTCATGTGCTACTAAGAAGCCGAGTTTCTGGTTTGTAGTTGTACATTTATTTGATTACATTTATTTATAGAACTAAACTAAGAATACACAAGAATGCTAGATAGAGTACTAAGAAAATAGTGTAGTATATTGGTGAGATGTCAATGTTAAACCTTGATGAATAGTGTTATTAATTATCAATGTAATTTACTAAGATATTATTCACAATGTTAATATATCCACATTCTTAATTAATAAATAAATTTAAATCATCATTTTAAATAAAGGAAATATTTTAAAAAATGTAACAAATTAGAAAATAATTAATCTTAGTTTAAAAAAATGAAATAAAATATTTTTATTTTCTCATTTTAACGTTCCATTTTTTTCAATCATATGGACATGTTATTATTTAAATTCTTTTTTATACTTGAATATGTTCAAGTTAATTTGCTAAAATAGTCCAGTGGTTTCATTCTCCTATTTCCTTCCTCTTTCTCACCTCTTACTTGTCACTCTCCCCTACCTTGATAAGAACAACTAATTCACTAAAATTTATTATTTTTAATGTTTGATGATTATATAATATGTTTCACGTTTATGTGCCTTAAAATTCTTTTCATTTAACTTTTATATTTGCCGACAACTAGATGTTCTTTTCATTTAACTTTTATATTTGCCGACACCTAGATGAGGTTTTCATGGTTTTTATATTTATCTCCACCTCGTCAGGTTTGCCCAGGATAATTTTTTACCCTTAAATATCAGAAGAGGAATATGCATAATCCTTTATCAGAATTGTGAGTAATAGGTAGCAAAAAATTCTTATCCGGTCAACTTTAAAAAGCAAAATCAAAATTGAAAAAAAAACTGAAAACTGCATAATATGCTTACAATGAAAAATATTAGGGTACATGTGGTGCATTTGGTGATATTAAAAAAAATATATTCATCTGATTCGTACATGGATGGAAATCATGGAACAGCACTCAATAAAATTAGGCAATCCTAATAGTTATTCCTAATACTCATTTCATTTATTAAAATTTTATTTATTCTTTTTTTTTTTCAAATTCCGGAATTGAATATACCTGCAGCTGCATTCTTTTATTCGTAAGAAAATTACAAATTGTTTTATTTGTTAATAAAAACTATATAAAACTATTATAAAACTAAAATTTTATCTAATGTACACCAAATACACATTAATCATCCATTATTATTTTATTTTCAATTAGAATACACAAACTTCTACACATTAATCATCAATGACATTTTTGTTGGGCATGACAGACGTAATATATCCGATTTCATTGGATATCCATTGAAAATTGGAAATGGAAATTAGTTGCACACCTACTATTAGATTAATTTGTATCAATCACACAAAATTAGTGTAGAGAATTGTTGTAACAGTCATCTCCACAAGTTAAAATACACATCTTCACTTTAGGTAAATTGATTTTAGGTCTATACATCTTGACAAAACAGTAAATTCACTTTTGGATCTTCCACATGAGACAATAACAGAAAAACTAACTTTTTCAAATAGTATAAAATAAATCTTATTTGATTGTGTGGTTATCACTTATCAACAAGTAGATGCATATGTGTGTGGATGCTACATGTTATCAAATCCGTTTGAAAACACAAATAAATGCTATTGTATTTTGGAATTTTCCGTAATTAGAATGTGCTCTTTCTTTGAGTTGGACATATCTTGGTGACATGTTCATGCATTATAATAAATGGTGTTTGTACCAGGAAACAAAAGAATGATTAGGATAACAATTGTGTCATATCATGCCAAAGAATTTTCCCGTTGGGGCCTCTCATGGCAAGGATGCCGTACAACTAGAAATTAACTCTAACTTTAGAAAGTACATATATTAAACTTTGGTTTGGTTGATTTGCTCAGAGCCCTGTAATTTGGCATGGAAGAACTTCGCATGTATACGCGAGTATGTTTATACAAAACCTTGGCTTTAATCTGAAATTTTGATTTATTTTTCCTTGTGAAAAATAATTGATATTTGTAGTATTGAAACTTCTGGTGGTTGAGTTAGGCCATGTAGTTTTAGTTTTTTCAGTTGACAAAAGTGGAAGAAGTTGAGTTGTGGTTATATCGCCATGTCTGTTCCTTATTAATGCATAATTACTAAAGCTTTTGTTTAGTATTCTAGGATCATAATTTGATTATGGTGCATGTCTTGGCACACTAATTTTAACACTCTACTCCTTTTCTTCTGGGTCACGTAGAATTCAAAATGGATTTAAGCAATCAGTGCATGATTGCTCAACTGAGATCATTAACTAGTAATAGGTTAGCTAGGCATGAGTTGGAAGTTTTAGGCCAAAATCTTGTACCACGAAGATTTGCCCATTTTTGCATGCGCGGCATCTAAATCTTTTATTTCACTTGTGTCCTATTCATGATCAAAACTCTTGAGAAAATATAAAGGTTCTTCTGAGAAAAATGGGACGAAATGGTGTACAGGTTAGATAGGAGAGAATTCTACACTCACAGGAGCGAACTAAAGTGAAAAATTTTCTTTGACATTACTTCGAATCCCAAGTTTAGAATGTGAAAATTTGGAGATCCCTTTACGTTAATTTGGATAGATGTGTCGTATATGTGTATCTTACCATGCTCTTCACACTCTGCTATTTGTATAGTGTTCTTGCCCTTAGTAGTATGACTAAACCATAGTTCACGTTTAATTGTTTACGAATAATCCTTCTCTCTTCGTTATTTGGTTAAAACTCATCCATCCTCTGTGTACACTACAACTTTACTTCTCAGTAGGCAGAAAGAGGATGTTGCAAAGCTTAATCTCAAAGCTTAGAGTAGTCCACTGAGCCCTTAAAGTTTTCTATTATAAACAAATCTCGATCTTTATGTTCCTTTTGCATTCCCTCTCAGAACTTAAATTCTTATTAGCATTCATGTTATTGCATGAAGCACACAGTTTTAAACAATTATGATTGGCACATAATTTCATTATGAAGTCAAAAAAAATTATAACTACTTGAGGTGGTTAGAGATCATTGTATAATTATATAAATATTTTTTATTTCAATTTATCACCGAAATTGTATCTTGATTTGCATAAAGTTATTTTTTCAAATAGTAACTGATTATGAGAAAGTAGTTAAAGTGTGATAATCAATTGGAATAATTTTATGGGACTGAGTAATGAAGATGGGAGGTTATCATGAGTTGTGACAATGAGGCCTTAGTTCTGATTACTACATAATTTTGCAATCCTCACTACCTCAAAATTTTAGTCCGAAATGCTGGTACAAGACATGAACAAAATCATTGAAAAATGGTCATATATTTCATTTCACTCCAATTCTGTTTTCCACTATTGGTTTTTGCCCTTTTATTGCAAAATTTTAGGTGCCACTCTCCCCTGATACCGTAATGAAACTCATAATATCAAGGTAATAATGCTTTTGTATCACATCAAGGAGGGTGATTTAGAAGAACAATGTCTACTAGAGTTACCTCTCCTAATTACTTTCATGGTTAAGGGATAATATTTTGCATCAATATCAATGCAAAGTAGTGATGTGACAATTAATTGGCATATATAAATCTCTTAAACAATTTCAACGATTCATTTGTTAAGAGCATTAAGTTTATGCGGAGAAAGGAGGGTGAGTAGTATTTGAGAAAGATTATTAGCTTTTCAACTTGTCTGTTCAATTATAAAAGTTGATATCATGTGTATATATCTATATATATGTTAAATAAACATTAAGTTTAAATGATTTTGATCTGACATTGAAATATTACTAGAGGATTGTGACTTCCGCTTTCTTTTTGACCCTTTTTGTTTCATATGTCATATTGAAGAAAAAGAAGCAAGTACGAATCTGAAATTGGTACTGAAACTTTTATATGCTGCTGTTCTTAACAAATTTTTTTCAACAGGCTGGCCCTACCCGCTAGGAGTCCTTTGCATTGAGTTTTCAAAGTTTAATTATTTCATTGAAATTATTTAGTCCGATAAGGCAAGTTTCACGGGGTTAACTGTAACAAGTGTCGGTCATTAGCCTACCGACAAAATTCGTCTTACAACAAATAAGTTCATTTTGATTTACGGATTGAATTGATCTATCAATTCAATTTGTTTTGATCCAAATAAAAAAAAACAAATTTTATAATTTTTTTCTTTCAAAAATAACTAATATTAGTTATAAAATATAAATTAGTATTCTTTGATAATTCAAATAATTCTTTAATTAAAATTAGTCAATTTGTGACAAAATAAATTAAAATATTTACATTAAAATATACAAATTAAAATATACAAATTAAACTTATTTATTATCTTTATATAAAAATAGATAATTTTTTAACATTAAACTATTAATTTTAAATTTAAATTAAATCACCTAATATTATATATGAAAATGAAAGTAATAATAAAAAAACAAAACTGAAAAACAAGATGGATCAAAAAATCGATCCGATCCGAAAATCGAATAATTGATTTTAAGCATCCCTAATAGCCTCGCACTAAGCACAATATGTAAATTCTAAATTTAACTTTTGGCTCTCCAACTTTTAATTCTTTCTAAAAAATTATGAATTTCCCTTTTAAAAAGTTCATACTCTTATATCAGTCCTCGTGTTTAACATGTGCAGCCACTACAAAAATAATATAATTACTCTTATATTGCTCCTCGTGATTAACATGTTCAACCACCACACTAAATAATATAATTGTCAAAGATAAATACACAGATAATGTCTCTGTTTTTGAGAGGTGGGGATAAAATTTTTAAGGGACGCGGTCAAATCAAACATGAATGTTTGCCACTGTGCCTTATATTGCTTTCTCACTTTCCCTTTTATCCTGCGGCCATAATTGTCCCCAAGCCTCAACTGTTAGGAGGAAGCAATTAATTTTACAAAGAATGTCTTGTGAACTTAATGCATGGAGTTGCTTCCTATCTGCATTTGTTAGGCCCAGAAGGTCGAGCAAAAAGTTAAGCCTTAGAATTTGGGTTCAAAACACTTGGCCAACGATAGAATAGTAGGAAGTCCCAGAAGTTAGGTGGTCTCATCTAATTCAGTGCTGGTTGAAGGATGCATCGGCAACTGAGACATCCAGTTGAGGTTTTCGCAACTTAGAGAAGAATATGAATGCCATATCATGGATTAAAATATATGTTTGAGTGCAATGCTTATGCTTCTGACTCCCAGATTCTGTTTTCTTCTTAACACAGTTTGTGGTTTTGTTCTTTTACAGGAAAAGATACGGGTAGCTTTATATGTTCAAAAAGCAGCTTGTGTTTTCATTGATGGTATGATCTTTGTCAACTAATCCAGGCATTGTTTCATTGATTGAGCCTTCCAATTTTTACCAGTTCTTATTCTTTTTAACACTTTGCAGCTGGTAGTACGGTATCTGAAGAGACAAAGAAAGCTGGTTATGGCATTGATCCAGATGAGCTTGATTCTATTGTTCATTCTGAAGATACCAAAAGCTTGGAAAACCATGGAGGAGTCCAAGGACTGGCAAGAAAATTATCTGTTACGGTACAAAATGGGGTATCCTCCAATGACATTGCACGCAGGCAGAAAATGTTTGGCCTGAATCAATTTGTGGAGAAGCCTGCAAGGCCCTTTTGGATGTTTGTTTGGGATGCCTTACAAGATATGACTCTTATAATTCTTATGGTATGTGCTGTAATCTCTGTAGTAGTTGGCATTGCAACTGAAGGGTGGCCTAAAGGAATGTATGATGGGCTTGGAATAATTTTGTGTATTTTCTTGGTAGTTATAGTCACTGCAATCAGTGATTACAAGCAGTCATTGCAATTTAAGGATCTGGATAGGGAAAAGAAAAATGTAAATGTTCAGGTTACTAGAAATGGTAGCAGACAAAAGGTTTCTATTTTTGATTTGGTAGTTGGAGATATAGTTCATCTATCCATTGGAGATCAAGTTCCTGCAGATGGGATATTTATATCAGGTTATAGCATGTTAGTTGATGAATCAAGCCTTTCAGGAGAGAGTGAACCTGTCAATGTAGATGAAGAGAGGCCTTTTCTTCTATCTGGCACTAAAGTGCAAGATGGATATTGTAAAATGCTTGTGACATCAGTTGGAATGAGGACTGAATGGGGAAGATTGATGGTTACTTTAAATGAAAGGGGAGAGGATGAGACACCATTGCAGGTTAAGCTAAATGGAGTTGCAACAATTATAGGAAAGATTGGCTTGGCTTTTGCGATGCTCACATTTTTAGCGCTCACTAGCCGGTTGATAGTAGAAAAGGCAATTCGTGGCGAAATCAGAAAATGGTCTTTAAATGATGGATTGGATCTGCTGAATTTTTTTGCTATTGCAGTTACAATACTAGTAGTTGCTGTACCAGAAGGCCTGCCATTAGCTGTAACACTGAGTCTTGCTTTTGCAATGAAGCAGTTGATGAATGACAAGGCACTGGTGAGGCATCTCTCCGCATGTGAAACTATGGGATCTGCTAATTGCATTTGTACTGATAAAACTGGAACGTTGACAACAAATCATATGGTAGTGACAAAAATATGGATAGGTGGTGCATCTAAGAGGGTTGGAAGTAATGACCTTTCGAGCTCTTTCAAGTCTTCTATATCAGAAAAGGTACAAAACAAACTTCTGCATTCTATATTTCAGAATACTAGTGGTGATATAGTGAGAGGCAAAGATGGAAAAACCAGCGTTGTGGGTTCTCCAACAGAGACAGCTTTGTTGGAGTTTGGCTTGCTGTTTGTGGTTAATACAAAGGCACATTTCCTCGAGCCAAAAACAATAAAGGTTGAACCTTTCAATTCAAACAAGAAGAAAATGTCTGTGCTTGTTTCTCTTCCTGGTGGTGGGCTTCGCGCATTTTGTAAAGGGGCATCAGAAATTGTTTTAAGTATGTGCGATAAAATTGTGGATAAGGATGGTGAAGATGTGCCCTTGTCTGAAGAACAGAGAAAGAGCTTGGACAATATTATAAATGGTTTTGCCCGTGATGCTCTCAGAACCCTATGCTTGGCTTTTAAAGATATAGAAGGCACTTCCAATACGGATACAATTCCAGATAACAACTATACACTCATAGCAATTATTGGGATTAAAGATCCAGTTCGACCAGGGGTGAAAGAAGCAGTCCAGACTTGTTTAGGTGCTGGAATTACTATCAGGATGGTAACTGGTGATAACATTCATACAGCGAAGGCCATAGCTAAAGAATGTGGAATATTAACTGAAGACGGAATAGCCATAGAAGGACCAGAATTTCGCAATAAAAACCCACAGGAACTGAAAGAGATAATACCAAAGCTGCAGGTGATGGCACGATCTTTACCTCTTGACAAGCACAAATTGGTAACCCTGTTAAGGAAAGAATTCAAAGAAGTGGTGTCAGTGACCGGTGATGGAACTAATGATGCTCCTGCTCTGCGAGAAGCAGATATTGGACTAGCAATGGGAATAGCAGGGACTGAGGTTTGTCATTGTGTAGTCATGTATTCATTTACTGCATTTTACCTTTCAAAGTTGGCAATTTCCTATACATGTTTCCTTTCCAAATTTTCATTATGCATAACTAAGCATAGATGTGCAGCATGCTTCATCTCCCCGTAGTTGTTGCATTCTGTTATTTATAATTGTTAGAGACGCTAAACTATAAATGTGCAGGCTACCAAATTCATTGCAACATAAGTTTGTAAGCTCATTATATTAATCATTTCAAAGTTCTTAGCTTTACACTTGGTTCCATCTTGAAAATCTAGCTATGATTTGATGTTTCAATTGTCTTAGAATTGTTTTTCTCTGCATATGTCCATTGTCGAACTATGATCTTGTTTCTTTCCTTGTGCACCATACCTAACACTATTGTCAGTGTTATCTGCATAATGTGGCAATAATAGGTTGCTGAAGTGTAAACTACTTGACCACCTTTTTTGTTCTTTCCTAGTTTAAATAGCTGCCAAAAGTGAAAACCAGTTCCTCTGATATCCAGTCCTTTCTTTAGTGTTCCTCATGAACCATACACTCATCTACTGTGGATTTTTAGGCATTCTCTTTAGCGATTTTGCCTGAGCATCTACCTTAAAACTGCAGGTTGCTAAAGAAAATGCTGATGTTGTTATCATGGATGACAATTTCTCAACCATGGTGAAGGTTGCCAAATGGGGTCGTGCTGTCTACATCAACATTCAAAAGTTTGTACAGTTCCAATTGACGGTGAATGTTGTTGCTCTCATCACCAATTTCGCGTCAGCTTGCATGACAGGTTGCGATTTTTAACAACAGAAACCTTTCATCCTTTTTTTCTGCATATCCTCTTTCTGAATCACACTAAATACTTAAATATTTGCAATGCAGGTTCTGCTCCTCTTACGGCCGTGCAATTGCTTTGGGTGAACATGATTATGGATACTCTTGGAGCCTTAGCACTTGCTACGGAACCTCCACATGATGGACTAATGAAAAGACCACCTATTGGGCGCGATGTGAATTTCATTACAAAGATCATGTGGAGAAATATTATTGGCCAGAGTGTCTACCAATTGGCGGTCCTTGGATTGCTTCAGTTTCGGGGAAAGGAGATTTTCAAGCTTAGTGATTCAGATTCTACTTCTACACTCAATACATTGATATTCAACACTTTTGTCTTTTGCCAGGTACTTCCTTAACAGAAAAGTTATTTGTTTCCTAAATGGAGCAGCTGTTAAATTCTCAAACTTAGGATCTGCTGCCGGAATGATTGATGTCTCAATCATTATTTGCAACAATCACATGGCTAGTAGAAAATGTGCATTTTTATCGTTCTCAAAAGTCATGATTCTTCAAAGTCTATACATCTTAATAAAACCTAACCAAGTCAAATTGAAAATGTGTACATTGTGACAAGGGAACAATGGAATCCTCAGCTTAACTGAGGTATTAGCATTGATTGGGAGCGCTAATGTGACTCATTGCGGGCTTCCATATATCATCTAGCTAGAGATCGCACCCACAGTGCATCCCTTTTTGCACTAAGAATTAATGAAAATGTAAAGAACGAGAAAGGAGGCTGATACTAACTCTGGGAGTTGCTAATGAGCTTTTACTTTGATATGGTTTCCAGTCACTAACTTATCTTCTTTAAATCTTCATCTGGCATCAGATATTCAATGAGATAAACAGCCGGGACATGGAGAAGATAAATGTTTTCAGTGGCATCTTCCGAAGCTGGATATTCATGCTGATCATATTCTGCACCGTTGCTTTTCAAGTTGTCATAGTAGAATTTTTAGGAACAGTTGCAGGCACAGTCCCACTTAATTGGCATTTGTGGTTGTCCAGCATCATGGTGGGAGCTGCTGGTTTGATAGTTGCTCTGGTACTCAAGTGCATCCCTGTTTCTTGGGAGAGGAACAATACAAGTGCCAGCAAACAACATGATGGCTATGAGCCACTCCCCATCGGACCAGATCTTGTGTGATGCAATGATTTTTTTTTTTTAAATTAAAACGTTTGTTATCTCATTTCCAATAAAAATAAATTGTACATGTCTTAGCCAAGATAAGCTAATTGCTCTCTTTGGTCTATTATCGTAACCATGGAGGAAAATGTGCCAACGGTTCATAACTATTATCCCTTTCTAGTGTTATGCTAGTTAGTCTATGACAAGTTACGCTGGTCCCTTTCTGTACAAATACAAATCTAATCTTTTGAAAAAAAAATGCGCAAAAGATTGATGTCTTCAACTACAGTGGCAAGACTAACTTCAAAAGTCTTTTTTTTATTTATTTATTTAGCTTGCACACTATATCGTTTATATCAATTGCAATCTGGACATGTTGCCATCCTAGCTTTTTTGCCTCTAACTGAGCATATCGAACTACGTATAATGTAGTAGCCACTGGACACAACTTTGGTTCCTAATTATTGTCCACACCTTTCTTATTCTTCCTTGTGCATACACAACCCATCCTCCAAAACTAGATTTCCGCTTTTGTCTCCTTGCAGCACATACAAATATCTGATTGTGGCCTAGTTGATGTTTGGCTGAAACTTGAGCTTTGTTGTGTTGTTGTGTTGCTGTCTTGCAAGCCGCATTCCCTGTGCCTGGTCAGCCGTTGCCATAACCTCTTGGAACTCATGCCATTCCATAACAACCTGATCAACAACTTCCTTTTCTGATTTTTAGCCTCCTAAAATAACCATAGATTTCTAATTTTCCACAACATTGACAATATGTACATTAATAGCTGCACTCTGTCATGGTCTATTGTGGCAGCTCCCAGCCTACTCACTTTTTCCCACCAGCTTTGAAAATATTCACATTCCGCTTGCAAGCCATCCTAACTCATAGGAGATAGTCACCATACAATCTTTGCCCTTTCACAAGTGAAAAAAATGTGTTCCATTGTTTCCTATTGTTCCCCACATATACTGCATATTGGATCATACGTAATTCTTTTTTGATCAACTCCACTTTTATTGGTAAAATGCCTTTGCGACGCCACAGAAAATGCTTCAACTTTTCTTTAATATGGAGTTTCCATATTTTCAGCCACATCCATTTATTTATTTTATTCCCATGACTACTGTTAGCTATGCATTTTGCTTGTCTTCTTTTCTCCACAACATATTTATATGCAGAATTAACATTAAATTGGCCTTTGCTATCATACTGCCATATTAGCTTATCTCTTCCTCCAACTTGACTGATCTGGATTTTGAGAATTGCTTTTGCATCTTGGGGTTAAAACGAGCTTCTAATCAGAGTTTGGTTCCACTATTTACCATCATCAGACATCAATTGCCTGTACCACGTGACTTGCACTGTAGTTGGCTCTTTCGGAAGAGGTTTGAAGTTTGATCTGTGAGGCAGCCATAAAGACTCCCATACTTTTATTGATTTGCCATCACCAACTTGATACCTCACCACCATTTCTAGTATATACTTTACTCCCATCCAACACCTCCACATCCAAGACGCATTCTACTTCACAACTGCTTTCAGCAACTCTCCCATGGGAAAATATCTTGTCTTCATCACACGACTCATCAGTAAGCTTGGATTAGTGATTATTCTCCACAATTGTTTTGCTAGCAAAGCATCATAAAACAGTTGAATATCTTTGAATCCAAGTCTTCTCATATCTTTTGGAGCTGCTAGCTTGAACCATGCTCTCCAGTGAATTTTTGAACCTTTATATTCATTTAAGCCCCACAAGAAGTTAGCTACCTCCCTGCTCAGATCTTTGCAGATTCCAACTTGTAATTTAAAATATGACATAACATATACTGGTAGCGAATTAAGTACTGCTTTGATGAGGATTTCTTTTCCTGCCTGGCAACTTTGCTTGCCAATTTCCAAGTCTTCTTCTTCCTATTTCTAGCACATGCAAAATTTTCTTTCTTCGATTTTCCAACCCCCAAAGGTAGCCCCAAATATCTTGTGCTCTTTTGCTCCTTAATACCCTCTAAAGCTTGGATGATTGCAGCTTTACAGCTTTCTTCAGTATGCTTGCTAAATAAAACAGAAGATTTAGCCAAATTAACTAGCTGCCCAAATACTACACAATATTCTTCCATTATCGTTTTAACTTTCTAAGCTTGCTCCAATGTGGTTTCACAAAAAAGTAAGGCATCATTTGCCCAAAAAAAAAAAAGATGAGTTAGCAGTGGTCATTTCCTACACAATCTCATCCCTTTGAAATCCCTCTCTAGCCTCTATAATCAAAGTTGAAAACGTCTCGGACTAATGATGAAAAGATAGGAGATATCAAATCCCTTGCCTAATACCCCTTGTTGGATATCTTAGAATCCAAGTCCTCCCATATTTTTGAGTCGTTAGCTTGGACCATGCTCTCCAATGGATTTTTGAACCTTTATTTTCATTTAAGCCCTACTAGAAGTTAAATGCCTCCCTACTCAAATCTTTGTAGATTCCAACTGGTAATTTAAAACAGGACATAACATTTACTGGTAGCGAATTAAGTACTGCTTTGATGAGGATTTCCTTTCCTACCTGGCTCAAGAACTTTGCTTGCCAACTTTCAATTCTTCTTCTTGCTATTTCCAGCACATGTGCATAAATTTCTTTCTTTGATTTTCCAACAACCAAAGGTAGCCCCAAATATCTTGTGCTCTTTTGCTCTTTGATACCCTCTAAAGCTTGGATGATTGCAGTTTTACAGTTTCCTTCAGTACGCCTACTAAATAAAACAAAGGATTTAGCCAAATTAACTAGCTGCCCAGATGCTACAGAATATTCTTCCATTATTGCTCCACTATGGCTTCACAGAAGTAAGGAGTCATTTGCAAAAAAACAAAGAAGATGAGTTAGCAGTGGCCTTTTTCTACACTATCTCATCCCTTTGTAATTTCTCTCTCTAACTACCTCTCTAATCAAAGCTAAAAATGCCTCAGACACAATGATGAAAAGATAGGGAGATATCGGATCCCATTGCCTAATACCCTTTGTTGGCAGCACATATCCACTCACTTCGCCATTTATGTTAAAAAAAAGGAAGAAAATGAACCAATGCATCTGATTATCCATTTTATGAACTTCCTAGAACCCCCATTTGATTTAACACCTGAGATAAAAAGCCCCACTCAACTCTACCATATGCTTTAGCCATATCTAATTTTAATGCCATAAATCCCCTTTTTGTTCTCTTAAGGCTATTAATGTAGTATATGCACTCATGCGCAATAACAACATTATCAATTATTTGCCTTCTTGAAATAAATGTAGCATGGCTTTCATGTATACAATAATGGAGGCAACTTTTCATTCTTTCTGTCAAAATCTTTGAAATGACTTTATAAACAACATTGCATAAACTTATTAGCCCATAATGAGAGATTTGGGTGGGATTTTTGATCTTTGGAATGAGGGTAATAATAAGTGTATGGTTCATACTTTTGAGCATTTTTTTGTGCACAAAAAAAAAATCCTTAACAGCAAAGCTTATGTCTTCTTTAACTATATTCCAGTAATATTAAAAGAAAAGTGTAGTCATACCCTTCAGCCCTAAGGCCTTGTTAAGATGCATTCCAAATAAGGCTTTCCTGATCTCAAAATCTTCTATAGGTCGGGTCAGTTTTTAATTCATTGCATTTGTTATTGTTTGTGGGATGCCTTGCAAACATTGCTGTCAGTTCTGGGGATAAGACATTGTAAATAGCTTTATGTAGAAGTCCATGATTTCCTTCCTTATATCCTCCTAGTTGTCACACATCTCTCCTGTTTCCTTCACCAGCCTACCAATTGTATTCATTCTTCTTCTTTGGACAGTGTAGGCATGGAAGAATCTTGTGTTTTTTTTCAGCCTACCAATTTTTTATTTTTGGAATGAGGGTAATAATAAGTGTATGGTTCATACTTTTGAGCATTTTTTTGTGCACAAAAAAAAAATCCTTAACAGCAAAGCTTATGTCTTCTTTAACTATATTCCAGTAATATTAAAAGAAAAGTGTGGTCATACCCTTCAGCCCTAAGGCCTTGTTAAGATGCATTCCAAATAAGGCTTTCCTTATCTCAAAATCTTCTATAGGTCGGGTCAGTTTTTAATTCATTGCATTTGTTATTGTTTGTGGGATGCCTTGCAAACATTGCTGTCAGTTCTGGGGAGAAGACATTGTAAATAGCTTTATGTAGAAGTCCATGATTTCCTCCCTTATATCCTCCTAGTTGTCACACATCTCTCCTGTTTCCTTCACCAGCCTACCAATTGTATTCATTCTTCTTCTTTGGACAGTGTAGGCATGGAAGAATCTTGTGTTTTTGTCAACCTCTTTAAGCCATTGGATTCGTGATTTTTGTTGCCAATACAACTCCTCCTCTCTATATGCTATCTGCAGTTCCCCTCTCAAGACCTTCCACTTCTTCCAATCCCTCGCTCCCCTTTCTTTACTCAACTGTTCCATTTGCCCCTTTATCTCTGTTAGTGTCCTAGCATAATTTGTATGCACATTTCTATTCCATTTTAGCAGCTCAACTCTACAGTTTCTTATTTTACAACTCACTTGATATATTGGAGTTCCAAACTGTTCCATTTTCCATGCCTTTTCTATTCCTTCCGCTGCTCTCTCATTTTGAGTCCATCTTTTATCAAAATAGAACCTCAACTTCTGCCTTTGGACCTCTGGTTTCATATTTAATAACAAAAAACAATGATTAGATGATTGTTTTTCTATATGTTTTACTTCTGACTTGGGAAATATAAGCATCCACGTTGATGATCCAAAAAATCTGTCGATCCTTTCTCTAACAAAACCTTCCTGCACCCTGTTGTTTGCCCACATGAATTTTCTACCAGAGAATCCTAAATCTTCCATGCCCATTTTCTGGATAAAGCTCCTAAAAATAGTGAAACTAGCATCATACCTTTTCTTTCCCCCTTACTTCTCATCATTGTCAATCAGATCATTAAAATTCCCACCCATAAACCAGACATCACCTCATTTCCTTTTAGCTTGCTGAAGATAGCATTACTATTTATTTCCAACCACATGCAAGCTACAATTTTGTAGAGTGGGAGCCATGTTTGTATTTGAACTTTCAATTTCATTCTTTATCTTAAGGATTGGAGAGCAAATTCAGATAAATATATATGAGTGAGGACACAGCTTGATAGTTCCCGGGATAAAACTTGGATAGCATGTAAAGAAAATACTCATGAGATGACATTTAGAAATGGGGCCAACTCTTTTTTTCTTTTCTTTTCTTTTCTTTTCTTTTCTTTTCTTTTGAGGTTTTATGCATTATTGTTTCCTTTTAATCTTGTTGTAGCCATGCAGCAGATCAACTGCATTTTATTACCAAACATTATGTGCAAAATCATTTTCTTGGCGGGCAAATATTTTTTGAATGCTGAAGTACACAGACTGAACTTTCCACTCGTTCAAATTTCATTGATATTGAAGGGATGTAACATTATAATCCTCTATAAAGCTTCGTGTTCAATAAAAGACGTTGAAAAACGATGTCAACGTGGAAGTATATTTTCTTCTAGTTTGATATTTATTGATATAATTAATCAAACTAGGATATTTTTAAGTATTGGGCGAAGGCGAACCCAAGTATTTCAATATAGTCTGGTCATTGGGCTAGTGTGTCTATCTACCAACAAACCTAGAAGACTAGAAACACAAAACACACGGAAATCTGGCAACTCCTTGAAAGATTAATTTTTCAAGAACAGAACAATAATCAACCTCGAAGGACTAAGATGCCTTCTGGTTCATTCTACTAAGTTTGGGGTCTCGAACCCGCTAGCACCCATTTCTCCCTCCCCTGCAATCCCCCCAACGCAAAAATAAAAAAAAAAACTAAAAGGCCCTCCGGAACCGACCACATTCATTTTGCTTTTCTTTCGTGTGCTTGTCAAGATCTTATTTTGATCACCAACATCTTGTTCTGGCCAAAAGCTTCATTTTCTCTGTTCCATTGGTCCTCAACTAAGCAGTAAGCTCTTCTTTTAACAAGGAATACAAGCTGAATTATCCATCTCCATGGCTGTTTTAAAGAATTCATAGATACTAGTCCAACTTTGTTTATCTGGCCAACAGGTTCTTGCTAGATTCATCACAGGAGCACAACTTGTGATACAAATAATCTCTCTCCAATTTGAGGGACAATCAGATTAGGATCCCATCGGGAAAAGGACATTCCATAACTTCAAAATTACAAAGGGGCCATGGCCAAAAATGCACCAGAAAATGCTGGCCAATATACACAAAGATCATCCTAGAATGATTTACTGACATTCTGTTGTGATACTCAACATATGAACTTCTGTTGTGACACTAAGATTATTACATTTTAGATTTCAATAATTTCAACAAAATTTATATTCTCGTGAAGGCATGCACATCCCGTTTACAAATTTTAAGCAAAGGATCTGTCACTCTTAAGTAATATGTAGAAATGTATAGAAAATTTACCACCAGTTAAAAACGAACACAAGATCATTATAGCTTGCTTTGAGCAGATATGTAGTTGAAGCTTCCACCAAAGCTCAATACCTAGATGTGGTCTTAACATTCCACTACCCACTCAAAAAACTAACCTAACACATAAAGTGCAAGAGATTTTTCTACACATACCACAAAATTTTACATCCATAACCATCATTGGATCAGCCAGAGACTTATTTGGATGAAGAGTTGACATGCTTTTTCACAAAAAGCTTGCTCACGTCCTCAGTAACAATGTTGCTCCTGCAAAATTTTAGTATCAGAACAATGTTGGATCAGCCAGAGACTTATTTGGATGAAGAGTTGACATGCTTTTTCACAAAAAGCTTGCTCACGTCCTCAGTAACAATGTTGCTCCTGAATAATAATTGATCATCAGCAGCATTATCACTTTGAATTAGCTTGTTTTTCTTCAAGGGTCAGGAAGTTGATGTTGGGAAGGAGAGAAGGAAATAACAAACTTGAGCGACAGAAACATCATAAAGGTCTTGTAAGCAGAACCACTAACAATCAAAAAATGACTTCAAAACAATCAATTCTTAAGAAATAAAGGATCAGCCTGACAAATCTATAATCCAGATTCATTAAAAATTTTCTTTTTTTTGGCTTATCCTGTGCTGAATAGCATTATTCAATTATGCAACTAGTACAATCACAAATTTGACACTAAATCAGACTGCAGACTGTAGACAATCTTCTGTCTCAAAAGTTAAATAACTACTTCAGTTAAATAGATCACACACATGTGAAAGACATTGATCATGTCCCATCCATCTATCCACGTAAATTCATTTTGCAAACTGAATATTCATTCTATAAACTGCTCTTTTATTTCATACCTTTTTTTTTGTGGGGGTGGGGGGGGAGGTTGGGGAAACGGGTCCATAAGGTTGGACAATTTTCGACCCAATTACAGTTTGCAAACCACAGAAAGGAAATCAAATTTCTGGGGAATCCAACCAGGGGCCTAATCTATTTGGGAGGTTTATCCCACGTATGTTGTGGAAGGCTCCAAGTGCTAATCCATCGGTGTGAAAAAGGGGAAAAAATAAAAAAGTAGAAGAAGAAAAAGAAGAAAAAATCACCAGCTAGCTTTAGTGGGTTGAGAAGGGCCAATAGCATCTAACAGATGTAAAGGCATTAAATTCTAAAATATAATTGAATACACAATTAAGACAATCTTCACCTAATGCAATTCACTCCCTCTTTCTATCTTCTATTTAAAGTACTTTTACCCTAATGGCTTTCTCCATCATTTAATAAAAGCATGGAATCTTGGGGCACTGAGTCGTGAAATGCTGGTATTTAAGCGTTGCCACTCTAAGCTGGGTATCATCAACTGATCCAAAATCACCCCTCTAAGCTGTTTCGTACTGGAAATTTAAATGTTCATCTAAACATTGCCAAATATCAGTAAACAAACATCTCTCATTAAGCTCTACCCACATGGCATCACCTGCCCATATTTTTTCACTCTTTTGATTAATGCAGGTAAAATAGTCAGTACATCCACAGCTCTATGACCCAAAGACATAAAACTTGCCACTTTCTTTGTAAATTAGTTATATTCCTATATATGCTTTTCAAATGTTAAATAATCATCCTTTAGCCTTGTTACTCTCCATGAAATGTTTTATCATCAACTAGAGCAAAAGATTACTTCCAGCTCATCAACATGAATTGACATGCGGAAACAAAATCAGAGTGGCAGAGCTATGCTCTTCTATTATTCATGTGTTTTCTATAAAAATTTCAGTAACTATTTGAATTCACAAATCCTAAGCCAATTCTTTTACCGAGTAGTGAAAATGTTATGACTGTAAGAGGAAAAAGTCTCTGCGACAATTCATATACAACTCGTCTCAAGAAGAAAGTTGACATACCATCCAAACATTTTCAAAGGAATGAACTCTGGTATATTCAACAGTATTGAACATTTTCTTCTGGAACATCAAAGGTTATTTTTTCTTCACATACACACATCACATGTATCCCCCAAACTGCAAGAATTCCTCCCATTCCCCCATCCAGATAGCTAGAAAGAAGAGCTTATTGGTTCTAGTTGGAGATTCGACATCCTGCTTGGATTATATATTTAATGGATTATACACAATTCAATACAATCAAACCGCCAAACTTTGAGAACCCATATAATAAAAATAAATACACTACTCAGTGTCAGATCAGAAGGATTATATACTAATCAACACCATTGCTCCTTTCTTCTACCTAATAATATTTCTGCATTGGACCTTTTCCTTCTTGTCTTGTGGGCCCACATCACTAATTTTCCTTTCCATTACTACCATCAACTCGTTTTTATAAAAAAACAATGGCTGATATAAATTCATGGAAGGATAATACTACATCCCATTTTTTCTCATTGGCCACAATTCCCCTTTCACTTATCCCCAGAAAGTCTTCCACTATCAAGATGAAAGATTACAAACCAAGATGTTTTGAAAAAGGCAATCGGCAAGATTCACAAGTCTCAAGGACTTCCAATTCCAAATGCATGGATAATGGCATCTTTTGTCATGCTAACAGAAGCTAAATTTGCAATAGCAAGGAACCAGATCCTCTTAAACTGCTTGTTGAGTCAAAGTGGACAATAAAGTTGGACCTGAAGGAGAAGAAAACCCTAATTTGAGAGTCTTTAGCTTATCCTCTGCCATCCTAGTATGGATTCTATAACCTTTATAACTCAATGGCATCTACCATCACTAGGAAAGTGAAGCAGTAAAGGAAGATTTAACCAAAACGATGGGCAAGCCCTGTTAATAATCTAACAACAGCAGTAAGGCTCACCTTCCAGTAAGTTGAGGCGGAAGTAGATTACCACCTATAGCATCTGGGACCCTTTTCAAATGGGGCAAATTCCCTCTTGGTACTTTCTGTCGAGTATAACTAGATGATGATGAACCATTTAAGTCTCTCTTCCTTGACGCACTTTCCGCCATTGCAGCTGCCACCCGGGAAGAATGGTCATTAGCATTTGCAACATGAGATGTTAAAACAGGTGAGCTCAAAAGAAAAGTAGCATCTGGGAGTTTCAACGCAGGAGTCTCCAACTCTTTCGAGACCTTTTCTCCTTGCCCATTTACAGTTGTCCCTGACCTCCTACACATACAAATGACAACCAACCTTAATTAAATAACGTGGATTTATGATTGTGCATCTCTGCACCCATCATACACTTCGCTGGGAAAAAATACATAGAAAAGCAGATAAAAAAGTCTTATCACTTATGACCCCAATTAATAAATTGACTCAACGATTAATGCCAATTTATGCACCCAGAGAACCTACTTAAACAATTCGGTTGTACATGATTTATACTGTTCTTCAAATAACTCTCTCAAGAAGAATCCCATTGCCCCATCAAGCAAAAGACTCCCATTTCCTAACGGGTTTAAAAAATGAATAATGTAATCAACAATATACATGTGAAACTAGACCTATATAATTTGGCAGTTTAATTAGTCCCCTATTTAACAAGTAACCCGAATTTAAAAGTGGGCTGTTAACAGAATGGAAAAACACATAAACAAAAAAGACAATCCAAATCCTAAAAATATTCACCAAAAAAATTGGGGATTTTCAACCGGAAACTAATAACAACGACACTTGAACACATCGGAATAAAAAAGAGAAATATCACTGAGCAAGAAATGGAAGTACAAAACCCCAAACTGAGCATGATTATCAAAACTTAAGAAATTGAAAATCCGTCGTCTTTATACAAACAGGGAAAGAATTAAAAAAAAAAAAAAAAAAAAAAGAGCTTTACTGGTTATAATGTTGAGTATTAGGAGATATAGGAGGATGAAATTCGGAAGCAGGGGATTGATCAATTGAAGCCTCGGCATATTGCCGTTTCTCTTCTGCAACTTGTGCTGAAACTTTGGGTTCTTCCTCTTCCTCTTCCTCTTCCTCTTCCGCAGACTGTATATTAATATTATGATCTTCTTCTTCATCCGAGGATGCGTAGTCGACCAGCGACATTATTCTTCAACACGGCGTCAGTTTTGTATTTATCCCTTGGGTTCTGTACATGGCAATGCTTATCAAAGCTACTAGTACCCTTGACCTTGATGACGAATCCGGACCCCTTTTTTTTTTGTTTTTTTTTTTTCAGTTGGGGGAGGGTGGGGTAGGGGGTTTCGGAACGCATCTTTTTAAAAGTATTTTATATAATATTAAAAAGAAATTCTTTTGGAATTTTGTAAAGTTTAAAACCCAAATAAGGCAAATTTTCTTTTACCAAATATTTTCGCAAATTGACTAAATTTCAACTAGACTTGTTGTGTGGTTTAACTAGCTTACTACTGTTTCAAAAAACCTTTTATTATTATTATTTTGCTACTATCTCTAATTTGTCAGGTGTGTTGGACAGCCTATTTTTATTTGCAAATAAGTAAATTTTTAAATAAAAATAAACTATCTAAACACATTTTTATTTCAAAAATTTTAATTTAAATTTTCCCCCTCAAATTCCTCTCATATAATTTTAAAAAATTTTCCTTCTTATTTTTCCCTCCAAAATACTTCTTCTATCAAAAACTACCCACCAAAATTTTCACACATTCTAATACAATTTTTTCCAAATACATCATACTCCAAACAAACCCTTAGTTTCATACAATAGGTAAGGCTGGCAATTTGCGACACGACACGTCAACACAACACGAACCTAACACATAATTAACAGGTACATGTATACTCCTTAACGAGTTCGGGTCGAAATCAGGTCGAATATGAATAACACGGAAAATAAATGGATCGTATTCAAGTTGACTTGTTCAACCCGTGGGTCGACCTAATTGACCTATTTAATATATATATAATAATATTGTTTGTTCATTACTTATAAACAAATTCATTGTAGTTTAGTCGTAAGCACATTTGCTCCTTTACCTAAATTCTGTGTTCGAACCCCCTCGGCGCCACCATTGTTTTGGTTTTTCTCTTGCCAAATTGCAATCCCACATCGACACATCGACTTTGGAGGAAAGGAAGAAGGAAAAACACAATTATAAATAAGGGAGAGTTGTTTGTTAAAATGAAGAGGTTGCATAATTGTTTGCAGCCTTCTTGAACATTACTTTTATGTTTTAGACGTTGCATTGTTCATTTATTATTAGTTTAAAAATTATTTATTTATTATGTATTTAAAATTTATTTGGAGGAAAAAAGGAAGGGAAAACATAATTATAAATAGGGGAGAGTTGTTTGTTATAATGAAGAGGTTGCATAATTGTTTGCGGCCTTCTTGAACATTACTTTTATGTTTTAGACGTTGCATTGTTCATTTATTATTAGTCTAAAAATTATTTATTAATTATGTATTTAAAATTTATTTATTCTTTTTTATAGGAAAAGTATCAATTTTGAACAATTTCAAATGCAATTATAGTAAATTTCAAGTGAGGCATAACTTTGACTTCATTTGTCAGATCATTTATTTTATGTGATTGATGATGAAATATGTAAATTATTTTCAAAAAGTTTTATTTTTCATATTGGTGACACTTATTGGTAATTTATGTATTCCTAAGGTATTAAATATAGTTCATTATCCCTATATATAGTTCACTATTTATATATTTACTAATAGCCATTGTGCAGCTAATGAGTTTGTCTACCCTTTTATTAATATATAGTAAAAATTACGTAGGAAAAGGGATTTGAACCTTACCCCTTCCAGAGTACAAAAAAATGAAAAGCAGCTCTACATTCATAAAGAGGTAATGCATAACTATATGAATCTAAAGTAACAAAGTTGATCCTTATGTAGAGAAATAAGTGATCAAATATGTTTGGAGAAATCCTCCAATTTACCCAATTGTGTGAAAGTTTTATTGCTAATAGCCAACTTTGTCAAAGCGTTTACCACTGAATTTGCTTCCCTATAACAATGCTTGAATGAGACTACACAACTCTTATATCTAAAGATTTTGTAGAAAGATACTTGCAATTGCCAAAGAATACCTACATATTCATTTTCCATTTGAATGAGAGCCTGCGAATCACATTCCAACTCGACCCTTTGAACATTAAACCTATGGCACAAACACAATCCTTGAAACAAGGAACAATTTTTTGCACACATTCTGGAACCAATTCCAAAATAATCATAGAAAACAAAAACAACTCGACTCGTAGCGTCCCTTTAAACGATTCTCCCCGAAGATTCTATTGGATTCCCAAGTGAACTACCATTGGTGTCAAGTTTATACCTACTATGTCTCAGGTATGTCCAGGAAACATGAATAATCTTTAATCGAAACTAATATTCCCCCGCAAAACCCAAAAAATGCATCCAATTCCCACTTACTAAATTTACAACTAGGTGGAATTTCCTCAAAGATGCAAGTAAGATAAACTTTATCTCCCTTACCGCTCAATTAGCCATCAAACATCTACCATCATACTTACGAAAATTCCTCATCCTCCATATTATCTAATAAATTAGTAATTGAAGCATTTTAAGGGCATCCCTTAGTAGTCTTCTTGTAATTTTCATTGACCAAAAAGTCACACATCATAAATCGGCATTCCCCCTAACTCTACTCCCAAACCACGCTCAAAATATCTTCAAATTGCTAAATCTAAATCTTCTTATAAAAATATATGATCAATACCTTCCTCTTTCGATCTTTCACAACAAAAGCATCTAGAAGGGCTTGCCAACCCAAACAAATACAATGCCTCATCGATAGGAATTCTTTGTCTCAATAATGACACACAAAAAGAAATGGAACTATAAACTCCAGAACCTCATATACACCCTTTAACCCTACTATTTGGCAATCAAATATAGGCCAACTCATGGGCCGACTTTATAATGAATTTCCCCGAAGAAGTTAAAGTCCATACCATTTGATCTCTTCCTTCAAGTGATAGCTCTAGCACGGCGGGTACCACTCTGTCTATAACCTCCTGTGGAAAGACATGACTCAACATATCTACATTTCACTTTCTATTAACCAAAAAATTCAAGATCTTCCAAGCCTTCCATGTGCTCACCAAATTTGACAAAGATCCATCCCTTAACTATTTATCAAATAAGAATGAAGACTCCTCCACCTTGATGTCCCATGTAGTGCGTGTATCAACCAACTCCCAAACGGTAGTCATGTGCCTCCAAATACGTGAAACCACATTATGCTAACCCCCTTGACAAGGATGATCCTCTTTCACATACTTCACCCACGTAAAGTGATACGAATCTTAAAAACCAAAGAATATCCTTCCCGTAACATAATATTCCTTATGTCATCAATTTGATCTCTTCTTCCTTTGTTAGATCTGATTCGTGATGTGAGTGAAGGGTTTAGGTTGATGGAAAATGGGCTTGGATTGATGGTCTCACGACGGGATGGAGGGTTTGGGGTAATAGAAAACTAGGGCTTGGCTTGATGGTGTCACGATAGGGTGGAGAGTTTCGGATTATGGAAAATTAGGGCTGGGATTTATGGTGTCATGATGGGGAAGGTGGTTGAGGCCGAGAGAGTTTATTTTCTTTCTGCTTTGCCCATAGTTAAAATAACACATGAAGTGCACGAGTGCCATTTTTATGGAAAATTAGATAGAATTGTGACGAAGAACTAAAAAGTATACTAATGAAAATGTGAGGACTTTTTCATCATTTCACATGTGAGAGATAAAAAGATTATTCGCTAATTTGTGAGTGACCATTTTGTCTGTTACCTCAAAAATATTTTTTCAATTGATTTTGATCATACTTTTGTTAATACTAAATCTAAGTATAGATTTACAAAAACTTTGTGAACCAATTTTATGTAGTAAATTTTTTCATATAAGGTGTGTTTATCATATTTTGAATTTAGTTGTTAAAGAGGTTTAAAACACTTGACCAGCATCTTTAACATATTAAAGTAGCACAGTACTTTTTAATCTCGAGGCCATTAGTAAAGAAAGAGTGAGTAAGATTATGTTTAACTAATGGAAAAAAAATCTGAAAATTTTCAACATGACGTCGCTCATCACTGGAATTCTACTTATGTTTTACTTTATAGTTCCACCAAATATATCACTTTGTCATGTAATTTTTTCATGACTTACCATTAATATTATGAATTACATCCAAATCATTGGACTATTTGTGTAAGTATGTATAAAATTTTGAAAACTTTTAAAAGTGCTACTTGCATTTTATCTAGAGTCTAAAATTTCATATCTCATTTATTTCTATTTGAAACTTGTAATATAGTTAATACCTTAGGTCAATTTTAAGCAGATCTAATTTTATCACATAGTGTTAATGATATGAAGCAAAAATGGTTTTATATTATGAAAAGTTTCACCTGTCTATGTGGTTGCTTTAACTTTTTATTCTTGTGTTAAATTAGATGGTATGAATAGCCCCTTGAGAGGATATTATGAAATAATAAATAATTTTTATGTATATTCTAGTACCGATAAAGTAGTTATTGTATAGTAATACATAGATGAAACTAAATATCTTACCACTGAATTTTCTTCTACTTTTAGTTATCAAGTTGCTACTAGTAGTGGTGCTAGTAATAGTATAAGTAAAAAAATTACTTATCACATCCCATATGATAAAAATAAATAAATAAATAAATTATGTACTAAAGAAGCAAAGTGGTTGTAGTAGTTACAGAACCTATTATGTATTTAACTACTATTTTGTAATTTAGTAATGACAATTATGAGAATGATTTCAATGTGCTATAATAGTAGAAATAAAAGTCACAAGCTTATAGAATCCTCTCTTCATGGTTAGACAAATCTTGGTTATTTTGGATACATAATATTTTGTTTGTCAAGTTAAATTTGTCCTCAAATGTATCACACAAATCGCACATGTGCAACTTTCCCTCGTCGATAGATAGAATTGACAGAAGGACCAATAATGAGCCTTCTAATTAATTTAGTAGTGCCCCAGGGGCTTTATCTAATGGTAACATTGACGACTTCCTTCATCGGCAGTCAGGGTTCGAACCTGACTATTAACTGCCAGGGTTTGGAGCATATTTTAGTAGTGTTGGAGGATTAGTCTCATGCCTGGTTGTGTAGGTCACTTAGCTGTGGTGATGAGTTGGGACCTTCCGGTATAACAAGTCAATAGGTCACTACTGGAATGGAGTTTGGGACACACATAGTGAATGTGTGAATACCTTCAAGTGGAAAAAATTAATTTAGTAGTGAGCAGTCAGGAAAAATGTGTGGGCCGCCTAGCCAATTCTCCAAGTACTGTGGGCAAGGTGTGACAAAGGTGCAATTGCCTTTTTTTATTATTAGGATATAAGTCTCTCTATATTGGAGGTGCCTGTAATCGAGCTTAGGTGGCGGGCATTTGATATTCTTAGCGGTGTAAAATTGGCATTCAATTTTTATCTAATGTTTCTACATGTCGTTTGCGATACTCATGTCCGGCTAACTAACTAGGTTTTTGTTTTAATTTTTATAGCTAGGATATAGCATGAGAATCTCCATGTTATAGTTCTAAGTCTCTGATTGCCATGGACAATGTTATGTACATTTCTTTATATTAAATACAATTCTATCATTTCGGAAAAAATATTTTAATTTAGTAATAGATATTTAAAAGAAAAAAATAATTTAGTGGCTAAAAATATACAATTACTATAATTTAGTAGATTTTGAGGTTTTTTTTTATCCTTTAAATAATAATATAATCACTTGAATATTTAACCAAATAAATAGTAATTGACAAAAAAAAAAATAGTATTAATGGTATTAAACCAAAATAGTTTGGTAGTGATTATGAACAAATAATCTGTAATACAACAAAAATTTAAATTTCAAAAAAAAAAATTAAAATCTAATAAAGTAGTTCTTTTAAAAGGAAAATGAAAGGAGAGAAAAAAAAAGTTGTGTTTTACCATAATAATTTTTTAAAAAATTATTTTGTAATTAGTTCAAATCAGGAATGAATGTAATAATTGTTTCCTTCTTCTTTCTTTTTTTTTTTTATTTTGTCTTTTCACTTCTTTTTCTGATGACTTTAATAGACATTAGATTTAGAGAGATGTTGATAATTTTTAAAAATATATAAGAACCAATTGATAGTATCCCCTAACCACGAAGAAGGAGATTTAATTAAAAGTGGAGAGAATTTTCATTGACCAAATGTTTAGTTACATTAAATTTTGAAACTATGTTTGTTTTTCTAAATTTGAAAGGAATGGATAAAGAACCACTTTTTTCTATGTAGGAAAATTATGAGTAATAAATTTATTTATTTATTTTGAATATGAACTCTAAATTCATTAATAATATCAAGCAAAATAATAGTTACAATATCATCAATAATACTTATTACATAAAATTGATCACGTTTCACATGTTACAAATATCTTAACACATATTACACACATATAACAAAGGGAATAGTTATAAATTATATTTATTTACCATAATTCTATTTGTGCATTGTAATTTAATTTTGAAATTAATTCTCCTTACTTAATTCTTTAGTGGAAGTATTGAAAAGGTTGGTTGGGAGAAATAATTGCAAAGACAAAATAAGAGGAAAAAATAATAATATAAGGATTTTGAAACTTTATTTTTTGAATTAAAATAAATTAATGAGAAGATTTCATCTTTTTGGGTTTTTTATATTTTGAGTTGGAAATTTTCAAAATTCAGCATAATCAAACAATTTGGTCAACAAAATTTTGCTTCACTTTTACCAAAATAAAAATAAAGCTTTTTCTATTTGTTAATTTTATATGTACATTTCTTTTTATTCAAAAGGTTAAACCCCAATTCTAAAAGATTAGGTTGGTGAGAAATGTAAGTCGCGAATGTTCCCAAAAGTAGGCGCGTAAAGGAATTCGACCACAACACTCGAAACTACAACTCAAAACTTACAACACACTATTACCATTGGGAACACACTTCTTTTTATTCAAACTTAAAGGTCATGTTGAGTAAACTTAAACCCGAAAAAGGACTGGAAAAGGACTCAAAATCTATAGAAGTGTTGCCAAACCAAACGATGTCAACCAGTCGTTGATGGATCTTTCGTGACAAACCCAAGTAGTTGCCATCATACTCAATTTCTTCTATATCTCTTTACTAGCGACCCCGAGATTATTACGGCCACGTCCAAAATTACCAACCTCCTTGCATTGAAGCACAATGACCAAAAAAAAAAATACACATGAAACCACGCTTCTAAGATCATCCAAAATCATTTTCCTTTAGAAACATCTTTACAAGAGAAAAAAGAACCAAAATATGACGAATTAAGAAGACAAACTTCAAGCATATACGCCCATGCGATGTGCCACTGATGCCTTGATTTCTCACTCATCTCACTTTCCCAGAACATAAAAAAAATAAAAATTCGTATTCGAACAGCCTGCCTGTATCACTTTCGTAAAGCTATTTACCAAGAAGGGTCGGTCTATAGTAAGCAAGGCTTTGGGCAATCTCAATCCGTTCCTAGGGTCGTTCATGGTTTCATCTCTCAGAGCTTGAAGGATTGCCTCGCAAGACTGCTCCTGAATTATACATGGAATAAAAAGATGGGAATTTTATTGTAGCAAAAGGATATTCAATGGACTTAATAGTCAGTGATTGAAGTTCATTGTTAATAAGTACCTTAATATGAGTATTTTATGTAAGGTCTTCAAGATGGGGCACAGCTCAACTGAAACAACATGCTTATTTTCAGTGGGATTCGGAAGATTCAAACCAGGCTGACTAAGTAGCTCATAGAAAGCTTTCACGGCAGAAACACCCTGCAAAACAAACAGCCAATTAGGATGTCAAATACAGAATCCAGGATGAAAAATTAGGAAAATTATACATAACACAGAATACAGAGTAACGTATCTTACAGTGCCGAAGGCCACAATTAGAAACTTCAACTCACAAGTTAGATGCGGTATTAGGGTAACCAAGTAAGCTAGAGATTTTTTTTATCGAGTATTTCGAACAGAATGTGAGCCCAAAAAATTTTACAGATAGAAACTTTTGACAAAGAAATAATTGCCTCAATAAACAATTAGCTTTCTGGGCACTTATATGTAGTTTCCTGATCCCTTTGTAAACTTCCTATTTAAGTGCAAGTGAGTGACCATAAGCTAGTACAAAACTTTGACATCTATGTATTTCAATCAGCCCCCAATGTCAGGTGAGCATAAGATAGGTGCTAGATATTCTTTGCACTAAAGAGTAGTATCAATGCAGACACAGATTCGAGTGTCTATAAGGGTACTCTGGCAGCAAGTCAGACTTCCCTTCTCTACAGATTCCAGAAATGCTTTAAATCATAAGTTCATGAAACTGATAACAGACATTGCATTCACTCTGTTCAACATGCATTTTGAGCAATTTAAATTCAATTTAGTCATCATTGATCACGAATCATTTGTATCCATTCAAAAATACCTGAATCATCCCCTTTCCCTTGATGCTATCACCCATATCAAGGCTCAACTCCCCCTTAGCCAACTTCTGGCCATACCATGCATTACGACCTTTTAACAACGTAACATATGTATCCGCCAAAAGAGGACCTGCAAGTTTCTCTGGTTCTTCCGCCAAAAGATGAGTAATAAAGATCATCTCGGATGTACAGTGTGCAAAATACACTGATTTGCTTGTAGCACTCTCATTAGTTAGAGCTGCTACCATACCTTTGAAGGTCAAGATAAGATTTGTCAGTGCCAAACCAGAAACTAAAATGATGCTTAAAAAAAATTAAAATAACTTATTAAGTGTATACAACTATCAAGCATATAAAATTTCTTTATTCCAATAAATTCACAATTGACTAAATTGATCCAAAAAAAAAAAATGACTGAAGAAACAATCTATTACAGCCACATCAGCTTTTTGCAAGATGCATCCATGCGAGCAAAGGTTCTTCCAGAATCACACCACAGGATGATTATTAACAAAAGGACCAAGGTGAAGGAAAAACTCAGTTCAGCAATAACAAAACAAAGCTTCTTCTGCCATGACCCATTAAATTGACAAAAAACCTTAAAAGTTGCCACAAGTAAATGGTCATCCATCTTTTTACAACATTGCAAACTCTAACACAAAAGCTACTGCTAACTGGCTTATCTGCATGATTCACAGACTTTAAATGTTCACTAATACAGAACGAAGACTGGTCCACAGAGAGTAAAGTAGCCATGATTAGATGGTAAAGTGATAGTGGCTCAAAATATATTGCATGACAGATTTACTGGCCAAAATAGAATAGTCTGAACTGACTACTACATGAATTCAGAAGATCTAACACAGAGGCCTACAAAGGAGAGGGTAGAAATTTACCAGCTCCTATGGCATACACGTTCTTTAGACCCCCCATCACTTCATGAGTAACAAGATCACCATTGTCCCACACAGTAAAATGGGGTTGCCTCAGAAACCTTGCTAGAGGCTTTCTCCACTTTTCAGCACCACAAATGCGAGCATTTGCATATTCCTTGTTGTAAATTTCAGAGGCTATATTTGGCCCTCCAAGGTAGAGTATGTTCCCAATGGGAACCCCAGCTGCAAAATGAAAAGTTCATTGTAAGATGAGGAGCAAAATAACCTAAAAGGGAATAACGGTGGGAGCACAAAAAATTATCAGCCTACATGAACATTTAACAAATATGAACTGCAAGTAGAGGTATACTTCCATGTATATTTGAATGACTAGAAAGCAAAACCAAAAGATTTCCTTGAACTTCCTTTTACACTTCAATCGACTTCAGAGTTACAATATTTCATAGAAGTTGATAACATTGATGAGTTTATGATGGCTATACTTAAATGCACATGCAGCAAGCTTCAGAAAGTTTATATTTTGAGTTCAACATCCCACAGAAAAAGGACTTATCATAAAGTAAACGCCGAAGTACAAGTAGAATGGTAGAGCTAGAAACAGAAAAACTGAAAAATATGCATTTCATTCCTTCATAAAATTCACAAAGCAAGAAAGAAGAACCAAAAAAAAATCTCACTTGCTTGATTTATCATCTGAGTAGGAGTAATTATTCGAGGTTCAGGCTGCAATTCAGCTTCTATTCCCTTAGCTAAAGAAATTATGACTGGTATGGTTATTCTTTCCTTCCAATAACGGCTAATTTCTTGGAACACCTCTCTGGTTTCTGTTGATGGTAAACCATTGATAACGATATCAGCATCCCACACAGCTTCCTGCAAGTTGGTAACTACCTTCAGCGGACAAAGAGGTGTGTCAATCATATTCAAGCAAAATCCATCCTTAAGAATCTCATCAGCATGTAGAGTTCGATCGCCTAATCTTGCCTCCACATACTTCAAGTATGCACATCTTCTAATCAGCCTTCTTAGGACATCTTCCCTTGAATTGATTACCTCAAATAGATGCTCTGCTGTTGCTCTATCAACAGATTTTCCAGCTCTCCTCCATATCCTAATCTGGACTTTCTCCCTAAGACCACCATACGCATCCTGCAGCATTGCCGCAAAAACACTACCCCATGCCCCAGCTCCAACACCAACAATCCTCAAAGGGTCACCATCTGCTTTACCAAAAAGGCGTCGAACCTCATCAACCTTGTCTTCTAAAGCACCATTAGTTCCTCCATTCACGTAGCCGTTACTGATCAATCCCTCGACAGCTCCAGTCATCTTTCAATTAGTAACCAATTTCACAATTTACAGCCGCCCAAAAAAATCAATTTCACCCCCCCAAAACCTTACAAGATATTTCTTAAAAACTACAAAAGAATGTCCGACAACCCAAAGCAAATGTAACGAAATGACTAGTAAACAAATTGAAGTAATCACTGTTGAGATTTTCACTAGGAGTTTGAAAACCTTACACCACAGTCGCAAACACACCAAATCAATCACTAAACATCTTAAATTTCTAGAATTCCCGGGTCGGTTTCACGCCAACTTAACCAATCAAACATTGAACAACTAATTGAACCCAAATATACTACTTTGTTTTTATCTGCTCATCGAAACTCGAGAAGTGAACCCACCTCTAAAGATTGCATTTGTCACATGGGTTTTATCACCAATCAGCATTTCTAGAACATCCAAAAGAATCGAACTTTGATAACTCCGTCGAAGATAAATTCTTAGGTGAACTACCCCACCAAAAAAATCGGCAAATAATCAATCGTGTCCAAATTAGAACGAAAGGGAGAGCGAAACCACCTGGAATTGTCCTCTTGTCGAGAAGAAGAACTGTGATGTTAAGCAAATTAGTTGGTTTTCTTCCCTCTTTATTCAACCAAAAGATGTGCCCACCCAAATTTTTCACACTTCTCACACGTTATTGACTAAAGAAGCCAAAAGGGATGCTTTCAAAAGAGGTCCCCAAACAGAAATGTGAAATCAATGCGGTCAACTTTCCGCTGGCTAACTACTTGGGATGCGTTAAGTATTAGGCATTGAATGAATTGTGCAGAGTTAGGTGCTGATGATATTGGTGGCGTGTGTGCTGTAAACCGTAAAGGATATGTCGGCGTTTGACGGCCTTTCTCATTTACGTTTCGTTCCATTACTGCCCGGGATGAGGTGCAACGAAAATAATTGGAAAGATTGCATTGTAGGACCTGGAAAGGTAATTGTTATGTAATTTTTTTGGCTTGGTTTTTAAATAATTAATGATCCTACCTTTTTTTCTTTTTTTTTTAAGGGGAAGGTCCAAACCGAAACTTATATGCCACAAGAGATAAGACGAGTCAATTTCCTAAATATTGATGTCAAAAAAAAAATTAAATAAATATTATTTTTATTTTTTTTATTCCATGTTTATAGGAATCGGGTTTTCTAAAAAATTTTTTTAAATAAATTTTTTTAAAATTAATTTTTTTAAAATTAATTAATTAATTTTTTAACCATATTTTATTTGAAAAAATTTAAAAATAATATAATATCCAAAGTTAAATTCTGCATATCCATGTCAATTTAGTATTATTTTTTAAAATTTTTTGATTAAAACTAAGTTAATTAGTTTTTGTACCATATATTAGTAATTTTTTTGAAAATAATATAATTTTGAGCAATAATTTTGTAATAATTTGTTATGCATTATTACGAGTTTTTTTTCAAAAAATTGTATAAAAAATATAAATTAAATAAATACTAATTCTTGAAAAATTCTTTTATTTTTAAAGAAATCGATATCTAAAATATCGACTTTAAAATCGACATTAAGGATATCAACTTTAAAATCGCTATTCTAGATAACCACTTTGAAGTCGAAATTCCAGATATCGACTTCAGGCAATTTATGAAAAAGAAAACTTAGCCCTAATATCTGGGATTTCGACTTTAAAGTGGTTATCTGGAATAGTAATTTTAAAGTTGATATCCCTAATATCGATTTTAAAGTCGATATTTTAGATATCGATTTCTTTAAAAATAAAAGAATTTTTCAAGAATTAGTATTTATTTAATTTATATTTTTTTATACAATTTTTTGAAAAAAAAACTCGTAATAATGCACAACAAATTATTGCAAAATTATTGCAAATTACATTATTTTAAAAAAATTACTAATATATGGTACAAAAATTACTAATATATGGTACAAAAACTAATTAACTTAGTTTTAATCAAAAACTTTTAAAAAATAATACTAAATTGACATGGATATGCAGAATATCGACTATGAAGAATTTAACTCTGGATATTATATTATTTTCGAATTTTTTCAAATAAAATATGGTTAAAAAACTAATTAATTAATTTTAAATCAAAATTAATTTAAAAAAAATTCTACTTAAAATCGATTTTTCAAAAACCGACTTTAAAGTCGGTTTTTGAAAAACCGATTCCTATAGACATGGAATAAAAAAATAAAAATAATATATATATTTTTTTTTTGGCATCAATATTTAGGGAATTGACTCGAGATAAGACACTCTAAATTACTCTATCCGTTTTAAAAAATATATATTAATTTTTTAAATTTAAAATATATTTTTTTAATTACAAAATATAACACAATTAACACATTATTTATTTTAATTTAGATTATATATTATTATTATAACTATAATACAAAATTTTTGAACAAATATATATTTTCTTTAAAAAAATTAAAACTAAATTATTTTTAAGACGAGGGAGTAGAATGTTGCATAGTTTGTATTTTAAAATATATTTTTATACTTTTTAACACAATGTTTCACCTTTTAATATAACTTTTATCTCATAACCATATGTCCAAAGATGAAAAAAAACATGTTTTAAAATATGGTTGATGCAATTCCTTACTTCAAAAATCGAGATTCCCCATATTCCTAACTGACTTGAATTATAGCCAAGCTGGTGGAATGACCTCGCTGCTAAAAATTTTCTAGACTAAAAGATGGGATTTATTATATCCAATCTATCTTAGTTAAAATGCAAATGAGTGGGTCAAAATATGTTCATTTTTTAAAATTTTTTTTATGAGTAATGATTGGGATTGTGATAAATTATAGTGACTTTATATAGTAATTGACGTGGTAACCATGAAAAGACAAAATTATCCTTTATTATTTGTGTTTTGTAATGAGGATGAATGAATAATTTTGTCTTTTTATGATTGTCACATCAGTCACTATGATTTGTCACTACCTCTATCATTACTCTTCTTTTATTTTAAAAGAAGAGTTTGTTGTTGAATTGTACTTCTATAATATAGTTTTAAAAAAAGAGTTCATTGTTGAATCAAATTTCTAAATATACTAATACATTTTTCTATTTTAAAAAGAGATTCCACTTTAAGATGGTATAATTTTTTTAGTTATAAAATACAATACATTAAATGTTTAATTTTTATCTTTTATTTTTAATTTTTTAAATGTGAACTATATATAATTATTGTTAGAGTAATAATTGAGATAGTGACAAATTATAATGACTGACGTGGCAACTATGAAAAGACAAAATTATCTCTCATTATTTTGTATTTTGTAATAAAGATGAATGAATAATTTTGTATTTTCATGATTCATTTATAAAGTCACGTCGATCATTATCATTTATCATCTTATTGTTAATAAGAATAATATCAAATTTTGATATAAAAATATTTTTTTTAAAAAAAAATAAAGTATTATTTATATAAAAATTATTATTAAAATTAAGAATTTAAATAAAATATATATATTTAAAAATTTATTAATTGTGTTATATTTTATAACGAAAAAATACAAAATTGGGGGTGGACTACGTTTTCTAAAACCGGGGGAATATTACTTTTACAACTATAGGTGTTAAAATGTTGGAGAGAGAAATATTCATCTCTTGAATAAAATAAACTTAAAATTAGTCGATACAAATACAATAGCTTAGAGAGTGTCCGGATTATAGTTTATAGGATCGAAATTTTATACATAATCGATTTAGGGTAACAGGATTGGATCAGTGGGATCAGATTGTAGAATCGTAAGATTCTAGAAAATTTGAGAAAATATAATTTATAAATTATTTTTAAAAAATTTATTAATTAAAATATAAATAGAAATGTAGAAAATTCATGTATAATTTATAATTAAATTATTTTACTTCAATTTTTATATAATATTTTATATGATTTCTTAATATTTTAGTTGTTGTTGCAATCAAATAGTATTTAAATTTAATTTTTTTATTGTTAAAAATTAATAAAAGTATAATTAAACTAATTAATTTATTTATATAATAATAAATTTTAATTTTACTTAAATAAAGAAAAAATTTTAAATAATTTTATTATATTTTATTTATATAATAAATATAAAATTATTATTAGAATTATAATTTTTTTAATAAATTTAAATTATAAAATCCTGAAATCGGAATAAGATTTTGACAACTATATCCGGTCCCATGCATGCTATTCGCGTCACAATTCATAAACCTGACAATAATATCCTCGTGGATTTTGTTTGTCCGACAAACAAGATTTGACGCTACGCGGCCCACGCCATCAGAATTAGGACATAACTTTCAACAAGGGGATTTTCGGCATATTAGTTTTGGGCGTGGATGCCTCTTCTGGATATGTCTAGTCTAGAAAAGAAAACTTTCTAAAACTACGCACGGACAAGTCTCAACACCCACATCTATCAATGGGAAAGTCTCGACAACTTGTTCTGGTAATAGTGTGTCTGTTTGTTGTACTCCAAGGAGCACTTGGTTTTTTAAAAAAATGGAAAATATAATAAAAATAATAATTGTATAAAATAATACTAGATTCTTTTATTATAATTATGTTGATTTGTTTATAATAGAGAATAATTATAATTATCAATGATAGTAGTTAGTTTGTATTGAGAAATAATTATAATTACCAATAATGGTGATTGTTTTTTAAATATTTAGAATTGAAAATTTAGTTAATAATTACTAATTATGATATTTAATAATAATAATAAGTTAATTATATATTAATTATAATAATTAGTATTAATTAATTAGTTAGTATTGGTTAATTATTCACTATAATATTAAACTAATAAATTATTAATTAAAATCATCATTGATTAAATTAATCTTAATTAATTAATTTAAAAGTAATTAATACTAATGAATTAGTTTAATTAATTATTAATTATAATATTACATTACAATATTAAGTTAATTAATTATTAATTAAATTAATCTTAATTTATTTATAATAATAATAATAAATTTGAGGTCAATCATTTTCACACCTCTCAATTTTGGGAGGTATGAAGGATACCCTTAAGTTGGGATATGGATTTACTATTTAGGGAATTATTCCCCTTAACCAAACACTAGTATTTTATTTCATTCCCATTATCTCCCCTCCCCCCAAACCTCTTAACCAAGCACTCCCTAATTTCTAACCATCCTCATGCAGTATGACAGGGTTTATCCATGAAATAAATAATTTTGGATACAAAAAAAAGCTTCAACTTTGGAATATTTTGCGATAGAATATTCCAAATCCACATCTTCTTACTTAATTGCTAAAATCCAAACTAATTAAGAAATACACTTTTTCTTAATTGTAATATTTGTTTATGTGTTGATAAGTAAAAAATTTAGTTATTAATATAATTTAAAAGTAAGTATAATAATTAAAAAGTCAAAATAGATAACCATTAATTAATTTGGAATTTGTTATTTTTCCCGGATAATTCAAATCGAAACAATTGGATGTCCAATTCAAGCCTATATGATATGACCGATCAATAAAAATACTCTACCTTTATCATATATTTCATACATCACACTAGATAGATATCATATTCATGGAATACGATTCATGCTTTGGTGGTGAAATGGTAGACACACGAGATTCAAAATCTCATGCTAAAGAGCGTGGAGGTTCAAGTCCTCTTCAAGGCATAATATTGAGAATGCTCATTCAATTAGCAATTCAATAAAAGAGCTCGGATCATTAATCAATCGAGGAGAGATTCAACAACTAAAAGAAAGATCAATTCTTTGGGATCCTTCCTTTCTTCAAACAGAACGAATAGAGATAGAATTAGACCAATTCTCGAAATGCCTTTCTGGCTATTCCTCAATGTCCCAGCTATTCACGGAACGTGAGAAGCATATTAAATGAAAGGACTCCAATAACACTATTTACAGCAACTCCCATTTCGTTTAGTTAAAAGAAGTTTCATAAAAAAAAAAATAAGAGTCACTTCTTCTTCTGTTTCCTGCTCTAGTCAATAAAGTCATGAAATATTTCCATTTATATATTTTTATAAATAAATTTATTGGGACCAATACATGATTTTTTTTTAGTCTTTTTAGGATCGGGTCTAATATTAATAACTAGTGAAATTAGTTTAGTAATGAAATGGTCAATATTTGACCATTAAAAAACTTTTACATCTCATTTGACTCTTGATTGGATAAGATTAACTAAATTCCGATTACTTTTAACTTTATATATTAATTAATATATTTTTATTATGGAAGCACAATATAAAAATTTAATAAGATATAGATATATATAATTGGTTAGTACTTAGTCAGTAAGGGCATGTGCCCCCAATGCCTCTAGTGTAAATCCCCCACTAACCTTCAAGACTATCCACTATTGAAAATAATAATAATAATTTTAAATAATTTTAAAATTTGTATAAAATAAATAAAGTATTTAATAATTGAGAATTATAACAAGGAAAATTAAATTCATGTGATTTAGGTTTGAATTTATAAAATATATAGTTATATGTAGAATAATGATATTTTCAATAAAAAGTTAGAGTAAAAAATTAAAATGAGTGGTATGACAAATAGAAAATGATAAAATTATCTATTACATAATTTAAAAAATTAAAACAATATTAAATAATTTTATGTTTGTCACATTATTCACTATAATATTTCACTATTATTATTCTTATATATATCACTATTATATAAAAAGGAAAAATTTGTCAGTCGATTTTAGTGTAATTATTTCTATTAATGTGACTTAAATTGTTCTTTCACTATTTTACTTAAATTGGTCTTTCAATAATTTAATATTTTTAGTAATTTTATTCAATAATTCAGTAATATTATAACTCTTAAAAAACCCTAAATATGAGTATTATTCTTAGAGTTAAACATAATTAAGAAGTAATTCAACTTAAAAAAATAAAGGTAGATACCTACTCCAACTCCATAGTTGAGGAGGCATCTTTTATCTAGAGGTGTAATAGAGCTAATTTTAATAGCTACTCTTCTAGACAAATTCTCAAATGTTGGATAATTAATAATCGTCCACATTATTGAGACTTCAAACTTGAAACCGCACAATAATAGTAAATATTATTTCTGATCACTATGCATCACACCTTTTCTAATATTATTTATATATCATTGATTGAATTTATTTTTTCTTGAAAGCATCGGTTTCTGGGACGTAAAGATTTTTCCTTTTGAGTTTTTTTTTTCTTTTGTGTTCTGTAAATTAGGATAGTAAGACAACTTATAACTATTAGGAATTAGGACAAACTATTATTATTAGTTCTAAATAGATAGAACTTAGGCATTAGGAATTTTGAATTGTAAATTTTTCATATTACAAACAATATCCCACAGTTTTCATTAATTTTTGGGATGTATTTTAAGTGATTCAAATCAACATTTATATCTATCAAATCAATATTTTTAATTAACACGATCAATTAGATCAATTATGTAATTTTTTTATTCAAATTTTATTCACAATTATCACAACCAAAAAAGAACTCAAAATATTAAAGTAAAACACACACATCTTCTCACAAAATAAGTCAATATTCTAAAACATATTACTCATGCTGTAAATAAAAAAAAAGAAGTTCACTTTCAAAACAATTTCTTGTTGTAAAAAAAAAGTCCAATTTCAAACCAAAATTTTAAAATATCTTTATTAATAATAATTGTATATGATTATAATTAAAAAGTAAAGATAAAAATATAAAATTACATATTTAGTTAATGTATTATGTTGTTGTTTCTAATAACTAATAAAAAATTATATCCACACCAAAATGGACTCTTTTTTTTTTTTAACAAAAAGAGTATTACAATAAATATTATTAACCATTTACATATATATATATATATATATTTATATATATTATTACTTGCTTTTATTTGAGATAAAATCATTTCATAGCAAAAATCGAAGCATCACAAATGCATCAAAGGAGATTTAAAAAAAAAAAAAACCTAATGATGAGCACGATACACCTAGTGTGGGAACCCACCACTTTTGTATTTTTTTTTCAAAAAAAAAAACGATAATTATATTTACTACCAAAATTATTATCATATACAACTCTATCTACTGACTGTGAATGCCTTAGCTCTCCCGATAAATCTAAGTGTGATAATATGGGGTTTCCCATCAATTGTAAATTCTATACAGTTTGAAGCTTATCTCTTTGCTTGCTAACCTATGAGGCCACAAAAAAATGAAATATCAACAACCTCATCAAGCAACAACAAAAACCACAACCCTTGCTTGATTTTTTTTCTCTTCATTAGACTATATTGGATAGAATATCCTACTCCCATTATGTCTGAATATTCTTTCCATTATAGTCATTGCCTCAACTTATCAATTAACTTTTTATTATGAGTAGTGAGTAGTGACCACTGAACTTGGTTAATTGTTTATAGTCACTCTCCTTGATTTGGTCCGTTCTCCAACTGGCTCACATTCTGAAATTCTAACCATTTTGTCAAAACAAGATCCACCACTACCTTTTTATCTCTTTATTCTTTTTGAAAAATTCATAAATTTCTTAATTTGCAAATTATCTATAAAATATATACTGTCAGTTTATCTCTATTTTGTTAATAATTGTCATTTTTCCCACTTCATATTTGGAGCCATTATTGTCTGAAAGCTTAAATCATCCCTTCCCGAATCTCTCCACCTTACCGTAGCTATTTCTTCCCCACAATTAAAGTAATGCTCTCTCTCTCTCTATATATATTTATGTATGTATAGGAGTGCTTTGACGTGCTAAAAATTGATTATAAAATATTGATATTGTCATAATCTAAAATTTAAATGTGCCACATGTAATGTCTATGCACTTTATTCCCACATGGCACGAATTAAATTTTGATTTATTGCAATCACGTCATAATTTATTATAGAGTTAATTGCAAACAACAAGCAAATATCTTTAACATTTTTTCCGCAAAAGGCCCCTCAAAAACTGAATCACTTTACTCCCCCAACTTTCTAATTATGGCAATGTGCTTCCATTTTGTCTGGTTTTCAAAAATCACGTCAGGAATGAACAAAGTCATTGAAATACCCACCCACGTTGTTGTACCATCTATGCTTCTCCATTATTCTTTCGCCGTTTCCGTGGATTATCTTTATTCTTTTTCATAAATACTCTTCATTTTTTTTTTGGCAAAATCATTGAAATACCCCAGTTGTTAGTTATTTTACTTTTTTTGGATTAATTATATATATTTATATCTCCTATAAAATGGATAACCATGGTAATATACATTGTGTATAAATGTTATCGAAATTGAGGTTAATGATTTAGATGATTAAGATATTTTTTACAAGTTCTATTATTGTATCAATTATAAAATGTACATTCTACATTTGTATTTTTCATTATATCTACTGCATACCTTGTGTATAGCATTTGAGTTAATGTTATAATTTACTACTAAATTTCTTTTGAAAAATTATCACCAGAATAAAAACTAGAACTAAAATTGCGTTTTGAAAAGAAACCGTTGCTGTTCTAGAATGGGGATAGAACTTCGAAGTTTGAACCGATGGTTCTAAAACCCTGGCCGTGCTCATAGACAAAGAAAAGTGTGGCCACAGGAAGGATTTAAATATCTTTAAAACGAGATTAGATAGCTTTGATAGGACGAGGGAGCATGGGATGGGTTTGATGTCTCAAATACTCAAATAAACCCCATTACTATCTGATACATGTCTATTTGCATTTATTTCAATTAATATTTTATAAAACTACTTTTTATTATTTAATTAAATTGAATTAATTGCAAAAAGGATGCTGGCAAAATATCCCTAAACTTGTAGCTATAATAATTAACTCCTGATTAATTAATTTGTCACGACTCCTTCCAAATTTGTCTATAACATATCTAATCACTTCAGAAATTATGAAACTATAGAAGTACACATTCTGCATGTCCTTGTTATTATTTTTGTGAAAGAAAAATTCGAATCCCTAGCACATCAAAAAACTCAAAACAAAATATAATAAAACTAACTAATTGGCCTTTCAGTCAATTTGGACAGTATAAAGGTTTGATTTTGTCATTTTATCTTTTTAATTTCATAGATAGTAATGATTTGGAATCAATTGCAATAAATTAATCCAAACATTCTTTTTTCTTTTCGGTGTAGTCTTCACAAAAAACTCCATCATCATACATATTATCACAAAAACTCTATCAATGATGTCATTTCATTAACATATATTATAAAAGCATGAGCAAGTTGATTGGGGTGAAGACACGTGTACACTATCTCCTCCCTCCTTGCGCACCTTTAGTTTTCCACGTTGGCTAAAACATAACATGTGGCATCTACTTGTCATGTTTTTTTCCTTAGGGTTTGTTCTCTTTTCTTCTTCTTCCTGCTTACCACCGTTTCTTTGATTTTGCTCTTGGTCAATAATTTATGCTTTCTTTCCTCGTTTATTTGATTGTTGTCAGTTTTTTTTCCTCTCTTATTTGTGCCTATCCTTCTTCTCTATCATATCCTTTTTTTTTACTTTCTACCTAATGTTGTATTCTCCTAATTTGTTTTTCATCATCTATATTCTTGTCCCGAGTCTTGTTATACCTTTAGGGTTTTTTGGATTTTTCGAATTGTAATGTTTTGGGACCGATGCTGTACTAATGTTATATGCTTTTTGGAAATTCTAATGTTGTCTCATCGATGCTAATTTTTTCCTAATTTGTTTTCGCCGTTGAAAAAAAACCCCCCACTGATGGGGCGGAAGAGAGTTCGAGATCTGATGTTGAAGGAGAACTTCTCTTTTACTGCATGCTGAAGGTGAACTTCTTTGATTGTTGTCGGTTTTTTTTCCTCTCTTATTTGTGCCTATTTTTCTTCTCCATCATATCCTTTTTTTTTAAAAAACTTTTTGCCTAATGTTGTGTTCTCCTAATTTTTTTTCGCCATCTATATTCCTATCCCGATTCTTGTTATAACTTTAAGGTTTTTTGGATTTTGCAGATTGTAATGTTTTGGGACCGATGCTATACTAATGTTATGTGTTTTTCGGAAATTCTAATGTTGTCTCACCGATACTAATTTTTTCCTAATTTGTTTTCGTTGTCGAAAAAAAAACCCCACCGATGGGGAGAAAGAGAGTTCGAGATCTGATGCTGAAGGAGAACTTCTTTTTCTGCATTTTTTTGTTCTTACAGGTTTTTGTAGTGTTATCTTGGCATATATATTTTTCTTTTGTCAATTTTGGCAGGGATTGAACCTCCTTGAACGGCCGAAGGCTCCATTCGAACAGAGGAAGGTATTTCTTTTCTTTCTTGTGTGCTGTTGCATTTTCAGTTTTACTGCATTATCTTTTCTTTTGTTTTTTTTTCTTCTGGGTTTTTTGTAGTGTTATTTTAGCATATATATTTTTATTTTGGCAATTTTGGTTGGGATTGAACCTCCTTGAAAGGCCAAAGGCTCCATTCGAACAGAGAAAGGTATTTTTTTTCTTCCTTGTGTGCTACTGCATTTTTTTTTGTTCTTCTTGTTTTTTTGTGGTGTTATCTCAGCATATATTTTTTTTCCCAGTTTTGGCTGGGATTCAGCCACCTTGAAGAGCCGAAGGCTCTATCCGAACAGAGGAGGGTATTTTTTTTCTTCTCTATGTGCTGTTTGTAATTTTAAAAAATCCTCTCTCCCTCGGCGCCAAAAGACCTAACCAATTTCATTACACGTATTCCCAAAAATTTGTGTCAGCCTTTCTGTCAATGAGAGTTGTAGCTATGTCCCTTTCTTCGTTGCCAATTTCAAAGGCAAAGAAATTAATTCCTTTTATTTATTTATTTTTTAAAAAATTTTAGTTCTTCTCTTATGTGTCTATCTATGCTGTTATGTGTCTATCAATGGGTATATCCATTAATGCTATATGCTCTAGGGCTGTACTGGATGGGCTAGTGCTGTCAAATCTTTGGTTTCATTCTTGTCTATGTATGTATACCTATTGTACAATATTGTCAAGTCAAGACTGATCTTCATTTATTACCCTGTCTTCTTTCTTATCAGTCTCATTTGTTAGGTTTTTATAAGCAAAAAAAAAGGCCCATTTCCTTTTGTTTGGTTGTTATTTCTGCAACAATTTCCTTGTTCCCCTCTGATGTGTTTAGGGTTTGCCTTGGTCTTCCTGGTTGTGTTTAGGTGTGGTTTCCCTTCTCTTTTGTCAGAATATTTTTGTTCCCTTTCTTGTGTGCATGGATGTTACTCTTTTGCCTTTGGTTGGTTAAATGACCATGCCTTGCTTTTTCCTTACTGGTATTAATGCTGATGGTTATTGTATTACATTAAATGATGTCTAAGGCAGCTTTCATTTTTATTTATGTTACCTTCTTATTATTTTTGTTCTCAATTTACAATTGTACACTTCCGTTACATTTATTCACTTGATTTACTTAATGGCTCTTCCATCTTTTTCTTCCCTCTATGTCTATTTTGGCACACTGAATTAAAATCAAGACAAAATTACCTGTGTGATCCTACCTTTTGAGAAAATGAAACTTCTTTTGGTTTCTTTTTCTTTGTTGCATTGTGCCTTGCTGCTTTGTTTTGGGTCCTCTCTCTTTTCTTTACATTACGTTCATTGGTTTTACAAAATAGGCCTGCTCTTGATGCTTTTGCCTACTTTCACTTCCTATATTCCTTTGTTTGGGATGGCTTTGCATGATATATTCTATGTTTTCTTTACAAACTTCTAATTTTCATCCCTTTGGTTTTCATTCTCTTTTTCGCTGATTTTTATCTCGCTTTCTTCTGTCCATTGTTATTGCTGTTTTGCATCTCACAAGACATTTGGAAAACCATCATGTCTTCTTTCTTCTGTGTGCAAAAACAAATAATATCTTCATTTAGGGAAAATGAAACGCTCCTTCTACTCATACTTCTCATTCCTTAAGCTTTATTGTGTTCATAGACAAATGGGAAATACAAAAAGACAGGGATGTTTGAGTCCGTTCAAGTAAAATCAAAACACCAATGTTGTATTTTGTGACCTCTATTTTATTCTGTTGTCAAGTTCTATTCCTTTAATACATTTATCTTGTTTATTTGCATTCCATGCTAACTCTTTCTTTTCTTTTGGTCTTCTATATCCGTCCAATGCAAACTGAAAGTCAATTGTTGATGCGAAAGTCATTAGCTTCTACGGTTGTAGTTTGAGAGATAAGGTTTCTTTCTGTATCACAATGTTCTCCGCCTCTATGTTTATTTAGTTCCCGTTAATTTACACAAGGTCTTTTCTTATTTATTTTTAAAACATTGTGCTACAACAACAATAAACTAGAATTTTTTTTCCAAAAAAATCGTCATCAATTTCACCCATGTAGTCTTTTTACATGTGCACTGCATTGTGTCTTGCAAGTCTTTCTTTTTCTGTTAAATGTGATCAGTTTAGGTGTCTGTTTGCCTTGACAGTGAACTATTGTGCTTTTACATTCTAATAATCAATTAATTTATCTATCTATTCATTTTCCATTAATTCTTTTTCTTCTCTCAATCTATGTTTATACCACAGGATAAGCAATTTGCTCAGAACTTGTCACTCCGCTGGTTGTCTTTGCCATCTAAAAAGTACATTCACTTAATGCTTGTTATAGCAATGATGATACTTGTATCCTAAACAATGTTTGTAAACATTGTTTCCTCCTCTTGTTGTGTGTAAAATAAGTTGCATTTCGGATTTTTGTGATTTCTACTTTTTGCTTCATTACATGTATTAGTTCTCAGTTATTACATATTCCTTTGCAATTATTTGGGACATCTTTTTGATTTGTTTTTGTTCTTCAATACATGAGAACACAAACCTTGTTGCTTTTTTTAGGACTTTCTTTTTATTTTTTCTGTGCTCATTCCTTATTTTTAATTCTGTTTGTGGCCGTAAAGAATTTTCTTCTTTTATTCCCTCTAGTCATGTATGCCAAGTATGTATCAGAATGTGGATGGATGTGATTGCTAAGCATTGAAACCTGTGTACTGAAATAGCACCACATAAAAAGACTGCTGTGTTGCCTTGTTATTAGAAAGTCCTGCTTGCATAAGAAAAAAAAACAGACTATTAATTCTGAATGTCCTACTAAATTTAACGGCTGTCCTGATAACTTGAATGTTTTGAGTCAAGCTGTGAATGCTTTGCCTGATTCATGTTGTCCTTCTCCCACAATCATTGACAAGAAGATTTATCCTCCTCTATACCTACACCTTTAACCAATGTGAAAACAAGAGTTTCATTTCCTCATGATTTTCTATCACATACTGATACCGTCCCTTGTTCCCCTCTGAATTTTTTAGTATTAATTCTCGAGCAAAACTTGCTCGGCAAAGAAGAATTAATATTTTGCATAATTCTAGACTTTCTTGTCTTCCAAGTGGCAAATGCCACCAAAACAACCAAACAGATAATTTGTCTTTCTTTAATGAAAGTCTAGCACATACAGATTTCCCCTCAAAATTTTTTAGCATTAATTTTGAAGCAAAACTTGCTCGGCAAAGAAGAATTAATGTTTTGCGTAATTCTAGAGTTTCTCGTCATCCAGGTGGCAAATGCCACCGAAACAACTAAACAGATAATTTGTCTCTCTTTAATGGAAGTCTAGCACATACAAGTATATGCTTGTGCTCTTGGGTTTTTAAAATCTGTAATGAAAAAAGAAAAATCCCCTCCAGAAATTTACTCCATTCTGTTATGCTGAATGGTTATATGTTTATTCTGCTCTTAGGTATATAGCATAATTATAACCCACATTCTAATGCACTGCCTAATCCTTCGACTGATATGTTAGATAAGAATATATCTTATCATGATTTGTGTACCAATCCCACATCTTTGAGAATTGAAATGGTACAACGTAATCTGGTTGAGTCTTCTTCTAATTCTAAAGGTAAATCTATCTAACCATGGCATATTGTATGTGTTTTGCTTCTTATTTATACTAGTTAGAATAACATATGAATCTTTGACTTATCAACAAGTGCAGGGAAAACCAATAGAAAAAGAAAGAAAAATACTTCTTTGCTTATGAAAATTCCTGAAAATTCTATGGGATTCCCTACTGTTCCTAATTGTTTTCATTGTGGGGCTAAAAGGTTCTATTTGGAACCACCATCTTTTTGCTGTGTAGGAGGCCAGGTATCAATGGTGATACCTGCCATGCCATATGCACTTTGTTGTTTACTTACAGCTGAAGATCAGCAATTTGTCAATTTTAGAAAAAAAATCAAAACTTATAATAATAATTTAGCCTTTACATCCCTTGAGGTGAAGTATGACAGAGAATTAACTAAAAATAATATTAGAATGTAAACATTCAGGGTTCAAGGTTAGATTTATCATTTTCTTCATAGCCTTTTGTCAAATGATAGAGAAAAGGTTGTTGGTATCTAGTTCTACTTCTATGACATCGAAGAGGAATTGTTCTAACGAGTTAAATCTTCTGATAAATTGTCAAAATCATCTTTACACCTACTTATGCAAATTTTAGAGGACAATCCCTATTGTAAATTTTTGAAAAATCTTAGACATTTTCCCAATTTGGATAATTGCAGGATTGTCCTTAATTCTTGTCCAAACCTAGATCAACGGCGATTTAATCTTCCTACCTGTAACTAAGTAGGCGCTATATTTTGTGAAGATGCTATACAAACTTCTTCGGACAGTAAAAGTGCACATATTCAAATATGTAGCAATTCTAGTACAAGTCATAGAATTCGACACTATTTTGGATATTATGATCCTCTTCAATTTCCATTATTGTTTCTACGTGGGGAATCAGGTTGGCATAATAATATACAAAGAACATTAAAAATAACAAACAAACAGGCAATAATAAATTCCAATGTAAATGCTCTTAGCGTTGATCTTCCAACCATGCAAACCCCAGAAGCTTTGGTAGCATATGAAGATGCAAGTAAGTCATTCTTCAGTGCAGTATTAGGTTCCTTTTATTGTGTAGTACATAGTATATTTTTCATCAAATCAACCACTTCGTAATCATTCCATTGTAGCCCTTTGAATGTGGAAAGAAGAGAAACAATCGTGTGTCGACTAGGGAGTATTACTGTTATAGATTTCAGATCAAAGACAATGATCAATCAATGCTATTACATGCAATGCAATTATTGCAGCAATTTGTTGTTGATATGTACATAAAAATAGAAACGTGCAGGTTAGATTTCCATAGAGTCAAACAAAGAGAAGTTAGGACTGAAATATTGCAAGCTGTTTGTAATAGTATTTCAATTGGCCAATTTAATGGTTCTAATGTAGGTCGCTGGGTTATTTTGCCAGCTTCTTTTGTAGGTAGCCTTAGAGATATGTGCCATAGATACTTAGATGCTATGGCTTTGGTTCAAAAATATGGCAAGCCTGATCTTTTTATTCCCATGACTTATAATCCTAATTGGAAAGAAATACAAGAAAATCTAACTAATAAATAGACTGCATTTGATAGGCCAGATTTGTTAGCTAGAGTATTTAGAGAAAAATTTGAAATACTTAAAAAAGAGCTATTGCAAAAAAAAAAAGATATTTGGAGATGTAGCAGCATGTGTTCATGTGATTGAATTTCAAAAAAGAGGCATGCCTTATGCTCATTTATTACTAATTCTTAAACCCAAATTTAAGCTATTGAATCCTGAAGCATATGATAAATTTGTTTCTGCTGAAATTCCAGACCCAAATACATATCCTCATTTATACAATCTTGTCCTTAAACACATGATTCATGACCCATGTGGCCAGATGAATGAAACTAATTTATGCATGCACAATGATAAGTGCAAAAATCACTATCCTAGGGATTTTTCTGACCAAACAACACATGCAGAAGATAGTTATCCCTATTATAGAAGAAGAAATAATGGTAGAAAAATTAAAATTAAGCAATGTATATTGGATAATTGTTGGGTTATTTCATATAATCCATATTTATTGGCTACTTTTGATTGTCATTTAAATGTTGAAATTTGCTCTACCATTAAACTCATGAAATATGTTTATAAATACATTTATAAGAGACATGACATGGCAAGTTTCCAAATTTCTGAACCCAATGGCCGACAAGAAATTGATGAAATTAAATAATTTTAGGATGGCCGTTGGATAGGTCCTTCAGAAGCTTTTTGGAGAATTTATGCATACAATCTTAGTGAAATGACCTCAACAGTTTATGCTTTACAAGTCCATCTTGATGGTCAACAACTTGTTTCCTTTAATGACAAATGTGATCTTTCAACTTTGATGCATGAGATTGATTTTTCAAAAACTATGCTTACCCAATTTTTCCAAATGAATCATATGAATGAAAAAGCTAAAAAGTTTAAATGTCTTTATAGAGAATTTTCTCAACACTTTGTATGAAATTTCACCCTTAGAATCTGGACTGAGAGAAAAACTAGGAATGTAATAGGTCGGATGGTAACTGTCAATCCAGAGGAAGGAGAACGATACTATCTTAGACTATTACTTTTGCATGTTAGAGCTCCTACTTCTTTTGCCAATCTTTTAATTGTTTCATATGTTAAATGTCAAACCTTTAGAGATGCTGCATTAAAATTAGGTTTGTTAGAATCGGATACTTATATAGAAGTTACTTTAAAAGAGGTATCACTTTACCAAATGCTAATTGCTCTAAGGTTACTTTTTGCTATTATTTTAGTGTTTTGCCATTCAAATGAACCACAAAAATTGTGAGAACAGTTCCAAATTCACTTGTCCAGTGACTTTCAAAGATCACTAGGTTATTCAGATGTTGAAAAACATCTTGTTATGCATAAAGTATTGGTGGACATTAACAATTCTCTAGAGCAGATGGGTAAAAATATAAATCAATATCATATTCTTCCTAATAATGTACCAATTCCTTTGGCTAAAAATTTAACAAAGGAATTAGAAAGTAAATTGAATATAGTTATTACCGACAATGACATTCTACTTCCAAGTAGGTTAAATGTTGACCAGAAGTTTGTCTATGATTCTATCCTCCAAAAAATCCATTTAGGTGAGAACAAACGTTCTTCATTGATGGTCCTGGAGAAACTGGGAAAACGTTTCTCTATCGTGCTCTTTTGGCTACTACTAGATTGGAAGGATCTATTGTAATTACCGTAGCAACATCAGATGTTGCTACGTCTATTTTGCCAAGTGGTCGGACGGCACATTCAAGATTCAAATTTCCAATTGACTTTTCTGTGAATAAAGCTTCTCAATTGAGTAAATAAAGCAGCACTACAAATCTTATTTCGATTGCCAAACGTATAATATAGGATGAAGCTTCTATGGCAACTAAAGATGCATTACAAGAAAAATGACCTTTAGTGACTAGTCAATTTTGGTTACTAAAAGGGCAATTGTCGTCACTAAAAGTCTTTAGTGACGACAAAAAGGGTGGTCACCCCCTTGTCACTAATGCTCCGACACTAAACGTAGTTAGTGACCACTTGCAAAAATGTCGTCACTAAAAGGTCAATTTAGTAACGGCATGCGAAATGGTCACCAATTTCCAACTGGTCACTAAAGGTCGATCAATCAACGCCAATTAATGACAACATTGTGAAGACAATTTTGTCGTCACTAAATGCTATGCAATCAACTAATTTGGTGACGATATTTTGGTGACTACAAAAAATGGTCACTAAGTACTGTTTAGATCACGTGACACAAATAGTGACCAAAAGAAGTGGTCACTAAATGTTCTCATTTGAAATGAAATAGTGACGACTTTTAGTGAAGAGAAATTGTTGTCGCAAGAAACATGCGTAATTAGTGACGAGAAAATATCGTCACTAAATAAAAGCACGATTGGTGACAGAAAAAAGTTGTCACTAAATAGTTTTAGTAGTGACAACTTTTAACCAAAATTGGAATGCTTATTTTAGTATCTTGTTGCCAATATCACTGTATTGATCGTCACATTATCTAGCCTTATAATACATGCATCATCGAAGTAAAAAATAAAACGAAATCATTCATACTAAGCATTGAACCTTAAAAAAATACATGAAGAAGGTCACAAAAGTTGAATTTGTGCAATGCCAGGGACAACATTATAATTTGCCACCAGACAATAAAATAATAGTCAAATATCCTAATTGTACCATGAGAATAAAATATTATCCAAACACCTGAACAACAAGAAATAGTAGTGTATACATAATTCCCTTAACATTCTAAAACAAAAGAGGCAAAAGAAATGAAAAAGACCTCAGCAACACCAACCAATAAGCAATTTGTAATGCCTTCATTATGTGGCTATTTGGCCATGAGGTGGTGGATGCGTCACCGTGACAAGAAAAGTGAAAAACACTCAATGTCTTAAATTCAATATAATCCAAACGCAAATATGACTAGTCACAAAAACAACACCACCCCACAACTATATCACATTACATAATATAACTTGATCTCACGACATTATAAATGACAATACTCATACAATATTTTCCACAAATCAAAAAAAACTAAAGTGACCACGCAATGTGTCACGTGACATAATATAAAACCAACAAACCGAAAATAATACTCAAACCAACCCTATTAACTAGGTATCATTATATTACATAATATTTATTTCTCAGAGATCCATTGAAATGTGTCACGTGTCAATAATAATGATATGAATCCTCTATGTGTACATGCGAGAATGTATTAAGGGAACATGTCGTGGTAACAAAACTCATCTTTATAAGACAACTACATCTACGGAAACAGCAACATCCCATAATTATTAGAAAGAGATAAGACAATTTCACCAATGAATGACAATAATCATACTACATTATCCACCAATCCAAGAAAACTGAAGTGGCCACGAAATGTATCACATACCATACTACAATATGACCAATCAAAGATAATACTCGTAAACCAACATTGTTAACTAGTCATCCATATGTTCATATCTCATAGAAATGTAAAAATCTCACATACATTGATGATAATGATATAAAACCTATGAGTCTCCACGCAACAATCCTTAAGGGAACAACATGTTTTCGTAATAACCAAGTTCATATTTATAAAACAATTACATCTCATTATATAATACAATTCCACCAATTAACGATAAGAGTTATACTACAAGTCCAGCAATCGAAGAAAATGAAACTAACCACATAATACAATACCGCCAATCGCAGATATAAATCACGAACCAAAGTTACCAACCCATACATCAAGGCACCATTATGTTACATAATGTTCATATCTCAACTAGAAGCTACAAATGTCCCATGCATTGCTAATATTGATATGAAATCTATGAATGTTCTACTTAATGTCTTGCTTTTCTGTCCATTTTAACTCAAAACTTTATTCCAATTAACCTTAATCCAAGTTAACCTTTTGTTTAATCTCTGTCAGTATACTGAGATTGAACAAATGATAGCTGAAGAAATTAATCAACAGTATAAGAGTTCATGGTGAACCATCTTCGAACAGATTGAAAATGGCATCTAAAATACATGAATGCATAACCACGTGTAAAAGGACAAAATGCACCGAACATATGAAATGAAGACTATATAACTGCACAATTTTTAAATACGCAATACTGCTCCAATACCTTCAAACATTTGAAGCCATTTGTAGCCATCAAGCAATCCTTTGGACTTCGTATGGATCAATTGATAATTGATATTTTTGTGAGGTAAACAACATAATTGATCTCTGAATAAGCATTAATGCTTAAAAGTATATTGATGCTATAAAAGAACTTCAAATGAGAATTACTTGGCCAATGGAGGATGGGCTTCAAGGTTGTCATTATATCTTTTGGATGTAAGAGTGTGATCATCTTATGAGAATTCAAAAAATGCAAGACCATTGGTTGTAGTGGCCCCTTCAGCATTCAAAATGTCTTCTTCTGAAGGTTGATATTCATGACTTGATATCTCGATCACCTGACAAATTAATGCATCAACTTCTGAGTTAACTTAGGGATGTTAGAGTTGGCAACATAGAATAGCAAGAGACAAGGTACCAGAGGAGTTTCACAAGCCCTTTAGGATAGAATTCTTGCGTATGAAAGTACGAATGTAATTTTTACAATTTACTGCCAACATCCTAGCTTGGGAATAAAGTATTTAGTGATACAGGGACAAAATTTAGGGCATAGAAATAAATTGGGAGTTTGAAGCAACTAATGCTAGACTTGTTCTACTTGAAGAATTTATAGCAGAAACAGGTTTGTGTACAAGTTACTTCTTAGCTATTCATTAATCAGAGAAAAAATGTATATGAATTTGAATCTGGAGTTACTATAATTGGAAAATTCCTGCACCCAAAAAGGCTCTTTAAAAGAAAAAGCAGAATGCTAAGTCTGAGGTAACAATTTAATCTTGCAAAGCTGGGAAAAATCACACAGCATGAGTTACTAGAAATACCTTATCTAGGAAATATTTTGCATCATCTGGAAGACAATGAAGGTCCTTCATTCTCTGGTAAGTTTCCTGAATGGCAGGATCCTTCCAAACTTCATCCAAAATAAACGCATGTTCACGTGCTGCCGCAGGAAAAAAAGTATCAAAATCTCCATTAGACATGATATCCAGTAACCAGTCAGAGAAATTCTTCATCCCTTGTGTGATTGAATATATTGACTGCCTTGTTCCATCAAGCAAAATACTGCCTGAAAAGTTCAATTTGTCAGAAAAGCACAGCCTAAGGAAGGGCTACTTTATTGTAAAACATCAACATTATAATATCAACACACTGTTGATTGCCAAACTTCAACTAGTTCAAATTAAGGGAAAAGTCCACCAAGTATCAAAGGTTACACTCTAAATACTAAATAAACATTGTAGAGCACATGGTGACTGCTAGTTCATATTCCTCATTGATGTTTGAATTTAAGCGAAACTTTCCAAAAACAGAAGCATAAATTTATAAGTGGCACCGAACTCAGCCTTTCATCTCATCCCCAGAAGCAGCCAATATGTATGCATGTCAATTCACATGTATGACCAAAATATTAATGTTGATGCCAAATAGATATTTCTCTTCAACATAAGTTCAACTATTGCTGTCTAGAAGGATCCCTACCCAGTGAACTAGCATATGAAAGAATATAAGTACTTCACATATCCCCAAGATGGTATGAGGCTAATGATGTGGAACCAAATATCACTGAACAAAGTGCATAGAAAGTCTAAACACTATAAAATGTATTCTATGCTACTAGCCTCCGATAAAACATAAATAAAAGACATGAACAGTTGAACTTATCTAGACTTCTCAAGTTGAAGGAAATGAAATAAACCAAAACACTTTAATAACCAATGGTTAATGGTGACAACTCAATGCATTGAGGTAACTACTTAATTTTAGCATAATTGATCTCTGCAATACATTGAAATAAATCAGAGCAAATTTAGAAAATGAAATTTACAGCTCAAAATTCCCTTTATCCAACCTTCTTTCCTCTCTCCCCCCCTACTACCCTTTACCTCATTAACTTCTTTGCTCTTTTTATAGACAAACATATTCACTGCGTATGATTCATTTGAACATTTGTTTCTCCAATGAACCAGTAATTACTTTAAGAAAAGCATTTTTCTGTTGGCAAACTTATCCAAACAAAAGTGTTGCATGTAGAGTTTCATAACCAGAGTTGGAGGAAAGGCCTTGAGCAGACTTTTCAGCAATCAAATCCTAAGTTTTTCCTGCCGATAAGGCCTCATCTTCGAAGTGTTCTCGTCCCTCAAGTAACACACTCAAATATCTGTATATGTTACTTTGAATTGTAAGTTTGATATCCTGTAGTTCTTGCACAGTGAATTTGTATCCATATATGAACTTTGCCTATCACATGAAAAAGGATAGAAGAAACAATTCAAAAAAATATAGTGAAAATACTGATCCAAACTCTAACAAGAAATAACATCTTGTTTTATAGGAACAACCAAAACTTATGAAAGAACAACAACTAACGTACTAGAAGGGGAAAAAATTATAATGTTTTAGGTACAATTTTATGAAATATTGGTGCAAATATAATGAATGACAAACCTGCCCACTTCTTTGTGCAAACTCTGAGAGCCAAAAGATAAAAAAAACTTCTTCAGAAAATAAAGCCCAGAGTTACATGTTAAAATGTCTAGGAAACAGGCAACATGCAATTTTTAATGACTTTGTTAGGCAACATAGCTGTTTCATACAATACAAAGCAAAAACTATGGTTAATTTGCCACCACTACAGAGATAAACGGCATTCACCAATGAATTCAGCAGGAAAACCTTACCTTCAATATTATGAGCTCCAGTTTAGTGATCTCGCGGCCATTAATGTAAACCTTGGTATTCCCATTGCTGGCGTTAACCAGAAGCTTTCCGCCCACATTCAATTTTGCACTAATAAATCTATTCGGTTTCTCAAATCAGGAAGAAAAAAAATTGAACATTAAATGAAATGAATTGAAGAAACAAATACCGATAAACTTCAAACATTCAAAATCAAAAAATTAGAACAAAATCAACCTGAAGGATGCCTATGGGCGGTTGAGGATTCTCCTATGGGTGGCGGACGGACGACCTTCGTCGAGATCCAGCCGAGAAAGACCTGAAGAGGCGATGGAGGTGGCGGCGGTGGCCTCAGCCGGTTCCAAGATCCACCAGATCTGACCGAAAAGGCAACGGGGAAACGATCAAGGACTGAAAAAATGAGTGACCAAGCAGAGAAAATGCAACGAAGGCTCTGTAAATCGCCCGACGGAAGGAACATCTACAATCGAAGCTCTGGATAGTGACAGCACTGCAAATCGACAGATGGAAGGAACAAAAAAGTTCGAAGCTCTGGACATCGATGAACCAAGGACTACAAATCAGCAAAGACGGAGTAGTTCCTGCTTCTGCCTCGCTAATCTGCAGCAGAGTAACTCAGTCGGATGGCTCTACATCCCTCGGAGTTCAACACTGAGAGTGGGGAACAAGCACACCCAAAAATCATTATGAGTTTGGTCTCAACAGACGCCAGCCGGACTGGGAAGAAAGATGGAGAGGGCTGGACGACGGGAAGAAAAAGAACGTGCAGCAAGGACAGGGAGTAGGAGAAAAAAGTGTGGAACTCAGTTTGGGGATTGGGAGTCGGGACAAGCAGCTGAAGACAGAGAAGGGTGATGAAAGAAGAAATGGGACTACTGATTGTTAGACTGAAATTTTGTTTAAGTGTTGGCAAAAGTAAAGAAGTGCCCCTTATTTTTTAACATCCACTTTTTCCCTCCTTAACCAAATTCATTTTCCCTCGTTCGTTTTTCAAAGCATTCAAACTTTTTATTTAATTATTAATTATTAAAAAAATATTATTTCAAAACCAATAATTAATTTTTCATTTTACAATACTATATTAGTTTAATAAAATTTTAATTTGAATTTTTTAAAAAAATTTAAATTTTGAAATGCTAATTAATTTTTAAATGGCTAAAGTAAAATTAGTTGTTAAAATAAAATAAAATAATATTTATATTTTCATGTTAAAATTAAAGAAACTATGTATATTAAAAGTATGTGTATATATGCACTAAACTACTTCTACTTTGTAATAATTACTTTTATGATAACTATATAACTACTATATATATAAATTAACTAGTTATACGATAGATATTAGTCCTAGCTATATACAATAGCTGAATTTTCAACAAAATTTTCAAAATGTCCTTAATTAGATAAAATATATTAAAGGGTATATTGATATACAATACTGTTAATGAGGAAATTAGTGTATAAAATAAGATGTACCTCCACTTGGTTGGCCAAAAATAAAAAGTTGTACGTTGATGAAACCAAACTTTTTTTTTTGGATAAAGGGAGTATAGGTATTTACTATTTTTGTTATACATTGTATGTCTAACAATATATGTACATGTATTAACGACTACTTATGTTATAATATTACATTAGTGACTGTAACTACTTTGAAACTATGTATTTTTTATTCCTGATTTTCAATAGTGTGTTTAAAACTAACAAATTTATGTGCGTAAAATAATTAAACTTATGTGCACATGTTCATAAATATGAATGTGTCCTAGTATAATTATTCTAAATTATGAGTCATAACATAAATATGCCAATGAAACTCAGCCCAGTGAAGAATACACTTAGTCCATTTGTTGCTCTTAACAAAAGAAAGCCAATTAGTACTAATCAATAATGTATTGTAATACTAAGAAAACTATGCGATTAATGTACAATTATATGGACAAACAAAAATGTTAGGGTGTCTTAGTACAACTATAAGAAATTAAGAGTTATAATATAAGTAAGCTAAGTTTGGCATAAAGAAAAATATACTTAGTCTAATCATTATTCTTAGCCAAAGAAATCTAATTATAATTAATTTATAGTGTATTTAAAAAAGTCTTTGAAGTAAAATAATATAGGCAAATTCATATATCTTATGGTGTATTAGTGCAATTATTAAAAATTAAGAGCCATGAATTAAAAAAGTTAAGTTTGGCCCAATGAATAAATTACTAAACCCGATTATTATCCTTAGCCAAACAATTCCAATCATTATATAAGTAGTGGCAATCAAAGAAGCCTTTTTTTTTGTTAGTGTAAATTATGTGGACAAATTCATAAATATTATGATGTCTTAGTACAATTATTAAAAATTAAAAGCCATATTATAAATTAGCTAAGTTCAGTGTAGTGAATAAATTGTTTAACCCAATCATAATTATTGGTCAAAGAAAGCTATTAGTGAATAGTGTATTTTAACAATCAATGATTATATATTTTAGGTAAAACTATATAGCAAATGTATAAATATTAGGGTGTCAATATACAATTAATGAAAATTAAGTGTCATAATACAAATTAACTAAGTTTGACCCAATGAAAAAATTGTTTAACCCATCCCTTATTTCTTATCATATAAGCCCAATTAACAAAAAGTTAGCCCCAATCAATTTGACACAATTAACATAAAGTTAGGCCCAATTAATATAATTTGACACAATTAATATTTTAGAATGTACTTTCCGGAATGGAAGTAGCTTTTAAGCAAGGTTTTATGACTTATTCTTATAAAGGATTAAATGCTCCTGTAAAGATAGCCCCCAGTAAAGACATCACCTCCATCGCCAGAACCTTTTCTAAGGGAAAAAATTAAGTTAATTGATAATGGACGCATAATAATTATTCATTACAACTACTACTTGTACTTAATAAGATGTCTTAATAGAATTCGTCTAAATTATAGGGGCAAAACTGTAAATATCAAGGTGTCTTAACATTAATTAGTATCAAAATTATGTTGGCAAAATTCTAAAGCAAAGAGTGCCATAGTAAAACTAATAGAAAATAAGGGTGATAATAGAAAAGAAATTTTTGGCCTAGTGAGAGTGCTTAGCCCAATGGACCAAATAATTTAATCTAATTTTTTAAATTATTATTTTTCTGCATTTTCTTATTCATTACAACTACTAATTGTACTTAATAAGATGTCTTAATATAATAAGTCAAAATTATGAGGGCAAAATTGTAAATATTAGGGTGTCCTAACATATTTATCAAAATTATTTTTGCAAAATTGTAAAGAACAGAGTGCCATACTACAATCAATAAAAATTAAATGTCACACAAAAAACAACATGTTTTACCTAATAAATTTGCTTAGTCCAAGAACCAAATCATTCTTTCACCATAATTTAACATAATTTCTTACTTATCATTTTGACAAATTCCTTATTCATTACAACTACCAATTTGGTGACGACATTTTCTCGTCACTAGACCGTTCTACAATTATAATTCATAAAATATACATAATATTTATGAATTAGTGACCACAACATGTCGTCACTAATTTCGTAACATTTGGTGATGACAATTCCTTGTCACCAAACTATTTAATGCTTATCTTTGGTGATGAGATCAAATGTCGTCACAAAAGCCGTCACTAATTGTAGTGCAGTTCCTAGTCTTTTTTGGCACCACCACATTCAGTGACGACATTTTCCATTTGGTCACTAAAGATGATATGACGACTTTATTTTAGTGACAACTCACTCAGTGGTCACCAAAGAGGCCATTTAGTGACCAAATTGGTTGTTGTCATGAACATTTTGGTCACTAAAGGCTATTTTTCTTGTAGTGATACTTTAGAAGCATTTGATCTTTTATTGAGAGATGTAACCGAAATTAATGTATCATTTGGTTCAAAAGTGGTTGTCTTTGGGGGTGATTTTCGACAAACTTTTCCAGTTATTCCGAAAGGAACTAGAAAGTCACAAGTTAATGCTAGCATAGTGAATTCTCCACTATGGTCAAAAATGAAAAAAATTCATTTGAGACAAAATATGCATGCTTTCTTAGACCCTTATTTTTTTGAATTCCTCCTAAATATTGGAGAAAATTTAGAACCTGTAGATAAGTGTGGTAATATTACTTTACCGCACGAAATTGTCATTCCGTATAATGACAAAAACGATTCTCTTCATGAGTAAGTATTTCCTGCTTTGGTATTCTGCTATTTTTTCCTTTTCGTTCATGCTTTCAACTTTTATAATCTAATATTTCTATTCTATTTGTGGTCGTTTGTTCTAGCTAAACAGATTGATTGATTGTGTCTTCCCAAATTTACTTTTGTATTCAACCAAGCCAAAGGAAATGATAAATTGGTGCATTTTGTCACCGAAAAATGCTTATGTTCATGACATTAACAATATTTTAATAAAAAAGTTTCCAGGTGATTTAGTTGTATACACAAGTTCAGATCAAACAATTGATCTAAAACATCAAGAAGATTATGAGGATTTTCTAAATTCCTTAAATCTAGCTAGCCTTCCTCCACATAGACTATTACTAAAAAAAAAATGCCCAATAATTCTTTTCCAAAATCTAAATCCAACTGAAGGTCTTTGTAATGGTACACATCTCATTTGTGTAGAATTAGCAGCTAATACAATTTCTGGAAAAATTGCTTCCGGTCAACACGAAGGAAAGGTCTTTTTTATTCCCAAAATTCCTTTGCATAGTTCAGACAAGGAAAAAAATAGAATCCCATTCAAAAGGACTCAATTCCCTGTCAAATTATCATTTGGCATGACAATTAATAAGGTTCAAAGCCAAACATTAGATTATGTTGGTGTTTATTTGCAAAAACTAGTTTTCTCACATGGTCAACTCTATGTTGCACTTTTAAGAGCAAGGACATTCAAATTAGTTAAAGTGTTGATACTTCCTTCCACTTTTAGTGAAAGTAAGACAGATTGAAAAACTCGAAATATTGTTTATAATGAAATATTTGAATTAGTAAATTCTTGATCATCATGTGTGTTGTGCTTTCTACAGGTTTGGATATTTTGTACTACTGATTTTGTTTTTTTTCCTTTTGCCTACCCAAGTGTTATTGATAATATCACTTATATTTTGTTTTCATTCATCGTAGATGGAATGTTTATTGAATATTCAGGACATTATTGAAGGCATGACAGCTTGGTCATGTGTTGTCACTGTCGAAAAAAAGCTTCAACCAACAACTGCAATTAATAGTCCTTCCCATTACCAACGTTTCATTCTCGCAGACTAAAAGGTTTGATTCATTGCTATACTACTTCATATTGTCCTTATATAATTCGGTGCTATACTACTTCTTATTTTTCTTATGTAATAAATCATATTTTATTACATTTGACTGATGTATATATATATATTTTTCCCCACTAATAGGGAGAAAAAGTACAGGGAATTGTTTTTAACCATGAGATAGAGCGCATGGGCAGAAAACTTCAAGTGTACAAAAAATACACAATCAAGAATGCTGAAGTGAAAAAACTAAAAAAAGAATATCAATATGAAGGCATCACTATGTAATGGATAATTAATTCAAGGACCATCCTCGAACTGCTTGACATTGTTGATTCTGTCCTTGAAGTGAGTTATCAGTTTACGTACTTTCAAGACCTTCCTCATTTCATTGATGCCAAAAAAGAATTTGTTGGTAAGGGCTTGTTCCAATAATTACACATTATGTCTCTACATGTCATTATATAACACATAGTATAGTCATATTCATTCATGTAGGTCAATTTCCAAATTCACGATCGTACTAGCTAAATTTTATCTTCTATTTATGGCTGGTTTTACCTTCCTATTCAAGTCTTCTAACTTCAAATGTTGTTTTCATTTATTAGATGTGTTGGGTTTGGTCATTGATACTTTACCTCCTAGGATTATCAAAGGTGATGTACATGATTCAGTAGTTCAGAAATTTGTGCTTGTCAAACGAAGGTAATAGAATTTTCACCAATATTTTTGTATTTTAATGTCCAGGAAATATCTTCTCAATATACCATGAAGTACATGTACCATAAAGTTTATATTTAATACATAAATGCCATCTGACGCTGCTGTTTCGCACTTTATTGTCACATTATGTTTAATGAGTTTAGTCACATACATTTAACTGTTTTCTAATTCGTTTCTTCACTTCATAAATCTTTCCTCATACACCGTTTAGTACATTATATAAGAAATCCATTTGAATTTTACAAAAAATAGAGTACAATTTTAAATCAGCCATAAATCTTTGTACTACTTTTGCTTTTTCACTTCTATTTTAATGAAATAATTCTTCTATAGTTTTCCAGTCGCAATCACTTTTGTTGAAATCATCATTTTTCATTCATTCAGCCTCAAAATAAAATAAAAAACATATAATGCATTGGTGATATTAAACAATTTTTGCTCCAAAATGATTACTCTTTTCCCGTTACTTACTCCTGAGAATCTCTTCCTTTATTGATAACTTAACTCCATCATTATATTCTTACAGTATGAAAACAGTCATGCTATCTGTATGGAATGAGTTTGTTAAGAATGAAGGAGCTACTATTGTTCAGGGTTTGAACAATTTCCCTCTTGTCATATGTCGTACAATGGTACTGTATTCCAATATAAATTCCATTATTTTTGCCTTTATTTTTTTTAACCAGCTGTCTTGCTTTGTCCATCCATGTTCACTTTTACAACTACCTATTCATACAAGTGAAAAATCCTTATTATAGGGACAGCGCTGACAACAAAATATGATTCATCTGAAACCACAATGACAAAGGCCGGCGGACAAAAAAATTTTAGAGAGAGGGAGATGGAGACGACTGAAGTAAGAAGAGAGAAACAAAGGTTGTGCGATGGCGGATGAAAAAAGATCGTCTGTTTTATTTAACCTAATAGAAGAGCGCATTTGACAAATGCGCCCTAGCCCGATGCAAAATTCCGGGCCTGGTTGGGTGCATTTGGCAAATGTGCCTAAATAAAAGGGTGCATTTGCCAAATGCGCCCACCCCCAAATGGGAATGCTCTCCAGTCAAACCCCTTCATTTTCCTCTATTTTTAAAAAGACATTTTTTTGGGAAAAAACTCTTATTTTGGTCGATCCTCCAATAAAGAGTGCACTTCACTGGAAAAATTGGTGATCGAACAATATACTAATTTATGCAAGCCTTTATTTTCATTGCTTTCCTGTTGAAAATTGTCTTTTGCTATGGACAGGGCTGAAAAAAACAAAGACCTCTTGTCTGACTTTGTCATCAACAAAACCTATTTCAAAATTGCTCCAGAGATTTCTGTAGAGTCATATAGGAAACTTGCCTTGTTGCTAGCATAACTCCATTCCAAAAGGTATCTATTTGTGCTTAATCCAATAATCTCTGTTCTATTCATGCTTAGTCTAATGATATGCACAATTGTTGATGTGTGGCTATACTTTCTTTATGATTGAGAACATTCTACTCCAATGTACTTGCAGAATTTACTTGTGAAGGCAAAGCTTTCGTTCAGAAATATTTGCCATAAGTATTGGTACATGGCTTGTCCTAAATGCTACCAATCGACATCTGCACTCCAACATGAAGAATACACATGTAATTTGTGTGAATCGAGACAAATGGCAGAACCAAGGTAACTATATCTTTTACTGTTTTTTCATTTTCAATCTAACTTTAGTGTTTTATCGCTTAACTAATTAACGTTTTAGTAACAGGTGTAGGTTTGAGGTCGATGTAATTGATGACAGTGGTATAATCACGGCTTCAATTTTTGGAGACTTGGCTGAAAAATTATTAACATTCTCAGCCAACGAAATCATGGAATATGCAAACAAGGTTACCAATACTACAAAACTACTCATGTCCAATAGTCCTGCTTTTTCTTTCTTTCACACATACAAACACTTCACGGATTAACTTAGTTTTTTTTCCCTTTGTCAAGAACACTGAACTTCCTTTACAGGAAGTTGCACAAGAATTTGCACTCCAAACTGTTCTTGTTACAAATCAAGCCAATGAAACTGAAAAATGCAAAGAGTAGACAGTGGTACACCATTACTTCCTATGTTGAATTTGATGAAGGTCAGTCTTCAGCCTCATCGATAGACCACATGACTACAAATGCAGCAACACCATTGTTCACGAATATGTTGGAAGTCCAGCCAATGTCTCCATCTGAAGGTATTGTTGTATTCAATTGTTGTTTCTTAAAATTATTCCACATTCAAAGATGACAACATATTATAATTTCAAGTGTTCTTCTCACCCCATCTTTTTTCACAAGAACATATGCAAAGAAATCATCGCCAAAACCGCAACTTTGCCTTCTTGGAAAACTTGATTCGTTTGATGAAGAAGATAATTTGGATAACACAGACCCCACCAACATCACCAAGAAAAAACAGAAATTAGATTAAATCTTTTATGAATTTTACCTTTTGGACATATGTATTTGAAGGCTTACTATTTTGCAACTATGGTCTGTTATTTCTTGTCATTTTGGTAAGAGGTGTTCTTTTGAAAACTGAATAGTATCCAATTAGTTTTCCAAGTACACCTTCTCATTCTACTATCAGTGCGAAAAACAATTTGGTTTTATTCTTCTAGGGTTTGTAACTGTACTATGCCAGGCCAATCCTATGTTCTTCAAAAAACTATCAAGACTATGCATTACGAATTTCCTTTTGCTCATTCGAACTAAGTCTATGCATTTAACTCAATGTTCCAATATTTCTTTCTGTACAAAATTGCCTTTTGATACTCTAGCAGTTTAATTACTTCAAGCCTACTATCAATACTTTTTCTGCAATTAAATTATCTTACTAACGTCCGAACTCGATGTTTTGCAGGAAGTTCAAAATTTGCTCGGTAGGAGACAAGCATTGCCATCAACATCGCCTTTGACATGCAAAACACATCATACCTTTACGACACTTTATTATGTCTATCACATTTATGCTGTTTTTCCCATTTTTCCCTTCAGTTATTTTTTTTATCTATTTAATTGATTTTTTTATCTATTGTAATTCAGAGCTAACTAGGATTTTCTCGAATCATAAATTTGAAATTTGTTGTGTCTCTTTATATGATTTACCACCTAATTCAAACCAGTTTGAGCCTTATGAGTTGTTTCCTTTTTTTGTTATCTCATGATAAATTGCAACAAACCCTTCTGACTCCATGTTTTGTAGGTTTTTGAAGATCTTCTGCTTAAGGAATAGCATCCTAGTGCATGGTTTCAACACCAGTGAGTTATTTGCCTAGCTGAATAGGACAATGTTCTTTTTTTCTCCATTTTTACTGCTTTGTTGAATTTCCAGCTCTTCTTTTTTTAACTGCCATACACCCTTTTGACAAAAACTTTTGCACATACGTGGACATTTTTTGTTCATATAGGTTCTGTCCAACTTTATCGCTTGAATGGCGACACATTGCCTGTCAGCAGATTTTCTTCAGTCAAAACAAGGCGTTTTTTTTTCCCCTGTAGTTCACTTGCTCCTTGCTTTCTTTTTCCCTTTCTTTTGTGTTATTTTTTTTGTTCAATATCTGCATTATTATTTCCAATTTTCTTCCATGCATGATTTTCTCATTGTTAATGATGACAACTGGAATGTCTGCGTGTACTCATTGAAATGTTCTGAACCTACTCCATCAACTTAGATTTTAACTGTCAATCACCTTTTTGTGGAAAAAGTCTTCTGATTTAATATTACCTATGATTGGTCACTGGTTATTATCCGATTAGTAAATGTTTTTTATGTCACTCCTTCAATTCAATTGGTGTTGTGTCGTGTCTAATTGTTACATAGTACCCACCCTATTTGTAACTACTCTTATCTTTTAGTTTTTTTTTTTTAAAAACATCCCATATGGTGTCACCTACTTCTTGTTTTCACCATTACTCTTCTTCACTGCTTAACCTTTACATTTGGTTTAGCATAGTTCTGTTTGCTTAGCTTTGTTTCTATTGCATATTCCTGTTAATGTTTATGTTCTGTTTTTTGTGGCTGTGCACTTTTAGTCTTCCATTCATCTTTTTTACTACACTAGATGAACCTACTTTCTCCTCCCTTTCTGGTATTAATACCATCAGTTGTTTCTAGCATTAAATGAACCAAACAGCTGTATATATTTCTGCAAATTAAAAATAAAAATCCGTTCAAATGCTTTTGCCATGTTTTTCCTTACTCTTTCACCCTATTGTGTCCTCCTCGTACTGTTTGATGCCTTATGCTGCCATTCTTTGTTCTAACATTTTTCCACTACTACACAAACAAGCTGTTCTTTTCCATTTTTACCTTTTCCCGTTGTTTCCTATTATGTTTTTTCAATGACTCCTCATTCTCTTATGATGGCTGTTTAGCTGATTTGTTAATATTTATGCTGTTCTATTATAGATATACTTGCTTTATTGTAATGTTATTGGTTATTACGCCAAAGTCGTCACATATACTCCATTTACCTATTGCATTTGTTCAATCCATTTCCTAATGCCTTTTCCAAAAATAATCCCATCTCATATTAGTATTTTTTCTGACTATTTCATATTTACCTTTGGTTTTGTTTTCTTAGGCCAATATTCTGTGCCATTTTTCCTGCCTCAAATTGCTTTCCAGCGCTTTGTCCATTCTTTCATTCGGTACTTTTTACCATATCTCTTTCTTCCTTTTCATTTTTTGATTCTATTTCATCACCACCAATCTCTTTTTTGTATTTTCACATATGTTGTAACTGACATGCTTTGGTTTACTCAATCAACTGGTTTTATACATTCGCTGCATTTTTTCTTTAATTCTGCTCCATACATTTTACAGTTTTAGTTTCTATCATTGATTAATTACTGTGATTTTTTCTTGTTTTAGCTTTGCAAATTAACATGTCTGTGTATCTGAGTTATTGCTTGATTCAAAATCATTTCTCGCTCCATTTTCTTTTTTCTTCTACTACCATGTCATGTTATTGTCTTGTTGATAGTTTATTGATCTACCTTGTAGAAAAATGTAGTAATTTTTATTCTTTACCTATTAGACTTGCTGATTTCTAATCCACTTAAATCTTTCATTTCCCTGTCAAAACGCCATTCAATCAACATTTCTATTAGTTTTTATTTTCAGCATTTCTCTTACTTTCTAGCTCACCATGCATTGTGTTTAGCTTTCTTCTCTTGTCTTTGTTTAGGTTTGTTTACACTTACTCCACCTCTTATTTTATTTGTTCGGCTTTTTTAACAGCACAAAACTGCTACTTTACCCAGCTCTCTTCAACTGACGACATCAATTACATTCTTGTAGAAGTAAGTCATACAATCTTCTAATGAGATTGCAAATATATAGGCCTTATAATCATTGTTGATTTTCTATTTAAATATTTAAAAATCGAAACCTTTTCTCGTTCTTTTTTTTTTGCAGCGTGATAGAGTATATTTTCCTCATTAGTTTGATTCAGTACAAGACACTTGCAATGCATTGTGATATTCAGAGAGTAAATAAAGTCCTACAATCCATTCCAAATGAGCATCATAATAGGTCGGCCTGTTTTTATTTATTCCATAAAGGCAGTCTTTTTCTTTTATTTTTTGCATTCTTGTGATTCCTAAGGTCATCAATGTCTTTTTTTCTGCTCCTTGTTTCAAGGAACATGAATATATAATGCTGGACTTTTGTTCCATTATGTAATACTAAAACTCAGACTTGTGCAGTGCCTAATATCAAAGAGTTTTATGATATGAAAATTTTGCTACTATGCTACTCTACAGAATTGTGTCTGGCAATTTTGATTTTGGGAAGTTACATTTTCACATGTCAGCATTCTCATATAGACATGTACCTATAGGAAATTGTTTCCCCATTTCTTTTAATCTGTTCCCAATAAAAATATACATCATTTATTTGTTCAGCTTTTGTCTTATATATATATGTGACTGACCAGTTTGACTTGACAACTCAAACACAGCTATAAAAGTAACAAATGGATCACATCAATGTCTGCCACATTCAAAAAGCCTTTATGCACACTACAACCCTGCCATTCACTGTTCTTATCCATCATAAATACTGGACTCAAAGTGAGGTGATTCCATTTCTATCTTCATTTCTTTTACTCTATAAATTTACCCTTTCCCGGCTTATCAACTTCACCTCTATTTTTGCCTTTCAGACCACCAGCTTGGAAGTTTATACTTTGCCCAGTGTTGCACCAACTACATTCATCAATAATACCCTCACTCCATCCAAAACAGTAAGTTCAAATTAATCTATTACTACTTTTGTTTATTTGTTATTGTTCGAGAAATACATGCAATTAATAGCACCCAATAATCACATTTTGTTCCTTAGTATTTTTTTTACTTCTTCAAAACTACATGTTCAAGATTATTACTGCCTCACATCATTCCTTTAAACAATTACTGCATCTGATTTTCTGCAAGCTTGTTTGTATAAAAAGGAAAAATATTATTCCCTTAATTTGTTTACTTGATTGAATTCCATGCTGAATATATAGCCCTTAGAACCTTCAATATTAATTTTACTACAAAGTAACTTGTTGTTTGTGCTGTCTAAATAACATCTTCTTCTTTGTCTCGTCTACAGTAACGTATAAAAAAGGCATATCTCTGCTGTTTTGTTGTCCATAGCTTGGCGTTCCTTCATCAAACTAACCACTCTAACCTTCTATTGCATGTGAAAGCTGTAAACCAAACTTCCTCAGTATTCATTATCCACACCGACTATGTTTGTGTAATAGCTTTTTAGTTTTTTTTTTACCTTAGTCTATAGGATGTTGTTTTACTTTATAAATTTACCTTTGCTTTCATACTAATTATTTATCAGTTGCATTTTTAAGAATTTTTGTAACACACTTGCTTGCTGTACATAGGATTACAGACTTATAGTTCTTCCAATCCTTTATTATCTTATTTAGCTTGTCTGAAATTTATGGTTGGATGATCCTACTAGTTAAAGTTTTTTTTTAAAGGCTTTTCTGTTTCATTTATTTATAATTTCGCTGGATTTTTATCCTATGATCATATGATATTGAAATTCGATTGTGAGTATGAATTATGCAGCAATATCATGTGGTTGTTTTTGTCACGCATGTGCAGCTTGATGTCTATCTCCTTACCTGGTTGAATTTACTAATGTATATTAGTTGAATTGGACTAGCAATTTCATATGGTGGTTTTATTTGTGTGATATTGTCATTCTTTTGTCTTTTTTTAGCATCTTTCGTAAGCTTTTCATCGGACAGTATAGCTAATGCTGTGAATATTAAATTAAATTTGAATTCAATGGTGGCTAACTTTATTGTAACTTTATTTTTATTGTTTGGTTGGAGTCTTCTTTCATATTTTTTAAATTAGATATAGATGGAATTTGGTTACTTATAATTGACAATTACTTGTGAAGCTCATCAACAGTCAACCTTTAGTATGCCAAAGACTAAAAAAATTATTAATCTGTTATCCAAAATACAAGCTATTACAACTCGACTAAATCTAAACAAACTCATTCTTCCTTTTTGCCTATGGTTTCTTGAATCTTCCACAAATGGTTTCTATTCATCTTGGGAAACAAAATTAGTTGCTTCTATTTTGAATTCTTATTCCAATGTATATCTCCTGTTGCCTTTTTCTTTCTCATTTTGTAAATGTTACTCATTTATTTGTAATCTAATTTATCATCTATTGTGTTGGTATTACTATACTTACTATTAAATAATTTATCATGATGATTTCAAATCTTTTTTTTCGAATAAATAATTTTCATCAATTTTTGTTGTAGGTCATGACAACACCACTTCATCCATTTACAAAATGGGTGGCCAAAGACCATGGTCAGAGGCAAAAGTTTTTTTTTTGTTACTCAATCTAATACACATGTAAATGAAGACTCATTGACATACTTGCAAAACAATCAGATCAACTATCAAATATGCTACAATTTTTTCCTCTCTTATCCAATGATATTTAGATACATTGGATATCCTAACATACAATTAAAAAAATCAATTCAAGATTCGATGCAAAATGTGTTATTTGTTACTCTAATGATATTTCATCAACCAGGTAATTTTAAAAGTTTCATTGATAGTCTTTTTTTTACATAATATTATTTTTTTAATAAATATTTCTTCACCAAATTTGTTTCTAAATTTTATAGCATATTTTCTAATGATTTTTCTCATATTCCTAAGATATAATTCAAACGCCATGCTATTTTTTCTTCAAATCCCTTCAAAGAAAAAATCAAGTTTAATTTACAAATATTTTCTTTTATTTTTATATTTACTAACACAAATTATTCCATATTCAATTTCCTTTAGTTCTTAATTATTTTTTTCTCTTTTCTGAAAGTACCAATAGGTCTTTATGCTATTCAAAATTTTGGCAATGATGATAAAATCACACTCCACCAAGGACAAATGCAATGGAAATTAACAATCAATCGGCATGTTTTCATGTTTGGCTAGACTGAATTCTTTAATGATAACTTAATCAAGATTGTTCAGTCTTACTAAGGTATCGTGGAAACAATGCATTTGATAGCCTTACATTTGACAATATGAACAGTCAAAAAATGCTGCCATGGACAATGCCACTACCCACATTACCGAAAAAAGGTTTGTCCATTTAATGATGTACATATTTCGTTCCCAGTACATAATACGTAAATGTCTTCATAAACTTTATGCATTGGTTTCAGCCTTCAAAACAACAAATATCCAACATAATGTCTTATCATCGGCGCTACATCCATTCCAAAGATTTCATTTAACTTGGTACTATTTTTTCTTCCAACAATTTTCAGCAACGGATACTTATAGACTGGTAAATGTTACAAACTTTTACATATTTCATAAAATTTGGTCTACAAGTATTGTTTAATCTCTCATTCAAATAATTTTCAGCATTTTCTTTTTCTTTTCATATAGAATATTCCAAAATATTCAAACCTTGACTTGGAAGAGGCGAAACAGTGTGAAATTCAATTAAAGTCTGGAAACCAAGTATACGATATCACTGTCCGACGTTCTTCTCTCCGTAGAAATTGGCATCAATTTGTACAAGATCATAATTTAGAAGAAAATGACTATTTAGTTTTCATTCCTCAAACAAACAATTTCTTCTTTATTATTGTTTTTAACTGTCATGGCATAGAAAAAAATTATCCATGGCAATTTAAATTTACAACAAATTAGATTCTCATTTTTTCCATTGTACTTTTATATTAATAAACTCTTATTATATAATTCTTCATTCCAAATTTTAAATTTCCTCAATTCTTAGTTCTACTATAAATTTATCCCCCCAAAATATCATTATTATCTTTTCAAATTATCTATTCTTTATACAAACCAGTGGGCATTCAAAAAACTGCGCAAAGCGCAGTTATTGCCTACTAGTAACTCAATAAATTTCCAATCCCCATTAACTATCATCATAAATTCTCTTATGTTTAGTTTCACCTAATTTGTCAGTGAGTTTGAATAAGAGGAAAATGCACGAAATTAAGTAAGTAAAGAGTACAGAAACAAACTCACAAGTCATCAAGCATCAACCTTACAGTCAATACTCAACAAATACAAGGAATTCAACTTAGGTTTGCAATACTAAATCTCTCAAACTCATTATGTAGAATTACTGCCTTACCAATGGCAAAAATAGTAGTGGTACAGTTAAACCCAATTGCTAGGCATCAACTAATCAAAATTAAGGGACATGAGTAGTGGGTCTAATTACAAGTATGCATGCTATTAGTGAACTCACTATTTGCCACAACATTCAAAATTTTCATAATTTTAGAGACTTCTAGCATCACTAGCTAAAGCAACTCTTTAGCTCATATCAAATTTTTCTCAACAATGGGCCCATCTTAGTTCACCCCCTAGCAAGTGTGCATACTCTTTGCATGCTTGCATAACAAAATGTCACAAGTGATAAAGTACAAGGAGCTAGCAATCATTAACCCATATATCCACTTCAAACCATTCATGGACTGATGAAATTGGCAGGGAAAGGAGAGCTTGAAAGCCATACAAAAATCAATTGAAGATGATTGAGCTCATAAGGAAGCTATTATGAAAAGAACTTGCATTCATGTGAAAAAAATCCAACTTATTACTTTGTTGCAAGTCACTTCACAAGAGTCGAATTAATTTTTAGTCTTTTAAGTTAGCCCATGAGTCATTACTATTTGGAATTAATTTGTAGTTTTTTTTAATTTTTTATTAATGTTAGGGTTGGCCCAGCTTTAGTCTAGTTTGGCCAAAAATCATTCAAAATTAGACAACAAAATTATTAGAAAAACTTTCAAAGTATGGTTGAATTGCTTAAGTCATTTTTAGGCAGTTTTGTTAAACTAGTTTTAGGTGATTTTTAGGCTGAATGGCTACCCCTTGTAACCTATATATAGGAATGTTTCGTTGCAATACAATTTAACAATGAAGAATTGTTAACCTTTTTTTGAGTTTTAGGAGTGAATCTCAAGCTTTAATCTTGCGAGAATAATTTGAACTTATCCAACTTGACTACCTTGTGCAAACTAGTTAGGTCCCTATGTTGTGGCGACACTTCATCCATTTTGGTTTTTTTCCCCTAGGTCTATCTTTCTTTTTTGAGAAGTGGTTCTTGAAACTTGGGTAAATTGTTCATATATTGTTAGGCTTACTATTCTTGAGGCATACATCATTCGATATCAAACTTTTGTTAAACTTCTTGAATTTGTATAAACTCAAATCTTGGATGAAAATCCAGGATTATATATGTTTCCATTTTTTTGTTATTTGGTAGTATAGTAAGTTAATCAACTTTAGTTATTTGAGACTAAAAGTTAATTTTTTCTTGCTATATTGTGTTTGAGTTGGCAAGAGAAAAAGTTTGTGATGGCCAAAAATTAAGAGAGAGAGAGGGAGTTCAACCTTGACCAAAAAAAAAAAAAAACACAAAACAAAATAAAGAGATGTTTGGCCGGAAATAGGGCTATTCAAAATAACCCTAAAACAAAATTTTTGGGTCGTATCAAATATCGGATTGGAATGGTTTTAATTTGATTTCATCTAAACTCTCTCTCTCTTTCTCTTAATCAGGCTTGGCTCATAGCATTATTTTGAAATCGATTGTAGCCATGGACTTCTCGTGGAATATTTATGTCCTAAAAAAATAAAATTTCTTCAAGAATGAATGGATCATTTGCATTTTGGATTAAATGTTGATTTTGGTTCGAACATAAATGGCTTAATTTCCTCACCTCCTTTCAGTATAATTTATATTGTTGTTGTTCCTTTTTTTTTTTTTTCTCTTTTACTTTTTTATCATAGTAAATTAACCTTCTTAAAAACTATAACAAATGTAAATTAAATGTTGGGGTAGAAAATGAGAATTAACTTGAAAAGAAAACACTATATTATTATGCGAACAAAAGAGCACTGCAACTCCAGTGCTTGAAAGTTCTGACTCTAAACACCAAACAAAACAATTAAGCTACAAATTAAACCATGCAGATTAGAAGGACACAAATATCTCTATCAACCATGTCTTCCTCGTCTTAAAAAACAAAAGCTGAACTATACATACTAGGACCATCTTTTCCTAACTTCTATGTGCTATACATGGTTGCCAAAATTGATATAGCATATTTGGATCGAACTCAAAAACTGGGAGATTATTGTGATTATATAATTTAGTAGGGTCCTAAGGTAATGAAAGATTTAGGCCCTATTCAGTAACATCACTTATTGCTTAAAATTAATGCATTAAGAGATTTTAGATTTTGGGTTGTTTGATAACAAAATATCATCCCACTTAATTGTTTAAGCACGGTTTAATCTCTATGAGAAAATTTAAGCAATAAAAGTTAGTTTAATACTTATCACTTAATGTTATCAATAAAAAATTTTGACAAAAATTTCAAATTTACCCTCTTTTATTAAATCCTTTAACAAACTAATTTATTTGTCCTTTAACTATAAATAACCCTTTTATATGACTCTCTTTCCTTTTTGTTTTTATAGAACATATTTTCAATAGTGTTTTTTTCTATTTTTTTTTATAAAAGGTTAAATAAATTTCAATTAATTTATTTTTTATTTTATTTGTTGTATTAATTATTAATTTTGATGGATTGTATCTTTTACATATTTTCATGAATAACGTTTGATGCTTAATTTTAAAAAAATAATATTTGTACATGTAAATAAAAAATTAATAGAAGGGCAAAATAGTATAATTTATATAATTCAGTATTCAAATCAAATATAGTCAAACAGTATTAATTAGTTCAGTATTATTATTCAGACATTCAAAATTAAATTTTAAGTATTCAGATTCAACAATTTAATTATTTCAATATTCAAAATTTGGCATTCAGCATTCAGATTTAAACATTTAATTTTATCAAATAGACCCTTATACTACTCTCCTACTAGCAACCTCTTAACCACTTTTTTTGTTTACAAATACATATGCTACTTCTTCAAAATCCTTTGAATTCTGGTGCATTTGCAACAATGACTTTTATATCTAGATTCTACAATAGAACAAGGGTAACATAATTAAGATAATCAATGAATGATAATATTTAAAATCTCCTAGAAAGAATTAAAATCTTATGGCATCAAGATAGTTGTCAAAATCGTGATCCGGATCGTAGGATCGCACGATTCTACGATCCAGATACACAAAATCGATCCAAGACTGCTCAGGATCATTCATTAAGTAGAATCAGTAGTAGGATCATTCAGGATCGGTAGGATCGTATGATCCTACTGATCTTGAGCGATCCTACAATATTTTTTTTTAATGTTGTCTTTTCAACCAAAACGATGTCGTTTTGGATTTTATTAAGGTGTGGCTCTCTCACAGTCTCACTCTCGATCTCTGACTCTCCCTTCAGTCACCTTCAACGGCTCCCTCAAAGGCTTCAGCCTTCAGTCGCTTTCACAACTCTCATCGCCTTCAATCGTCTTTTTCACTTTCCTTACCCCAATTTTTGCCCACCAAGGCACCGACATGGCGACACCCATTTGTGAGCTGAAAATCGAATTGATAGCACCACCACTAGCCTCCGTGTCTTGTCCTAATTTTTGCGAGGCCGAGGACTTTAATTGCAGCACCACCACCGTTTGTCCTCCTCTTTCTCAGGTATCTATTGCAAGTTTTTGTGTTTTTTTTCGTTCCCATGCCAAGGTGCTTCCTGTTGTGTGTGTGTGGGGGGCTGTTTTTTTATCCCAAACTATTGGGCAGTAGCGGCTTCGTGTCTCCGTGGATGAAATGTTCCTCAACCGTTGGATTAATTTTCTTTTTTCTGGTTTCTAGATTTTTGATAGCCTATCACTTTTTCAGGACAAAAAGATGGAAGATTTTAAGGAAGATATCATATTTCTTCCATTTTTCTTCTCCATTTTGTACTTGTATTATCATATTGTAATTTTTTGGATAACGTGAGCATTTGGGAACAACTAATAACAATGTCCATTAGTTCCATATCCAAGAGTTTAGTGCGGTGGATTTTTTATTTTTCTTGTCTTGAATGATTCAGTGCAACTAAGCCAGCAAAATGATAATTGCTTATCCTTTTGGATACATCTATTGATTTTTTTTTTCTGATTTTTTCTGGATTGAAGTAGAATGAGACTAATTTTTCTGCCTTTTTCTGGACTGGATTAGCTTGAAGCTTTTTGCTGTTTCTGGATTGAATCTTCAATTATTTCTGCCTTGTTCTATACTATATTGGTTTGAAGCATTTTGGCTTTTTTCTGGTTGTTTTCAGATTATTTTAATGGTTTTCTTGGTTGTTTCTAGACTAAAGAACTGAATTTGCGAAGTGTTGGACTAAAGAACTCTGAAGTAGATGCCGGCAGATTTTTCTAGTTTTTTTTCCTGATTATTTTTGGATTGAATTGGCCTGAAGCATTTATCTATATGTTTTTTGTGTTCATTTTTTGGTTGTATGAGTGTTTTGTTTTCCTGGATCATTTTGTGGTTTTTTTGGACTGATTTTGGGGTGTTTTCTAGTTTTTCTAGACTGAAGTGTAACTTGTGACTGATTTTTTGGTTATGTTTTCTGATTTTTCTGGATTGAAGTATAATGCAACTAGTTTTCCTGGACTAAAGTTTCATAGTGATGATATGTACTTTGATAATTATAAATCAAGTTGCCTTGATAAAGTTGGAGATGATGACTTTGATGAGGATGACTTGTAGTTTGTGTAAAAATATTCATATTGTTAAATTTGAGTTGTACTTTAGTTTGTTAAACAATTTAATGTTCTAACTTAAACTTGTCTATTTGGATGTGAAATTTGTCATGTTTTGATAATTTAAGGTGCATTATTTGGTGCTATTATTAGTTTGTGTAGAGTGTGATGGAAATTGAATGATTAAATGATTAAATAATAGATATTTGTTGTTAAACAGGATTTGGATAAAATTCAGAATGCATATACATCGTATATTTTATATTGTTAATTTTTTACAATTTAACACAAATACACAACATATTTGTGAAAAAATTAGTGTGGGTGATAAAATATACATAATTACTTTTATTTTGATAATTTTTTGTAAGATCTTACGATCATATGATTCGATCCTACAGATCCAATTCTGCTATTCCAAAATGATCCTACGTAATATCAGTTTTTGATAATTTTTTGTAGGATCGATCCGATCTTACTGATCCGATTCTGCTACCCCAAAACGATTCTACGTAGGATCCCGATTCTACGAACCATCCATCAACATCTAATATAGGGAAGGGAAAGCACCCTATAATTTGTATAGCCACTTTTTTCTATTATTCAAAAAACTTACAACAAGGTTGATTATCCTATTTAGCTACAATTTATTTGTGGGCAAACCATTCAGACTATTTTACTAAAATGAATCACAGGTTCTTGCATCCTCATTCCAACCTGATAAAAGAAAATTGCATCCTTAATTCTACAACAATCAAAGTTTGCAGCAATCACACAAGGGGCAATCAAAATAATTAAGTTCCATGTTCATAAAAGCAAAGCCAACCAAAACAGATTAGAATTTTGTGCCAAAGTATTGCTACTGATAGAAATATGATGCAACTTCCACACTACAAATATATTCGTGATTCATAAAGTATACTTGTGTAAATATGCCTACAAGTATTTGCACATCTAATCTAAGCTAATTCAAAAACAACAATAAATAAAAATAAGAAAAAAAAAAAAAAAAAAAAAAAAAAAAAAAAAAAAAAAAAATAAAAAATTTAAAAAAAAGAAAAAAAAAAAAAAAAATAAAAAGAGTAAAACCAAGATCTTTAACACTCATGTTGATCCAAAAAAAAAAAAAGAATCAAATCAAAGGCACCACTATCTATATTATTTATGCCAAATTAATTTAGTTGCAGCTGCACCTCCTCTTATCTCAATTATTCTCAACAAAAAAAAAAAAACTCCACAAACTTGTCATAGGGTTTAGGGGTTAGCTAACCCTTACTCTCCCTCTCTTCATTTTGCACTACTTACTAAAAAAACTATCACATCATCATCAAAAGCAAAATTTTTTTCTTTGCTTAAGTACACCCAACAAACACAACCACTTATTGTTTCTCACCACTTCTCTTTTTTTTTTTGCAAATGCCCATGCCTCCAACAAAAAAAAAAACTACTTGATCGAGTAAAGAGAAAACAACCAAAGCATCTACCACTCTAGGTAAAACAAAAAGGGGAATCCAGAAAAGAGGTATATATGAGTATGTAGGAGGTAGTGTCATATATGGGTTAGTTTGAAGTACTAAAAAAAGGGGGTGGGTAGTAGTAGTAAGAAGAGGGTGGGGTGAGGAGAGGAAAGAGAGACAAGGCTAGTCAATTAGGGTTTAGAATAAAAACTAAATCAATTCATTCGAATTAGATCAGATTGCTTCTAATCAAATTTGAATTGTAAAAAAAAAAAAAATCAATTGAAATTTATGGTAGTGATAAAAATTAATATTAAAATTAATTAAATTTAATTTTAAAACATACAAAAGATACAATACATACAAATGTTTTGTTGTTTATTTCTCATCCCCCCCCATTCCCATCCCCCATCCCCCATCCCCCATTCCCTTTTTCCTTTTTGTTTTGTTTTTTTTTTTGCTTACTTTCCAACTCTTGTTTTTTTATTTGACTTAGTTTCCTTAATTTTTACCTTCTTTTTCTTAGTTTTCTAAACTAACACTTACCTTTTTTTCTCCTTACTTTTCTTAATTCACACTTTTTATAATTTATACTTTTCTTATTTGCTTAATTGCCTTATTTGTCTCATACTTTCCTTAAGTTTATACTTTCCTCTTTTTTACCTTTCTACTTTATAGATTCCTTATTTGGTCTTACTTTACTTATATTTTCCACTATCTTTTTCTTTCTTGATTGATTGTATTGCAAGTTACTTTTTGTTTGGCTCGATTATTTGATCCAAAACTTGGCTTGGGGTTAAATGAGCATGAACTGAGAGAAAACACCTACTCAAGAGTAAACCCCACTATATAAACCCTACTCCTTCTTGTTCTCGTATTTTCATATCATTTTTGAACTAACAAGCAAGCAGCAAAAATGTGATATATTTATTAAGTTATTATAGCTCAGTAGTTGCAATGAATAGAATTAAACCAAAGAGGCTTCAATGATAAAATGGAGTGAATGTAAAGGCAAAAAAAAAAAAAAAAAAAAAGTGACTGACTAGTCTAAAAGTCAAAAAAAAAAAAGAAACTCTAAAAAAAAAACCATCTAGGAGTAATCATTTTGAGTTAGATAGTACCAAAGATACATATACAACCTATGCTACTAGTATGGCCAAGAAAGACGAGATGGGGTAGACTAAAAATTAGAAAGTACAAAGATGAAATTCCCAAATTCTAAGATAAGAGTGAGCCTGAAGCTTATCTAAACTAAGAGAAGAGAGTAGAATGAGTTTTTAAATATCATCACTACTTTTTAACTATCATCACTACTCTAAGGAGAAAAATGTAAAGCTTGAAGCCATTGAATTTCAAGAGTATACCATAGTTCGGTAGGATTATTTTATGACCTCTAGGAGATGTAATAGAGAACATCTTGTCACCACTTGGTTCGAGATAAAAGCAATCATGAAAAAGCAGCTTGTTCATTCCTATTCCTATAGAGAGTTATATAAGAAGTCACAAGGATTAAGTCAAGGAAATAGAAGTGTATATGAGTATTATATGGACATGTAGATTGAAACAGTCCAAACTAACACAGAAGAGGATAAGGAGGTTACCATGATGAGGTTGTTACAAAGGTTGAATCTTAAAATTGCCAATATTATTGAGTTACATCATTATGTAAAAATAGAGTAAATGGTTCATATAGCGTACAAGCTAGATAAGGAACTTAAAAAAAGGGTTCTAGTAAGCAAAGTTTTTCTTCTAATCCTTCTTATGATCAATTTATATAGGGTAAAAAGGACAGAAAAGCTAATTTCAAACTAAAGACCACTATAACTGAAGTATTTGAAGAACAAAAGGGATCTACTTCTTATGGGAAAAAGAGAAAACAAACCACATGCTCTTTAACAAGTCGAAACATTACATACTTCAAGTGCAAAAATAAAGGGCATATTATTGCTAAGTACCTTAATTGATGAGTGATGATTGTATTAGATAATGGAAAAGTGATTAGTGCCAATGAGTCTAATGATGATTCCATGCTTCCTTGACTGAGAGTGGCCATGAGGAGAATCCAGTCATTGGTGAAGCACTTTTCATCATGAGAACTTTGGATGCTACACCTTTGGAAGACGAAAGTAGTGTTAGAGATGAGGCCTGGTGACTATTCGTGCCTTGAATGTACAAGGCCAACTTTTTAATGAGCAACATGAGACCATCTTTCACACTCAATGCCATGTTCAAAATAAGGTATGTTGCTTGATTATTGACGGAGGTAATTATGCAAATGTGGCAAGCACTACGTTAGAAGAGAAACTTTCTTTATCAACACTTAGACATTCAAAACCTTACAAGTTTCAATGGCTGAATGATAGTAGTGAAGTAAGGGTGACAAAATATGTGCTGGTGTCTTTCTCAATTGAGAGATACCATGACAAGGTGTTGCGCGACGTGGTACTGCTGGAAGTGTTGGTTTTATGTCCTAAAACCAATTAATTTAGAATTATAATTTATATTTATTGTCAATGTGATTAAGAAACTAATGGTCACACACAAATAAGGATAATTTCTTGGGTTAAAATAATATTATAATTATAAGATAATTATTGGATTAATTTATAAGATAAATTAATCTTAAGGACTTATTAATAAATAAACCATTGGGTTACTTGGTTATCAGTCCAAACCCACCTTTTTTTATAGATAAGTCTCAACCATGGGTCTTGGGTAAGGAGTTTGAAGCCTGTTACATATTTTACGTATTAGACACTTAGGGTTTTCCAAACCCTAGTTCTTCCTATATTCAAGGGAACTAGTCATCAACAACTCAAAGTTGGTCATTCCCTTGAGAATCCTAAGAAATTATCTGTGTGGATACTATTAGAGGCCAGATAATTGTGTGACTTGTGGTCAATTTTACCTATTATCAGTGAATCCATTGTTGACGTGAATGTTATGCATGGATTACAAAGAAATCCTAGTATGTAATCAATCCTTTTATTATTCTGCTAAGTAATGGGTTGATTTCCTAATTGTGGTATTAGAGCCATCTTTATTTATCCATGTTCTAGCATAATTTACATGTTCATGGATGATGAATTGTTCATAAATGTATTATTCTTGATTAATTTATTTTGAGAAATTTTAAATTTGGAAGGGTTCAAATTAGTGTTTTCAGATCTGAAGAGTTCAAATCATAGTTTTGGAAAGGGTTTTCAAACCAAAAAAAAAAAAAAAAGAGTTGTCACTGGATCATTTGACTAAACCTTTGTGAACAATTGATTTTAATCTAAGTGGGAGTTTTATTTGAGTGTTTTACTTAGTGTATGGACAAAAAACCAATTTATTTTGGTGATATATACATTTTTTATACACTTTATATTTTAAAATTTATGCAAAATTTTGTGATATGGAGCAATTTATCATTTATATTATTGCTTATTAAATGATAAAGTCCTTAAAATAATATTTGTATGGAAGAAATCATAAGAGTTATGATGATGAGATTCTTCATGTACCTATAATTTTACTATTAAATCATCCCTAGTTATAGTATTAGCAAGATGGGACATTATTAATAAGGACAGATGCTAAGCAGTTCGGTGCGTGCAAAAGTGTGTCAAAATATAGCTCAAACTCACACAAATTTACACCTAAACATCACCTAATCAATTGCAGTAAAGTTTAGGGATCATTTTCCACAGGGAAGGGGACAAAACAAGAATTTAAGTGCAACTAATTATTTGCTATCTATGTTACCTAATGCAATGATTTAAAGAGTGATATTTAACTAAGAAGCATGAAGAAAAGTATGCAAATAAATGGGAATACTAGAATCTAAATGCTAAGTTAAACAACTCAACTAAAACAAGGAGATAAACACACAATTGAGGAAGGAGGGTGATCCTTGGGTTCAATGCAAGAGTAGGTTACTTCGACTCCCAAAGGCAACCGAGTTTAGGGCAACATAACTAAGTGGCTACATCAGGTAGTTCCGAATCTCCTTTCGAGCTCATCGGAATTGTAGAATGGGGAATCTCCTTTTGTTCTCATCCCCACCTAGTGCACATTAGCGCCTATGGCTTCTACACAACTCTAATGCACAATTTTAGCCCTAGATGTTTTAGCCAACTACTTCACATTCCCTAGTTTAAGTATTTAATCCAAGAAAGCCACCTATAGAAGATCTCCTTTCGGTCTCACTTCTACCTTGTGCACACTAAAACCTATGGTTTCTACACAATTTTAATGCACAATTAAGCTCATGTGGTGGTTATTTCTTGTGTCAAACACCTAAATTTAGTGAATGCTAGGTAGTTCTTCCTACTTTTGGCCTAAATTCATGCATGTCCTAAAACACACACAAACACCAAGAACACACACTAAATGTGGCCACATTCAATGCATGTAATTCATTTAATACTAGTAGGAAGACTTTAATTAATGCAAGCCCATCACTCTACAACCCACAAGGAATCAAAATAAACCTAACCCTTACATCAAGCACCAAGAATCACCCAAGACAATTTAGCCACTCATGGCTTCAAGCAAACAACAACCACAAGGAGATATAACCATTTAAAGCACAAGAAATTGAAAGAAATACTCCCCTTAATTAAAAGAGTGGTGATTCCAACCAATTCCGACACCTTAAAAGCAAGATTAGCTCCAAAGTTTGAAGTTTTCTCAGCCACAAAATGCCAAACCCTAGCCCCAAATGAAACTCACGGTTTTCTTGAGTTTGGGAAAATATGCAAATATCTAAAAATTAACCCTAACTATCTACTTCTCCTTGTTTTCTGCAAAAAATGGGGTATTTATACAAGTAGGGAAATTGAGGAACGATTGTGAAGCTTCAAAAACTTGTGGGACTCAAAGTGCAAACTCAAGGTTTGCAGGCGAAGGCTGACCGCCGCGGTGGTCAGAAAATTCTGCCAACCTCTCTTTGATTCGCGCCTTGTTCTGATTTTATCCAGTTTTGGTCTCTTTTCTTCAGGAATTTGGGAAAAATTTCTTCATTAAAGTTTTTTCTATCTTTTTCAAATTTCCATAGAATCTTGAATCATCTCATTTGGACGTCTGCATCAAGAGTTATGAACTCCGGAAGATGGCCGATTTTTCTCCCTTTTTTCCTCTTCTTTGGTTCGTGCCTTGTTCTGTTTTTGTCCAGTTTTGGTCCCTTTTCTTCCAGAATTTGAGAAAACTTTCTTCATGAAAGTTTTTTCTCTCTCTTTCAGCTTTTCATAGCTTCTTCAATCATCTCATTTGGACATTTGCATCAAGAATTATGAATTCCGGAAGATGACTGATTTTTCTCCCCTTTTTCCTACAAAAAGAGCAAAAGATGAGAATCACAAGTATAATGTGATTTCTCTTATAAACATAGCATATCTCAATGAAATCTGTGCAGAAGCATGAAAAACACATAGTTAAGCTTATGAATATTTGATTCTCATCAATAGATTAGCACATATTTTACTTCTTCGTAGGGTAGGAATTAGTTGATCTCATAAATAATAATGTATTGACACAAAAGCAAATATATGGATGCTTATTAGAGAATAAGTTCATTGAATTGACCCGCCTAGGGATTTCAATAATGTAATATATTTGAGTACCAATTGAATTAATCTCTATGTGACGGTATTGTAAGTGATCCTTCCACTTGAGATCATAAGAGTATCTAGAGTGTGGATTATTATACTTTTACTCTTTTGGTTCTTAACCTTAGTTGATTACATGTGCTTTAAGAGTTAGGTATAATATAAATCATGGATGTATTGTTTATAATCAACAAAAGATTCATCACTTCTAATAGTAAGAAAAGTATATCCCATTTATGGCCACTTGTTGAAATACAACTCAAAATAATTGCACAAACTAGAAGTAAATTTAAAATGATTTAAATTCATTTTCAAGGGAGTTATATTTCAGAAACAATAAAAGAATAATTGGTTCGCTAAGAGTTGGCACTATTCTTTACACTTGAACTAATTGGAATATAGTATGGTGAAAAAATAATAATTACACAAAATCCAATTCATGCAAAGTTGAAGTCGATCATGTGACTTTTTTTTAACACTTGGGTGGTCATGATACCTGGCTAGAAACCAATCTTGATCTATAAATATAAATAAATTAATTAATGATAAATTAAAGCTGTTTAATTTAACTAATTCCAAGAGTCTCACAACTAATTGCCTTTAGTTCAAGTGGGAGTTTGTTGGTTTTATGTCCTACAGCCAATTAATTTGGGATTATAATTTATATTTATTGCCAACATGATTAAGAACCTAATAGGTTATACACAAATAAGGATAATTTCGTGGATTAAAATGATATTATCATTATAAAATAATTATGGGAATAATTAATGAGATAAATTAATCTTAAAGACTTATTAATAAATAAATAATTAATGAGATAAATTAATCTTAAAAACTTATTAATAAATAAATCATTGGGTTATTTGGTGAGTAGTCCGAACCCACTTGGTTTATAAATAAGTCTTAATCATGGATCTTGGGTAAGGAGTTTGAAGCCTGTCACATATCGTACTTATCAAACACCTAGGGTTTTCCAAATCCTAATTCTTTCTATACTCAAGGGAACTAGTCGTTAGCAACTCATGGTTGGTCAATCATTTGAAAATCGTAAAAAATTGTCTGTGTGGATACAGTTGTAGGATGGACAATTGTGCGGCTTGTAGTCAATTACACCTGTTATCAGTAAATCCATTGCTGACACAAATGCTATGCATGAATTACAAAGAGATCTTTGTATGTAATCAATCCTTTTATTATTCCGCTATATAATGGGTAGATTTCCGAATAAGAGACTGGTCATATTCTTTTGGGACATCTATGACAATATGATAGGGATACCTGGTATCATGGCAAAATTAACAAATATTTTTTTTATGATGTATGGCACACTTATCATGCTTGTACCCTATCACCTCAACAAGCGTATAAAAATCAATTTAGATTAAAGAATAAGAGTGGGGAAAAAATTAAGGAAGAAAAGAGAGTTGCAGCCGAGAGGAAAAAGAAAAACGAGGGTCAATAAAAAGAGATAAAAAGTCGAGGGTGAGCAAAAGAAAGAAATTGTAGTTAGGAGTTTTGAGAAAAGCCAAAGCAAAAGAGGAGAAAAAAAAACAATTTTTATGTAACTAATAGATAGATCAAGAGAAATTTATTTTCTAATAAGTTTCTCATTAGACTTTTGTATAAAGGAGCTTATTTTTCCTGTATTGATTTGATTCTTCTTTGCCTAATTTTATTGTCTCTCTTTTACAGGAATTCACCGATGTCTTGCCCCAAGAATTACCAAGTAATTCACCACCTATTTGAGGGATTAATTGTTAAATTGACTTTGTTCATAGAGTTGAGATTCCTAACTACCCTGTGTATAAAGTGAATCTTGATGAGACGAAACAGCTTTAATGACAAGGAGAGGAATTACTAGCCAAGGAGCATCTTCATGACAGTTTGATTCCTTGTGTAGTCCCAACTTTGTTAATGCTTAAGAAAGATAGTTTGTAGCGCATGTGCATTGATTGTTAAGCTCTCAACAAAATTACAGTAAAGTATCGTCATACGATCCCATGCTTAGATAATATGTTAGATGAGTTGCATGAGATTAAATTTTTTACTCAAATTGGTTTAAAATAAAGTTATTACCAAATGAAAATGAAAAAAAGGAGATGAAGATCACATGTAAAACTAAATATGGTTTATATGAGTGGTTGTTATGCCTTTTAGTTTGACTCATACACCTAGTACTTTTATGTGATTAATGAACAATGTTTTGCATGCTTTCATTGGTAAATATGTTGTGGTTAATTTGGTGATATCCTTGTTTATAGTCAGTCATTGAAGGAGCATATTATATAATTGAGAAATATTCTTATAGCATTATATGCTGAATAGTTATATGCTAATCTTAAGAAGTATACTTTTTATGCTAAACAATTGGTGTTCTATAAGTGGTAAGTGCCAAAGAAATATAGGTTGACGATGAGAAGGTAAAGGCTATTCGTGAGTGGCCAAACCTTGAGGTATGTAGTTTTCATGGTTTAGCAAGTTTTTATTGAAAGTTTGTTAAAGATTTTAGTACTTGAGTTGCTCTTCTAATTGATATCATCAACAAGACAATAATTTTTTTATGCAAAGAAAAACAAAATTGAGCATTTAACCTACTCAAATCCGAACTATGTTTAGCACCATTACTTACACGACTTGACTTTTCTAAACTTTTGAAATTGAGGGTGATGCTTCAAGTTTAGGTGTTGGAGATGTACTAATGCAAAAGGTCAAAATCATGCTTATTTTAGTGAGAAATTGAGTGGAGCTGCCATTAACTATCTAATATACAACAAGGAGCTAATACATTGTTGTTCAAGTGATGCAAACATAGTAGCACTACTTATTGGCAAAGGAGTTTGTTTTTCATATTGACCATGAGTCTTTCAACATTTGAATGAATAAGGCCAGCGGAATAGACGTCATGCTAAGTGAATGGAATTTATCGAGACTTGTCTATACATGCTCAAGTACAAATAAGGTAAGGAAAATATAGTAATTAATGCACTGTCTTGAAAGTACAACTTACTTTCTTATTCATATACCAAGTTGTAACATTTGGATATATTAAAGATTAATATGCAAATGATCTTGACTTTGGTATTTTTTTTTTGTAACTTGTGAGTAAGAAACTTTTGAAGAGTTCTATAGGCACAAGAGTTATTTATTTTGAAAATCTAGATTTTGTGTGCCTCATAGTTCTTTGAGGCAATTATTAATTCATGAGTCTTGTGGTAAGAAATTAATGGGATATTTTGGGTCAAAAGGACTTCAGGATATCTTAGAGTATTTCTTTTGGCCTCATATGAAAATGGATGTTGAGAGAGTTTGCAAAAGATGTGTTACTTGTAAGCAAGCCAATTTTAAACCCCAATCTCATGAATTATATTCACTTCTACCCATATTCACCAATCTTGGGTTGATCTTTCTTTGCATTTTGTTTTGGACTTATCAAGATTCAAAAGAGGTATGAATTTTATCTTTATTGTGGTTGGTCGTTTAAGATAGGGATGTAAAATTTTTGAACTAATTTTGAAAGCTCTTGTGAAGCAAGTTGGGCACTAAATTGCTATTTTTATGACTTGACATTAATAAATTGATGGCTAGATTGAGGTAGTAAATAGAACATTGTCATAACTATTGCATGCCATTACTTGAAAGAATTTGAAAAGTTGAAAAAAGTATTTACTGTTTGTTGAATTTGCTTATAATTGTACTATTCACTCCGCTACAAACTTTTCTCCTTTTTGAGTAGTTTATGGATTTAATCATTTAAATCCTATGGATTGTCGCCTTTGCCTATTTCTGAGCAAACAAATTTTGATAGTGGAAAGAATGTTAAGATATATACTAAGGTGGTTGCATCAAAGGGTCCACCAACATATTGAGAAAAAGAATCAATGATATGCCATTTAAGCCAACAAAAGGCATAAGAAAGAAGTATCGTCATACGATCCCATGCTTAGATAATATGTTAGATGAGTTGCATGAGATTAAATTTTTTTACTCAAATTGGTTTAAAATAAAGTTATTACCAAATAAAAATGAAAAAAAGGAGATGAAGATCACATGTAAAACTAAATATGGTTTATATGAGTGGTTGTTATGCCTTTTAGTTTGACTCATACACCTAGTACTTTTATGTGATTAATGAACAATGTTTTGCATGCTTTCATTGGTAAATATGTTGTGGTTAATTTGGTGATATCCTTGTTTATAGTCAGTCATTGAAGGAGCATATTATATACTTGAGAAATATTCTTATAGCATTATATGCTGAATAGTTATATGCTAATCTTAAGAAGTATACTTTTTATGCTAAACAATTGGTGTTCTATAAGTGGTAAGTGCCAAAGAAATATAGGTTGACGATGAGAAGGTAAAGGCTATTCGTGAGTGGCCAAACCTTGAGGTATGTAGTTTTCATGGTTTAGCAAGTTTTTATTGAAAGTTTGTTAAAGATTTTAGTACTTGAGTTGCTCTTCTAATTGATATCATCAACAAGACAATAATTTTTTTATGCAAAGAAAAACAAAATTGAGCATTTAACCTACTCAAATCCGAACTATGTTTAGCACCATTACTTACACGACTTGACTTTTCTAAACTTTTGAAATTGAGGGTGATGCTTCAAGTTTAGGTGTTGGAGATGTACTAATGCAAAAGGTCAAAATCATGCTTATTTTAGTGAGAAATTGAGTGGAGCTGCCATTAACTATCTAATATACAACAAGGAGCTAATACATTGTTGTTCAAGTGATGCAAACATAGTAGCACTACTTATTGGCAAAGGAGTTTGTTTTTCATAATGACCATGAGTCTTTCAACATTTGAATGAATAAGGCCAGCGGAATAGACGTCATGCTAAGTGAATGGAATTTATCGAGACTTGTCTATACATGCTCAAGTACAAATAAGGTAAGGAAAATATAGTAACTAATGCACTGTCTTGAAAGTACAACTTACTTTCTTATTCATATACCAAGTTGTAACATTTGGATAAATTAAAGATTAATATGCAAATGATCTTGACTTTGGTATTTTTTTTTTGTAACTTGTGAGTAAGAAACTTTTGAAGAGTTCTATAGGCACAAGAGTTATTTATTTTGAAAATCTAGATTTTGTGTGCCTCATAGTTCTTTGAGGCAATTATTAATTCATGAGTCTTGTGGTAAGGAATTAATGGGATATTTTGGGTCAAAAGGACTTCAGGATATCTTCGAGTATTTCTTTTGGCCTCATATGAAAATGGATGTTGAGAGAGTTTGCAAAAGATGTGTTACTTGTAAGCAAGCCAATTTTAAATCCCAATCTCATGAATTATATTCACTTCTACCCATATTCACCAATCTTGGGTTGATCTTTCTATGCATTTTGTTTTGGACTTATCAAGATTCAAAAGAGGTATGAATTTTATCTTTATTGTGGTTGATCGTTTAAGATAGAGATGTAAAATTTTTGAACTAATTTTGAAAGCTCTTGTGAAGCAAGTTGGGCACTAAATTGCTATTTTTATGACTTGACATTAATAAATTGATGGCTAGATTGAGGTAGTAAATAGAACATTGTCATAACTATTGCATGCCATTACTTGAAAGAATTTGAAAAGTTGAAAAAAGTATTTACTGTTTGTTGAATTTGCTTATAATTGTACTATTCACTCCGCTACAAACTTTTCTCCTTTTTGAGTAGTTTATGGATTTAATCATTTAAATCCTATGGATTGTCGCCTTTGCCTATTTCTGAGTAAACAAATTTTGATAGTGGAAAGAATGTTAAGATATATACTAAGGTGGTTGCATCAAAGGGTCCACCAACATATTGAGAAAAAGAATCAATGATATGCCATTTAAGCCAACAAAAGGCACAAGAAGGTTATCTTTGAGCCTGAATCTTAGGTTTGGGTACATACATACAAGGAAAGATTTCCTGTCCAATGGCAAAATAGTTTACATCCAAGGGGTGATACTCTATTTGAAATGGTTGAGCGCATCAATGATAATGCCTATGAGTTGGATCTATCTGGTGAATATAATGTGAGTACTACTTTTAAATGTTACTGATCTTTTCCATTTTGAGGTAGGTGATGAAACCAATTTGAAAACAAATCATTTTGAGAAGACAACGAATGATGAAGTACAAGGAGCTAGCTGTCGATTCATATATCCATTTCAAGACATTCATGGATCAATAACATGGACTAAAGCAAGAAGAGCTCGTGAAGCAATACAAGGATTAATTGAAAAGGTTCAAGCTCATAAGAAAGCTATTCAAAAGAAGAAGAACTTGCATACATGTGAAAAAGTCCAATTTATTACTTTGTTGCAAGTCACTTCATAATATTCCAATTAATGTAATAGTTAATTTTAATTTGAGATAACCTACAAACTAGTCCCTCACATATATGAAAAAAAAAACTTTTTAGTCGCCCACAAAAAAATAAAAATAAAAAAAATAAATTAATCAGTCCTTCACTTTTATACCTTGATCTATTTTAGTCATTTTGTCCACTTTTGTCAAAATTTTCGTTAAAATTGCTAACACGTGCCTTATTCTATGCTATATGTTAAGGGCATTTTTAAAAGAATAAAAATTACTCATTTTTCACGTCAAGCAGAGGCTATCACATGATCGAATTCCCTCAACAAACCACGTGAAATTTCCTAAACTAACTTCAGACTAGCACCAAAAGAAGCTAAATTTAGAAATTTCTGTTTCTTAAAATAAGCTAAAATAATAAATTCACAACAACAACCTAATAAGCAAACAAAACCTCGAAGGAACACAAAATTCACCAACGAAATCAACCAAAGCAAATACAAATTTTACCAATCCTAATTAATTCAAACCCATGAAATCCAATAACAAGGTTCAAACAAGGATCAAAATGATCAAAATGGATATTAAGAAAGAAGCTAACTTTTCTCTTCAATTAAGCAAAAGAAGCTAACTTCACCCATAAATATACATATACCTAATAAGAGGAATCTATCATTGAACCGGGAGAGGGGAACGACATCGTTGTACTATTTTTTGCCAGTGCAGGAAGTCTGTTCCTTGTGAGCTTTGACATAAAGGAGGCTGCATGAGCGAATTGAGCAACTTGGGCATTTGTATTTTGATGGGTTTATTTTGCACTCTTCACATAAAGATGGCTGCTTCGGAGATGGTTTTTTCGTCATTGGGATTGTTGATTTTTCTTGTTCTTCCATTTTTATCACTAACCTAAACACAAAAGAGAGGTTCAAGTTGAAAAGCGTCAGGGATGGGTAGAAGGAGGCTAAGTAGGGGTTATTAGGGGTTTTGAGCTAACGAACGATCGAGGGGCTGAAGGAGGGGATTTCACCCAATTTTTGTTTAGACCTTTTTTATACTTAATTAATACTATTAAGTATAATAATGGGTTTTTTCTTGCGGTGTTGATGAGATGAGGAGGAGAGGATGGGGGGAGTTTTGTGGAGGCAATGGTGAGGGAAAAAGTAGGTTGTGGGGAAAGAATGTGGCATTGGGGTGGAGGAGGAGGAGTTTTCATGGCAGTAGCAGTAGAGGTAAAAATGGAAGATGGGTTGTGAAGGAAGACTGTCGGGGCGGTATCAAAGACCGAGAGAGGTTCACTAGCTGTGAAAGTGACGAAGGCCAAGCTTGTCAATCGGAGAGAGCGGCAGTAGTTGGAGTGAGCAACGGCTAAGTGGTGGTGGGTGTAGATGCAGAGACAGTGACGACAGTCTCGCTTGGCACGAAGGAGGAATTTTTGTTGTTCCAAAAATGCCCTTAACAAATAGCTTGCATAAGGCACTTGTTAGCAATTTTAACGGAAATTTTGATAGATGTGGACAGAAGGACCAAAAATAGATACAAGGTATAAAAGTGAAGAATTGATTAGTTCTTTTTTTTTTTCTTTCTTTGTGGGGGACTAATTTTTTTTTTTAATATATGTGAAAAATTATTTTGTAGGTTATCTCTTTTAATTTTTAGTTTTTTAATTTGGCCCATAAGTATTAAATTTGTGGACTTAATTTGTAGTCTTTTTATTAGTGTTAGAACTAGCTCAACTTAATTCCAACTTGACCGAAATTTAGTTAAAATCAAGCAATAAAATTATTAGAAAACTTCTTCGAGTATGGTCGAATTGCTTAAGCCATTTTAAAGCAAATTTGTTGACAAGTTTTAGGTAATTTTCAAACTGAATAGCCACCCCTTATACCCTATATATAGGGATCTTTTGCTACAATAAAATTCAATATTGAAGAATTATTAACTTTTTTGTGTTTGAGAGTGAATTTCGAGTTTCGTTCTTGCAAGAACAACTTGAGCTTCTTAAATTTGAACAACTTGTGACACCTTTAGTCTTATCAATCTAGTTAGATTCTTAGATTGTGGTGATGTTTTATCCATTTGGATCTTTTTTACAAGCCTATCTTTTTTTTTGGAGAGGTAATTTTTGGGGATTAAGTAAAATAATTTTGTGTTATCTAACTTATTAGCTTTAAAGTACACATCAATAAATCACTTAGAACTAATGTCCTATAAAAAAATTTTAAGCCAATGACCCACATTCAAACTAATGCCAATAAGAAAATTGTCCAAATTCAAAATAAGTTTATTTTAGGGCCAAAAGATATTTTAAAATTAATTGAGCGTCATTCCCTATACTTGTCATGAATTTATAGCAATTAGTTGTTAAAACCTTCTATATATGCCTTGAATAAAAAAATTAGAAGTCATAGTTATCAAGCAATTTTTCATGTCTAAATCTAGCAAAATGCTCAACAACTCTTAATTGATTTAAAACTTTTCGAAATCCATTCAAATCACTTTCAAAACTTTCAAGATCCCATAAAAAATTTCAAATGACACTCAAGCATGTGAAACACATATCTATGGCTATGTTTGGAGTGTGATTTATTTGAAAAATTTTGTACTGAAATGTGTAAATATTTTGGTAGGATTTTTTTATAAGAAAAATTATTTTGGAAGGAAAATAAAATTTGCATTGGAGGGAAAAAAATTTTAATTATGTGAGGAAAATTTGAGAAGAAATTTTTTGAATTTTAAATTTTAATAGAAAAGTAAGTCTGAATATTTTATTTGTTTGGTAACAAAAAAATAACTTTTTCTATATAAGATATAATTCAAACATAGCCTATATAAACATGCCTCTTTCAAATTTCTTCTAAGATCTTAAACCCCTCAAATGGAAGGACTTTCCATTGTCCCCTTCAATCTGTTAAACGCAATTAAATCAATGTTAATCAGCTCAGCTCAACTAGTATGATGATGTTGCTCAAAATGGTAATCCATTTGAACCCAGTCTTTATAACATTAGCATTTTCCTGACACTACTGATAATGCTTATGTAGAGCACACAAATGTGCATCTTCAAGGAAATGCTGGGTTGTACTAAATCGTTGTCTTATCTATTTAGTATGGTGTAGTGATATTACTTGATAGAAATCATCTGGATATTGACTGAATTATAATTTTGGGGATATGTGAATAATATCCAGAATTGGGATTTGAGCCACTTGAGTGAGTCGACTTTCCCCACTTTTTCTTTTTCTTTTTTCTTATATAATTCAAGTTTTGATCCCAAAGTTCAAATTGTGTATCTAGAGTTTCAAGATAGCATGCTATGTTGATAATCTAGCATAAACAAAGCTATTCTTCAATATGCACAGGCACCACTATCTTGCAAGTACCTTATACCATTGATTGACTTGGATGAGGTTTGAATTTGAGGATTGCATTGTTTTTCTTTATAAAATGTTAGTGTGTACCATGTACAAAAAATTCCCATTTTTTCATAACATAATAAGCCAATCTGAGATAGAGAAGATGAAGACACAGAATTGGTTTGAAGAAGATATTTTCTTATAGGAAAATTATTGTTTTGTGTTTTGAATGAATAGAAAAAACTGAAAGGTACAATGTAAGTTAAGGAATCTAGAACATTCTTGGGGAAATCTAGCAGGTTAATTTAAAATTTTGGTGCTTTATCACTCAGTACAACCTCAGTTCAACTGCAAGGTCTATCTCTTGCTAGTTGAGATCCGATACATTAACCTAATGATAAAACGAATTAGTTTCTGTTTTCGGTTACTGTGCACATAAGAATCACTAGTACGAAGTTCGAATTGGTGTGCGAAATCCTGTTGCTTCTGTTCTGTTTTGCTAAGAACTAGATTCAAGGTGGTTTTTAATGGTTGGCTGTGGTAAAATTACTACAATGCTGTATTTGTCATGGATATAGATGGCGCTATTTTTATTCTTAAATGTACATTTCATTGTGCCAATTGTTCTTGCCTTCAGTGTCATCCCTCCGCACTTCTGCAATGCGTACTTTGAACTCCTATTTGGAAAGATACCAGTGGGATAAATCTTTCCTGAACAGTAAGGGTATCTTAGGAGGGACTCAATCATTCTTTCAATGGTACATCAAGTTCCCTTTCCTTTTTGGATAGACGGTATCAACTATACATAATTAACAAATTTCTTTGCTCCAAATTTCTGTCAATTTTTACAAAAAGGACAGCTAAGGCGTTAAACTGGTTTACCATGGTCCGATAAGTTCTCTTTTTCATTTTTTCATGGGTTAGGAAATAAAGTTAGTCACTATCTTTCAATCATCATCATCACTTTTATCTTAAACTAGTTGGAGTCGACGGTCGATGAACCCAATAACATAAATCCATAAAATAAATAGATAAATAGACAAATAAATAAATAAAAATGCTAAAACTATAAAAGGCATTCGAGATCATGAGAGTTTTGCTCTTTCACTACAGTAATAGTTTTCCTCCACTTTATTTTACTACAAACCATCTGCCAATCTATTTCTCACTCCACTAAATCTTGTTTTACTACTTTTCCCCAGGTAAATTTCGGCCAACCTCTCCCTTTCTTCTCATCATGCTCTTTATAACCAACTTTTGTTCTTACCAGTGCATCTGTAGGTCACCCAAAAATATGCCCAAACCATTTCAATTTATGTTTTCTCATCTTTTCTGCCAACGGTGCTACTCCAATTCTTCGTCGAATATCTTTGTTTCTTATCTTATCCATCAGTGTCTTACCACACATCTACTTTAACATCCTCATTTATGCTACTCTCAACTTATGCTCATGTTGTCTCTTTGCTGGCCAACATTCAGCTCCATATAGCATTGCCGGTCTTATAGCTATTTTATAAAATTTTCCTTTTAACCTAATTGAGATCTTGCAGTCACACAAAAACCTTGTTACACTTCGCCATTTCATCCAACCTGATCTGATTTTATGGTTTACATCTTCATCAATCTCTCCTGTTTTTTGCAATATTGATCCCAGATATCTAAAAATATCCTTCTTGGATACTTCCTATCCGAGCATACTCACGGAATCTTCGTCCTCATGTCTTGCCGTGTCGAATTTGCACTTCATATATTCAGTCTTATTTCGACTTAACGCCAATTCTTTTGACTCTAATGTGCTTCTCCATATTTCTAATTTAGCTTCTATCCCCGCCTTGGTCTCATCAATAAGCACAATATTATTTACAAATAACATACACCATGGCACCTCATCTTGGATTTCCTTTGTCAACTCATCCATAACTAGGGCAAAAAGATAAGAACTCATAGCAAATCCTTGGTATAAGCCTACTGTAATTGGAAAATAGCTTGATCTTTCATTACAAGCCTTCACGCACATAGTAACACCATCATACGTATCCTTGATAACCTCTACATACTTTGAAAGGACTTTCTTCTTCTCAAGTACCCATCATAGAACCTTTCTTAGGACCTTATCATACACTTTCTCAAGATCAACAAATACCATAGGTAGATCATTCTTCTTTTCTCGATATCTCTCCATCAGCTGTCTTATTATTAAGAAAATAGCCTCCATGGTAGATCTTCCTGGCATAAATCCAAATTGATTTACGGAGACCTTAGTCTCTATTCTCAAACGATGCTCAATAACTCTCTCCTATAGTTTCATTGTATGGCTCATAAGCTTAATGCCTCTATAGTTGGCACAATTCTAGATATCCCCCTTATTCATATAGATAGGTATAAGCATACTCTCCCTCCATCCCTCAAGCATCTTATTTGTTTGGAAAATTCTGTTGAAAAGGCTGGTCAACCAACATATTGCTACATTCCCTAAGCATCTCCACACTTCACTAGGGATCCCATCTGACTCCAATGCTCTGCCCGTCTTCATCATCTTCAATGCCTCTTTAACTTCATGCTCTCTAATTTTACGCACAAACCTTCTATTTGAGTCATCATAAACATCCTCCAACTCCATCCCACTTCTATCACTTCCCTCATTAAATAGTTTGCTAAAATAGTTTATCCACCTTTTCTTAACGTCTACTTCTCTTACCAAAAATTTTTGATTTTCATATTTTATGCATCTAACCTACGTCAAGTCTTTACTTTTGCAGTCACTTATCTTTGCAAGCCTATAGATACTTTTTTCTCCTTCCTTGCTCCCCAGTTTTTTGTACATCCCTGAAAAAACCTTGCCTCTAGCTTCTTGCAAAGCTTTCTTAGCATTTTTCTCGCCAGTCTAAACTTTTGCAGATTCTCATCACTATGATATTTATATAAATGTTTGGAACACTCCTTCTTTATGTTTAATTGCCAACTGTACCTCTTCATTCCACCACCAAGTTTCCTTTGTTTGTTATCTGTTCCCTTTGCTTTCTTCTAAGGTTCTCCTTTCCACTCTCTGAATGCAATCAGCCATCTCATTCCACATCACATTTACATCACCCTCCAGTAGCCACGGTCCTTCCTGTAGTAATCTTCCTTTGTTATTTGTTTTTCTGCTTTTAGTTTCAACCTTCTTATTCTTGGGCTTTGAACAACTTTCTACATTTTGTGTACTTTGTTATACTGAACTTCTTATTCTTGGGGTCTGAACAACTTTCTACATTTTGTGTACTTTGTTATACTGAACTTCTAGGACCACCAACTTATGTTGCGTAGTTACGCATTCTCCAAGGTAAACATTGCAATCTACATATGAGGTCCTGTTCTCCCTTCTAGAAAGAAAAAAGTCAATTTGGCTACAATTTTAACCACTGCGAAAAGTGATTTGATGTGACATTCTATTCCTAAAGTAGGTATTTGTCACCATTAAGTCATAGGCTAGATCCACATTCAAAATATTCTCACCCGTCTCATTTCTAGTCCCGTAACTAAAACCTCCATAAACTCTATCAAAACCTTCACTATGTTGCTCAATTGTCCATTTAAATCCCTTCCTATAAATACCTTTTTCTCGCGCAGTATCCCCCTTAGAATCTTCTCTAGGTCTTCCCAAAATTTATTCTCATTTGTACACACTAAGGATATTCAAAATCAGCTCTCCCACTACTAACTTAACCAAAATAATTCTATCTCCTGACCTTTTAACATCTATCACTTTATCTCTGTAACATTTATCTATCATAATCCCAACTTCATTCACACTCTTTTTTGTGCCTGTGTACCACAATTTAAATCTGATACCTTCAACTTCTTTAGCCTTTTCTCCAACCCATTTAGTCTTTTGCAGGTAAGCAATATTGATTTTCCTTCAACCTAAAGTATCTGCTAACTCTCTCAACTTACCCGTTAAAGTTTCTATGTTCCAACTCTCTAGTCGAATTCTTACCCCCTGCGCCTTGTTCCCCCCACCCCCCCCTCTCCCGCACTCGCCTATAAAACCCTTGCTCATTTTTCACCACACCCAAGCACCGATGTGGTGCATCACTCTTGGGGTGATGGCCCCAAGCTAGCTTCCTTACACCTCACACCCGCCTAACTTGGTGCAAGGACCCTTACTCATTTTTCGCTACATCCGGGCATCGATGCAAAGCGTCGCTAAGAAATGTACGCTCCAACGTAATATTCTTTGGGTTCATCTTATAAAAGATAACTCTTTTTTTTTAGCCGGCTCGCAATGCCTGATGCCACCCTCTTCACTTTATCCTAGCTTAGGACAGGCTATGCAAACATGCATAGGCGGAGTTAGTCACTGTCACTGTCTTTCAATATTTGCAATAAATCTGTTTCGTCATGCGAAATGAAAGTCATACTCCCCGCCTTGACTTACAAGATTAGCCAAGGAAGATACAAGGGCACTCTTACAACTTTGTTCCATACGCAATTAATAGCAGATGGCCTTCACTGAACGAATGTTTGATGGAAAGTACAAAAGCTAAATTTACAATGTGCTCTCAAAGTTATTTGACAATTTGAGACCCAACCTCATAGCTGCTGATGTCAATGACACTCTGAAGATACAGGGTGATAATTTTCATTGTTTGGAAATTAGAATTTTGGTATACTGCAACTGATATATATGCTGGTTTCTCTGTTAACGTCTGATGCTTGCTCTCATCTTCTGGATGATTTATCTGAAGCATATAATGATCTTGTCATCCACATTAAATTCATACCCGCATGAATTTAAAGTTCAAGCTTTGACACTTTGATAATTTGATTTTCAGAAAGAATGTAGAAAGCTAATTGAGCAAACAAAGAAGAAAAAGCTTTAACTGTCTTTATTTAGGTTGTCTAAAATAGAGATGAGATGACTCCAACGCGGCCCAAATTACTAAAATAGTTTTCTGTAAAGTCAGACTTGTGAGTTATCTCAGTTTCTTAGAATTTGGATCTATCTCAATGGCCAGGGCAGACACAGAATTTAGGTGCTGCAAATTTTGCAATAAAACTGCTGCTAGTTTGAATCTTAAAGGTGTGTTTTTTCTCACGTATTTTATGCATTTAGTTAAATCTTTGAACAATCCTGTCGCACATTTTTCTTTTTCTTTCAGATACCAGTGCATGCACTTTAAACTTGTTTTTCACAGTAGTTGGATTAGTTTATATGTAGGTCACATACTGTATCAACTGGAATTAGTGTACTAAAGCATGCTTTAAGCTTGCCTCCACGATGTGGATTTTATGGGTATGAAGTTTTAACCCTTACACAGCAGTTATCATGTCAAACTTTTGCATACGTAGGTTGTTAATATCATCTTCTGGTTTGTAAACTTTTTCCTGGTTTGTAAACTTGATCTTCTGCTCTGTTTCACGACAAGAATTACTTTACAGTCAAGCAGCAACTTACTTAGCTCTATCTCTTGGCTACTTAATTTTTCCCTCAGACGATTCCTGAATATTCTCTGAAAGCAATGCTTGAGCTCATTTAAGGAAATATTGCTTGAACATTGTCCGAATAAAGTTTCTGAGAGTAAAAAAATTCATTGAATATCTGCAAAGATATACAAGCTACCTTCTCAATTATTTACCAGTTTCATTAACTTTAGCCTCTCAAATTTTTTGTAGGTTCTGTTTGATAGTTGAGATACTTAAAATAGTTTTAGTTGTTATGCACAACTTAAAAAACTTGCGGTTTATGAGGAGGTAATTGTGCATGGATTATGTAATTGTGGACAGAGCCTGTCGATATTTGTGGGGCTCCTTGTAGTTACCTTTTGTTAACTATGTAGATTGATACATTTTATAATTTGTTTATTTTAGTGCTTTCTGCTATGCTTTTCTTGTTTCATTCTGCAGGTTTCTTTTCAGTTACTTCAGATTTGTGAGTTTGTGAGAATTTCTTTAGTTACTTTTTGCATTTAATGGAGTATGGCAATCATAAATTTGAGGTTTGCCCTGGTAATCATATAAATGATTTTTTCACTTGTTAAGAATAGTCTGTACAGAATAGCAAAACAAAGTTTCTAGTTGATTGGATGGGAGTGACGGAAGAGATGAAGGTAAGATGGGAATTTTCATTACTGAATTGTGCACAAATAATCTTCAGTATAACCTTGAAAATTACCCTTTATTTGTCCATCGTGATCATCAGTTGATAAGTATGGAAGACTACAAAACATCTCTTCCCTGAACAGTTTGTTACATGATTATCTTTCTTCCAGTGAGATGAATGAGGACAATTAAACAGTGCATACAAGTAATTCAATCCACACTGTAACTTATGCGCACTTCTCATGGAGTTAACTGGGAATCAACACAGATAAACTTTACGCAGTCCATCCGGTGATAATTGGAAATTGGAAAGATGCATCTCTACATGTACATTTTCTTTATGGTGATCTGGCCGTCATTTGAAGCCGTTCATTACGCATTGACTACTGTATTGGAATCTTTGCAATGGGGGGCTTTACTTCATTGATCGTGGTTCTCAGATTCCATAAAGAGCTTTAGCTCGGTACCCTTTTTCCTGGTTGGTATTTTCTTCTGATTAAGAGTGACTCCTTTTGTTGTTATAAATGGAACAATTCATCTAACTGCAGTGAGCAAGCATTTTGCTGTCATGAGAGATATTGGACTACACGTTGGTGTCTTACCCAACTGTGCTCTTTTTAAATTATTCACTGAGTAGCAAACATATGTCCAAGCAAGGCAACCACTGATGGATTCCATGGTAGTCATCAATAACATAATGTTCTTTTTTTGTCATGCACGGTAGATTTCCCTCATGATTCTGAAATATTTTGGACTTCTTCTTGGTGTCGGATCCACCAACATTGAGTGCCACTGTCAACCTTAAAGGAACATAAAGGTAAGATTGTTCTGAGCCAAGGCAAACTCCTGCAAACGGAGATAATATTGGATGCTGCGAATCTACTTCAAATAGTAGTTTCTTGAGAATCGGTAGTCAACGGTGGCTATCATGTTGCTGTGGACCTGGTACTGTCACATAATGAGGACTTCCTGTAGGCCTACGCTGCCTAACAGTGGCCACATGGTCCAATACATGTGTTTACTCTGATAAGTTGACTCCATGATATCTTCCTACATTCTTCTTTGTTTTTTTTTCTTCTTCTTCTTCTTCTTCTTTTTCATTTTTATTTTAAATTTTTAACCTTTATTGAAATAGTTTTGATGTGAGTACGAACGGTTCTTGACATTATGACCTTCTAATAGTTGAAGATTTAATTGAAGTTCTTAGAGCAGTTGTATCAGGGTGAAATTCACATTGATTCAACATGGAAAACTTTTCTAAAGAAGTTTTTAAGTCTTGAGACATGGAGATAAGCTTGGCTTTATAATTGAGATGATGTGACTTTGTTGAATAAACGAGGTTTTTATCTTTGTTCTTTCATTTTCTTTCTTGGTCTTTTTCCCACGGCTGACGTTTGATGGTGATACACTACATCAGCCTTTTAACAGTTCCAAGATACTGAATGGTGGACTTTGAAATAAAGAAAAATTACAAACTAAAGTGGAAGTGGAACACAACGTGGCTAGTGCATCAACACTATGCTATGCTTCTCGGTAGATACCATCAGACAGCTGCCGGAGTAATGCAGTCCAATCATCAGGGGCAAATTCGTGAACATTCTGTGATCACTATAACAACTTTTGCCTCCAGTTCCTCATGCAACTTTGATTCATCCTTAACTCCTTTGGGGAGAAATCGTGTTGAAAGTTTGTACACTCAACATAATATTTTCTTTGGTTTTTGCTGTTTGGAGTAATGAGTTCAAGCAATTAATTTTGATCATATTAATGGTAGAAGATTTAGTTCCACAAGTTTTAGAGCAAAAATTAGTCAAATATTGGTAATCATGTAAATCGGTGAAGGATAGCATAGAGTTACCCACCAACATCCTTCTGACTTTTGTCCTTCTAATCCTAGGGAGAAGGCCTAAAGTCTATATAGTACTTGTAAATTGTTCTTCGGATTCAGAAAAAATATTAATAAATACTTAGGACACCAAAAAGTAGAGTGCAGCAACAAGTAGACCTTGCAGATAGGATAAGATATGACTTGGATTCGTACAGATTTACTAGAATCGTAATCATTCCTTTGGCATTTTGCAGATATGTTGGCAGCATGGTTTTTTTATATCTGAAATGCGTTTTGCTGCAGTGTCGTCGGTCAATCTTTATCTTACTGCATCATTGTCTCAATAGACCCCTATTTGATGGTGCAAAGACAATGGAGCCATTTTTCATTTTTCATTTTTCTAGACATGTGATGATTTGATTTACCTCCATTTTCCTCTTATTTATCATTATCATTAAATTAAGTTGAATTGAGCGTTACGTTGTTACGGAAAAAATTATTTTTCTATTTGTTGCTATGATAGTTTCATATTCTGGGCTCTAAATTCTCCCATACACTGCAAAAACCTCTTTCATATACATATATTTCATATCAGAGGGACTATATGCTTAAGTTTCCTAGTTGAATTTGAACGAGTTGCTGCCACCTCCTCATTGTACTTACATTTGTAGAGAAGGCATAACCAATATTGAACTACAAGTTATCAATTTAGACTAATTGCTAATATTGGTTTGTTCTAAGGCACCCTTTTAGTTGCTCCAATAGTAATTTGCGGCTGACTGCTGCTGTGCATTTCTTGGCCTTGCTCTAGGACGTTTCTTTCCTTTTTGTGGTGATATTATCTGTGTCATAAAATTGATATCCCTTTTGGAAAATTCTCTGCCCTGGAGCAAGGATGGCTAAAGGGTCATAAGCTAATTTCCTCTGTACAAAGACTTCCCACCGTTGACCAAAATGAGCCTGCCATTGTTCTTGTGTGGAATAAAGTGCTAGATATTGCTTTACTCCCAGGTGGGTCACCTCACAGAAGTCTAAAATTCTTTTGTTCAAAGTTAAGAGGTATTCTAAGCCATCAGTTCCAGTAGATGAGGGAGTTGCATGGAAAAGGATTGCCACCATATAGAAAATGTCTTCTTCTGGAAGAACAATTGAAGTTCTATTGTCCCACCTGTAAATTATGAGAAAACCATTTTATTAAGGAATAAGACCATTCAAAGTTTATCGATTGAGTTACTTTTTGATGAGGTTGTTACTTTGATTTGTTGACTGGGTAGATGAGCACAGGGCCATTATTTGTATTTTTGAGAATGTTGCCAAAAACTCCTTGAGCAAAATCTTTTATTTTGCTTCTTGGAATGAGAAGATTTAGCCAGGGGTGTGGGACATCCCATAATCCTTTTGATCGGAGTTTGAATTCAGATGTATGAACTCTATCCAAGAATTCGATGTATGAGACTTCTGACATGAATAGTGTTGATCGGATGTAGCTTAGTTGTGATAGTATGCTTTCAATTTCCTGCATATAGCAAGCAGATTTCAGATATACTTGTGTGACATAATGATAAGTTATGACAAATGGGAGGAGAGTTTCAGGAAATATCTCACCTGGTTCACTGTATTGGCCTTATCAGGGTTGAAATTTTTGGTTAACTCAAGGCAGTAGAGTGTTTTTCCAGCTGATATAAATTTGCTGGCTTCAACTGGATCCTGTGGGCTGAAGGATAATCTCCAGTTATTCAAGACATCTGCCCTATTTATATACACAAGTCCCTCTATGTAGTCAAATGTGTTCGCAGCTGATATCAAAAACTCCTGGTCTCTGGAAAATGTGGAGAAATCGGAATAGAGCACCCTGATCCATTTAACCTGTAGACAGTTTGAAGAATAATCTTAATGAACTGAAAAGCTGCCTTTCATAGTTCTTCATTGGATTGATGGAAAAGTGCATTGTAATTTTACCATCTTTGGTGCTGGTTCCAAGGATATTCTTGCTCTAGTTATTATGCCAAATTGCCCAAGTCCTCCAAGAACGCCGTGAAAGAGGTCAGCATTCTGTTTCTCTGAGCAGTTGATTACTTCTCCCTTTCCTGCAATCATTTCAGTTCCCCATTCTTTTCAAGTAATTGATAAAGAAAAGAGCAAATAATGCTTCTAATCAAACCATTTCTTCAGTTTAACTAGACTTCTTTATCATGAGAACTAGGTCCATTTCCTACTCATACGACTAGGAAAACTGCATTGGATTCTTTGTTTACCTAGACTTTTAAAATCAGATGGGACAAGTGAAAAGCAGCCACTTGTAATATGGTCTTGGAAACTTTCCAAGTTATTTCATTTTGACCTTGGTCTTATGTTGTACATTCTACAACATAAAAGTCCATTATTTTCTCATACAAACCTGTAACAACCTCCAGCTGGTAGACATTACTGATCTGGGGGCCATGACGAAATGCTTGCCCACTTATCCCTGCATGGGAGAGAGTACCTCCTACTGTAAGATGAAGATAATCTGTCCAAGTCTTTGGTGCCAGTCCATATTTTAAGCTTTCATGCAGGATATTGATCCACAACTCGCCACCTGAGACATCCACGTAAGGGAATTGTCCTGTATTGAACTGCATTTTTGGTCCATTGAGAGACTTCATATTAATAACAATTCCTTGGTCAGCTTGTGCCTGGCCGCGGGTGGAGTGACCGTGGCCTCTAGCTGCAATTGTCAGCTTTGAAAGAGGTCCCATACGCCAAATATGCTTTATGATCAGGGCAATATCAGAAACTGACTTTGGATGCAAAACTGCCAGAGGTAGGAAATGGTATCGATTGCCATAGTCTCTGGCTGCAAATTCATTTTCATTGAAACTGAAATTTCCTTCAATAGGTACTTCTTTCAATGAAGATTGAACACTTGAGGAACAGAAATCAACTTTGACAGTCGCACAACTAAGTAACAAAATCAGGAGTGTTCTTATGAAAAGAATGTTATTGTGCTTGGAAAAAGTCATAGATGGGAATTTCAGTGTTTTCATGCTTATACAGAGGTTTGAGAGGCAGGGATACAAGGGTTGTATATTTCTGTATACTTTCTGTGTAAGTAAGAGCAAAAGAAGGGGCATAGGGAAGCCAAGGTTGAAGGGATGAGGAGGGAATTTAAAGAGAGATTTGAGTGGCTGGGTCAACATATCTTCAGTTTCAAGAATCCGTATGAAGACTGCCTACTTTGCTTTTTGTGGGAGTTTGATGGCTCTATTTGTAGCCCCTTTTTTCTGGACTCTTTTTGGTTTCCAAATAAAAGCCGTCACATATGCCAAGTTGAAGAAAAAAAGTTACAAGCGAGAAAGATTTCACAAATCTTTGCACTTTTTTCACACAGTTTCACCCACATTTTCACCTTTTCCATCAAACAGAAAGATGTCCATGGTCCTAAGCTCTCATTTACCACGTTTAAGGATCACTGTGCCATTTATAGAAAAGGTACAGAGCTCACCAGAAAGTGCACCCCCCTTTCCTCCAGTCCCTGTTCTTCCTCCTATGGCTGAAGTTTGTGCCTTAATTGCTCTGATTTGATGATTTTATTCCCTGATACCATTGTTGTTGAAAAGCAAACATCGCGTATCTAATTTCAGATTGGATGAGAAGGACTTGTTGACCAGCACTGGTTGATTTTGCAGGCATGGTCTCATGGGTCCCCTAGACACGTGAATTTTCAAAATAAAACTGTGTTTTTGTAGAGGGAAGGGCTATAATTTGCTGTGTTGGGGACCTCTATATGCCAATTCCTCTGCCTAGGAGGATGAAGATTGGACTTGGGGTTGGGGAGGACAACTTGAGGAAATACTGAAACATTTATCTTTGCAAACCACTACCTGTTTAGGCATTGTTTTTGGAGCATTTGTTCCGAACAAGCAAATAAAGGCAGGAATCATTGTGTTTGTTTGTGTTTGATTTCTAAATCAACCATTACTCACTGTCCGTGTCTTTACACCGTTTGGCCTGACCTTTTTTATAGTACTGATCTGTAAAGATTTTTTTTTTTTTACTTTGCGTGCAATATTTTGCTGGTTGATGGAACCCTCTTTGCCGACTGCATCAAAGATAAATATTCCCTGATGGGCACTGAAATCCTAATCAGAGTCTAGATATAATAAAGAATTTGCATGTGGCCTAATATTGAGACAGTTGTGCCTTTTGTGAATTTGGGTTAATAGCAGTTGTGGATTCACATCTTTGGTTATTCTTGCAGAAGCATCATTTTGTCTTTGAAAGCTTGATCCAACTGTTTCAAGGTACACGATTCATCATTCTTGGTATCACAAAGAAATCTTTTAAGTTGATATTTAATTAGTTTTTTTGACACCTACAACTCAACAATACTAACTGCAAAGTAACATTAAAAAGCAGGTGCACACAAATTGCAATATTTCCTTTTTGTGGTCTTCTAAATGTATACATACTACTTTGTAGTCGGACAGATGGATCCCAATTGCAATGTCCAGGTGTTAGTTTGGAGTTCCTTTGGACCTGATCACTTTGTATTCAATCTCCACCAAACCCCCCACCCCCTCCTGTTAAAAAGAAAAAACTTTTGCTGTGTACATGTAGGGTCAATAAGAGGGGATTGGTTTCGATCCCAAAACTCACAATGAGGAGGATGAATATCAATTCCGAGAGACTCATAAGAACGCCACATAATTTGATATTAACGCAATGGAAATAATTATATTTCTAGTAAAATTTAGAAACACTTATTATAGTACAAGTACAACGTAATTATCATTCTCTGTTTGATTGTCATATCATCACGCTCACTAGCTTCATTACCTCTATTTGATTGTCATATCGTCACATTAGTAGCCTCGTAACAAGTTAGACGTGAATGTGAAAAGTGTGTATTGTGCTATTGGAACATATGCATAATTGCTTATGAAATTTCTCGCTAATATTCCAACCATTTGCTCCAATGGGACCACAAAGTGGATTCTAACAGACAACAGAGCTTGGGAACCTAATTGGGTCCCTTATCAGTGTCATAATCAAACTTCCACAACATTGCTTATAAGAATATTAAACTGAAGCTCTAATAATTAAGAAGTCAATTTCCTCATACCATGGACTCTTAGTGTGAAACGGGAATTTTTTTTCTAAAACCTAGTCCTTTCATTTGTGGTTGCAAAACAAGTTTTTGCAACGTATGATTTCTAGAAGGAGACCAGCCGAGTACTAAACATTAAACAAAAGAACCTTATGAAACTTTGGACAAAACCATAAAGGGTTACAGTATATTGACCGTGATGAACAGTTTGATTACACGGGAAAAACATCGTCAAACCATCCATTATGAAATCCGTGTGTTCAAGTTACCCCCGTCTCTTTCTTCCTTTGCTTGTAAACTTAAAGGGTTTTGTCAATGGAGATTTTGAAATGATCAAAAAAGGGCAGGAAATACAATTCTTTGATAATATTGAAATGTTTTAAAATTTGACGTCCCATCAAAGATTTGGCAGGAAGACATGTTAGTGATTCCTTCTAGCCCGCGTGCAAGTGCTAAATTATGCAAAAAACTTTCCCCAAGTCCAGTCAGTGTCAAAATTTTCACAAAATGAGATGAAGGATGAACCATGATGAGGACATTCATGTTCAACTTTGTCAAATCTTGGCAGTTCACGAATAAAGGACAAGAGTGTTACAAAGGGGGCCCGTCATGATACAATTTCAAAGGGTTATTGGTCCACTAAAGATCAAAGAATTAACAAATGATAACACGACAAATTGAGTGAAATGCCACTAAACCGGGCCTAATAGGGTGGCTTGCCACGTTTGAGGCTAGTCAAAATCCTTGTCATCATAACATGGAAGATTACAGAAGATAAAAGGGCAAAGGTTAGTAGGACACAAACTGATTTTATAGGCTGCTTAAACCTATGAGATTAGTAGTACTAATGGATTTTTTCTTATCTTGTTCCCTCTCCCACTTTCATTCCACTTTAATCAGTGTTCCCTTGTCTTATTATTGATTTTGTGTCAAGTTAAAAAACCCACCCCCCGAAAAAAAAAGGCCTAGATAGATTTAACTTTAGCAAGGCTTTTCACTCTAAATTTTGATCAAGTCTTTGAGTCTGCTCAAAGAGAATCCTAGAAAGAAACAAATTGAGGAGGCATGCCACATGCCTTGCTTAGATTCTCCTGGCTGGCAATAAAAGATTTTGAGAATTTGGATTTCTTGGAACTTATGTATGGATTGAAAGTTTTGTCGAGGACAATGGTATGGTCCCAAAAAGCTTTAATGTTTTTGGATTCGATATCCAATTCCCATTCTCATTACATGGATTAAATATTGAGTATAATCATGTATTTTTAAAGTAAATTAATAAAAAAATATATTTAACTTTTTAAATTATACATGTTTTATCTCATCAACTTTACATTTTTATTATAAAATTATAATGCAGTTGCATTTAATATTCTGTATGCAGACATAAAGTTTAACCTGTTTCACTTTAATGAAGTGCTTTCACCCAAAATCTAAAATGTAAATTTTAAAATAAAGGTACTCTACTAATTGTGGTTGAACACGTTGAGAATTTCTAGAACTCATTCGGAAGCAAGCTGAGGTAAAATTAAGTTTTTTAGAATAATACATAATAAACCTTCCAAAGGCTATATCCGATCTGAATAAAATCCTTGATCTCCGATCTGAATTTTTACATCTCTTTAGATGGTGAGTGAGTAGTGGTAATATGATTTCATTTTGATTTGATCCTTGGCACCCAAGGGAACCTCTGAACAAATCTTTCACGAACACACAAATCTATAGATCGGGTGTATCTCGTAAAACCATGTAACCGATGTTTTCTCGATCTCGGGACCTTCCTCGTCGGTCCTTCACACCATTCAATCATGGCCTGAGCAAATCCCGGCCATTCACCATAGCCACTTGGATCAGCTCTAATGGCTTAGCCACTCCTTGGGGAAATTCGCAATAGATTCAGCTTGGCAATCTATCCGTTCACGAGGACAAATTGTGAATTGGCAGTCATTCATCTAGAGTCATGCTATGGTAGCAAGACATTCATTCCACTTATGGCTTACCACGTTGAAGCGCCTGCTGACACAGGTTTTGCTACTGACCTATAACTGTATCTTAGAAGCAACTTAAACTTTTTGTTGTTCTATTCCGGATGGTGTTGATCATTTATATTTTGAATGCCCTTACACCGGGTCTTTGACTTCCTTTTGGGTTATAAAATGTAACCTTACATGGTCTAATTAATGTTGGTACGACAATCTTCAATGGGCCAATCAACACACCAGATGTCATAACTTCTATCATCAGATGGCTTGCTTCTCCTTTGGTGCTCTTTGCTATATTATCTACAGGGAAATAAATCACATTCTATTTCGCAACAAGCCCCTCTATATGCTGGCTATTGAGCTACAACTTCATAAGGTAATCAGAGCCAAGGCTCTCACTTTTAAGCATGTTGAAGATATCCCTCTCAATAGGGGGATGCAAGCTTGTTGAGATATTGACCCTTCTATTTTCCTAAATTAAGGAGTATACTATAAACTTGTATCCTGAGCTATAGCCAGCTTGTTTTTGTAATGGCCAGTTTTGTTTGGCAAACTTTTGCTTGCATTCTTGTGAGCCTATGCTCTGATGTTGATACCATGGCACTCTTGCACTTGTTGTGGCATGTATTTGGTATCACCTCAAGTAGAAGTTTTTGAAGTGTCTGGTCCTCTTTTGGATATAAAGTTTTGCTTGATATATAATATAATGCTTACCTTTACCAAAAAAACCTTCCAACAGCTGTAAATGTTTTAATTTAAGAGTAACTAGTCCCATGGAATTCTTTCTTAAAAACCCTACCACAGCCCAACGGATTAGGGGTCAGTTTGGTCCATTTCCAATTTCAATTTCTACTATTATTTTGATTAATTTTGGACAATCTTTTTTGTTTGGCATCTTCCAAATTTTCTTTGTTTAACGTTGTATTTTTTGTGACATTAAAGTTTTGTTTTACTCTTTCTATTCCAAAAAACGAGTCTACTTTTGATTTGGTACAACTTTTTTTTTAAAATTACAAAGTGCAACCTACTTAATGCACAATTAAATGTATATTTTACATTTTTATCTTTATTTTTTAATTTTGGTTACACATAATTATCATTAATAAAAGTAATACAAAAATTTCACCCTAAGAATAGACCCTTTTTTTGGGATAAAATCTTGTTTTTTCAAAATAAACTCTTTTTTGGGACGAAGAGAATAGTTTATTTGTATATATTTGAGCTAGTTTTCAGTTGGTAATTTTAGACTTCATTTAATCTAAAGTTGAGTCTGTATCTTTCAATTTATTAAGAGCGTGTTTGATTACTCGTTAGAATTAGAATTATTTGAAAATGAAATATTTTTTCTATCATATTTAGTTAAATTTTATGATTTTTTTTTTAATTTCAATTCATTCATAATGTCTATTTTATGTTTTGGGGTGTGGACGTATGCAGAAACCATCGCGCACAGGTGCACAATACTAAAAAAATAATTAAATTCTTATACAAAGAGAGACTCAAATGCAATCCATTTACCCACATAAAAGTTAACCATTTCAATGAATTTAAACAGAATTCCAATATTTGAAGACGAGTATACAGCTCTATAACTGCCGAAAAGAAAGGAGAATATGTAGGAATTTGAAGGAAAGGAATTTAAAAAGTAATAAGTAAAGAATGGGATGAAATCTAATTAGAATGGGTAATTCCATTTTTAATGGGATCTCATCTTATTTTTATACTCCTTTCATTTTAATATATATATATATAATTTTGATTTGGTACAATTATTTTCATTTTTATTTTTATTTTTTATTTTTAACTATACATTGTTATTATTACAAAGGGTAATACAATAATTTTACACAAAAATAAACTTTTTTTTAGATTAAAAAAAAATTTAAAATAGAATCTTCTCTTTAAAATGGGGAAACTTTTTTTTTTTTTTGGGTAAGTTTAAATGTGAAAAAAGTAATAACGACCAGTACTCGAATAGCCAAATTTTAACCAAGTCATTAGAATTTGGTGGAACCCAATCAGGTGGTAGTGGTTAGTGGCAGTTCGGTAATTGCCTGACAGCTGCACGATTGCTGGCTTGCCAATTACCATTTAAATTAATGATTATTTAATTAAATAAAAAATCAGAAACAAATTTAATTAATTTTCAGTAAAAACTATATATGGATATTAAAAAGTTAAAATGGTAAGTAAAACCAACTACTATCTATCAAAATAAATATCCAATGATTGTCCATTTTAATTTCCTATCATCCTAAAGATATCCAATTCGTATCCTACAAACTCTTATCTCATAAAATTCCTTCCCAAATGTTCCCAATACATTTTCTTAACTAATATTCTATCTATGCAATTGCACGGATAATGTTATTGTTAGAAAGAAAATACAACTATAATTTATTATTTATCATTGAAAAAAAATTATTACTTTATGTTAAATTTAAATAATATAAATAATAATTAATTTTTTATATAATTTATATTATACATTTCAGTTTTTTAAATAAGATGATTAAAAATTTAGAAAAATAAAAATTTTAAATTTGGATAAACAATTGAATATAAATTTGATTGAAAGTTCAATACAATATAAATGATTAGAAAAATCTGATTATTAACTTGTGAAATAAAGAAGCATGAATTTAATAAAGAAACATGAATTCAAATTATCAATAAAGAGGGGTATTTAAAAGCAGAAGTGGTTCCATTTGAATATCACACAACAAATAAAGTTATTTTAAAAAATATCAAATACCGTATTGAACTCGTGGGTATGCAATATTTTAGTGCAATCAATAAAGCTCGTGCCATAATAATTATCTATTTTAAAGTTAGAGCCAGGAATCAACTAAAACAATAAAAATAAATCATTTTCTTGCAAGTGACAAAGGATATTTTAACTTTTTTTAAAAATTAAAAATAAAAATTCTTGCAAAAGCCTCCAATTAAATAGTCACATTGAGATTTCATTAACGGTTGTAAGGTTAAAAAAAAAAAAATCAATTTTCATCTTGTTTATTGAAAATGCCCTATTCATAATTTGTAATCTGAGTTTTATTGAAAATTCATATTTTTATAATTACAAAACAATTGATAATAAATGGAGAAAGATAATATATTTGATAATGAAATTTTAAAAAAAAAAGTTAAAATTCATATTTTCATAATTTCAAAATAATTGATAATAAATAGAAAAAGATCATACCTTCAATAATGAAATAAAAGAGACCCATTAATGGAAAAAAAAATTACTATTGAAATGCAAAACTTATGAAATATCCCTTTAAGTTTACAAATAATTGATAATTAGTATAATTCCCAACAATAATTATGCCTATTTGTTAAATAACCAATTCAAATGGCAATGCCCCAAACTTGAATAGAGAATTGCATAATTAAGTATATACCATTGATTAAAGCCTTTAGAATAGTAAACTCATAGGAGTTCGTATAAATTGCTCATATTCAATTTTAGAATGTAAGAAGCATATATAAATCATAAAGAGTGAACATGTCTCCTTTGGAAGTTAGTAAGTGCATGTGTTTGTGCTTATCACTATGTGCAATATGGTGTGTCTTTGGTGCGACTTCATGTACTACAGTATGACTTGCTTGTTTGCTTCATTGCGAAGCTTCTTTCTCTGTGAGGTGATGTGGGTGTGTCTTGGGTGGTTATCTTTGGTGGTTGGTTTTAGTGAGGGTTGATGGCTGGAGCTGAATCCGCAACTTGGGAGACAAAGGTTGCTGGTTTGGTGCATCGCCTACAACTCTCTTCAGGGCTTAAGAAGCACTATGAGAGTGGTTTGGCTACTTACTAATCCTTTCATGGTGCGGGAGCTAGGGAGTATTTATTTTTAGTTTGTGTTTCAAACGATGGAGGATAAGCAGAAGGTCCTAGCGGGTCGGGAATGGACGTATGATCATCAATACTTGGTGTTACGGGAGTGGACGCCTACTGTATCTAGTTTTGATGTGGAATTTTAGCGAGTGAGCATATAGTTGTAGGTGTGAAATTTACCTCTTCACTGGATTACTAAGGAAACTGGGTTCCGGATTTGGAGGTTATTTCCAGAGTTGCATGAAGTTTTTATCTCGGAAGGTGGTAGTGCGAGGGGTAGACATTTGAAGCTTTTGGTCACGGTGGATCTGGCGTAGCCTCTAATCCGTGGAACTCAGGTTTGTTTTCACGATGTTGATAGATGGATTTTGTTCCAATATGAGTTTCTTGCTGCTTTTTGTATTTGTTGTGGTTGTGTGGGTCATGTGCAAAATTTGTGTACTAAGCGCTGTGAAGATCAGAAGAACAACTGTTTGCTTGATGGTCAATTTGGGGATTGGCTGCGTGCTGGCTTTGGCCTTTCGGGAAATAAGGATTTAGAGGTTTGGTTGGTGGGAAGGAAGAGATGTGGGTTTTATAGGGAAAGTAGAGTGGATGTGGAGAGCCTAAAACTGCAGGAGAGGAGTAGGGAGTTGGCTGAGATGGTAGTTGCTGATCAGAGCCGGCTGTTTGATCCTATGTTGCCGCATGCTCAATTTCAGTTGGCGAGGAAAAAGATGGCTGCCGGTGGCGTCAGTGTAGGGATGTTGCTTCACATTGAGCTAGACGGAAAACATGGGAAGCAGGGGGATCATTTTCGGGAGATGGAGGTTGAGGGAATTAAGAAGGCGATTGGGAGAGTTGAATAGAAGAGGCCTGGTGCTTTTCAGAATAGTTTTGGGGGTGCTAAGGGGAGAGTTGGTTTGTCTGTGGCCAAGGGTAGGGAAAAGAAGAATGACGGTGGTCTTGAGGTTGTTAGGCTACTAGATAAGGAGGCTATAAAGGGGGAACACAGTGAGCAAATTTCCGTGCAAAAACCTGAAGGTAAAGGTAAATATAATGCTGGTGTGAAACTCCAGCTGAGTTCAAAATGGAGAAGAGTGGGTAAGAGGTTGCTTTCTGATTTTGGAGAAGTACAGCAGCTGGTTTCTGGAGGCTTAAAGCTGGGTGATAAACGAGGCTGGCAAGGGGTGGGGGATGAGTCTTGTTTTGTGGAGCACGTAGGGAAACAACCGAAGTATGTAAATGACATGCAGGAACCTGTTTGTTATTCTGGGGAGAGTGGGACCATCCTAAAAGGGTCCTTTTCAACTCATGAAGATAGAGGTGTGGAATTGTCGAGGCTTGGATGCAGCTTTTACAATTTCGCAATTGAGGGAGACAATAGTATCCCAGCATCCAGATTTAGTTTTCCTTTTTGAAACTAAACAAAAAGTAGGGTTTGTTGATAAGATTTGTAAGAAGTTGAAGTTTGAAGGAAGGTGGATTTATGTGGAGCCAGAAGGAACTCGTGGAGGTATGTTAGTGTCTTGAGCATCATGTGTAAAGGTGTTGAAAGTAGTTTGTACTAATTTTTGTATACAGTTGCAGTATCAGCTTGAGGAGGATCCTTTGATTGTTTGGGCTATTTTTGTGTATGCGAGTACGGATTATGGCATAAGGGAGCAACAATGGAGTTTTTTGGAGAATGAAAAGCATAAGTGGGGAAATTGGTGGATTATGAGTGGGGATTTTAATGATATAGTGTATCCATATGAGAAGAAGGGGGGGAGGAATAGAACGGATCACAGTTGTGTTTCTTTTCAACCCTTTATAAGAAGGATGGAGATGGTGGATCTTGGATATGTTGGAATACCGTTTACATGGAGGAATAATAGAATGGAGGAGGGTTTTGTTGAGGAGCGGTTAGATAGGTTTTATGGCGCCTTGAATTGGAGGTTAAGGTTCCCAAATGCTAGGGTACTTCACTGTGAGAAACAAGCTTCTGACCATTCATTACTGCTATTGGAGATGGATCCTAACAAGCGGAGGTTTAGGCATCAGTTTGTGTTTGATAGGCGATGGGTCAAGAGAGCGAATATCCAAGAGACAGTGGTTGGGGCGGGGAATAAAGAGCAATGGGGAACGAGGTAGAATGTATTAAGCTCCAAGATTGCTCAATGTCTGGTAGATCTTCTGAAATGGAGCTCAAACGTAGGCCATAATTCGGCTAGGAGGATTAAAGATCTTCAAGTTCAAATAGAGGCTATGAGTAGGTAGGGTGGCGGGAGGGATTGGAGACTTTGGAATGGTCTTAGGACGCAGCTTCGAAATGCATACAAGCAGGAAAAAGAATATTGGCATCAAAAGTCTAAGAATCAGTGGTTGAAGGAATGAGATCGGAATTCCAAATTCTTCCATTCATCTACAATTTAGAGGAGGAAGAGCAATACTATTGATAGTCTGACAGCAAGCCAAGGGAAGGTCTGTGTGACGAAGGGAGAGATTGAGGAGGAAATTGTAGCCTTTTATAGCAAGTTATATGATTCTAGTTAACCTGTGGTTTCGACTGATTTGCTGTAGGGGTCACCTACATCTATTACTCAAGCTATGAATAGAATGATGATGAGGCCAGTGAAGGAAGCTGAAATTAAAGTGACTCTTTTTTAGATGGATCCCAACAAAACGCCTAGACCTGATGGTATGACTCCTTTATTTTTTCAGACTTATTGGAGTGATGTTAAACTAGATAGTATCAATGTTGTGAAGGAGTTTTTTCATATTAGAAAATTTCTTAGGAAACTCAATCATACTTTGGTTACATTGATACCTAAGGTCCAATCTCCGGTGTCTATATCGCAGTATAGACCTATTAGCTTGTGTAATGTAGTCTATAAGATTTTGTCTAAAATCCTTGCTGAGCGCATTAAGGTGTGTCTTCCTTACTGCATTAGTTAGAATCAGTCGGCATTTCTTCATGGCCGGCAAATTCTTGATAATGTGGTCATTACTCATGAGTGTGTTCATACTTTGAATTCAATGAGGAAAGGAAGGAAATAGTATATGGCGGTCAAACTAGATATGGCCAAAGCGTATGATTGGGTGGAATGGCAATTTTTAGAGCAGGTATTGAGGAAAATGGGCCTGGGGTGTGGTTATGTGGATTCGGCAATGCCTGTGTACAAGTACTTTTCCATTAATATTAATGGAGAGCCATGTGGGTACATTAATCCAACTCGAGGTATTCGTCAAGGGAATCTTTTGTCTCCATATCTTTTTCTTATCATTTCGGAGACGTTATCACATCTTATTGCACAAGTTAGTGAACGTATGGAGTATAAGGGTATTCGAGCTAGTAGAAATGAACCTACCATTACACATTTACTGTTTGCTAATGATTCATTGCTATTTTGTGAGGCAAATGTAGATCAAGCGTAGCTTTTGTATGATATTCTTTACAAATATACTCGATGCTCGGGCCAAACTATCAATTTTAACAAGTCTCGGTGGTTTTTAGTCATAATGTTTCAAAAGAGGCAAGAGATGAGATTTGTCAAGTTGTAAGGGTGTGGTGTAACAAACTAATGCTTGTTATCTGGGGTTGCTTATGAGGATTGGCTGGTCGAAAAAGGAGGTGTTTAATTTTATCATACAAAAAGTGCAATAACGCATCTAGAATTGGAAGACTCAGTTCTTGAGTTTGGTAGGGAAGGAAGTTCTCATTAAGGCTGCGGTGAATACATTGCCAACTTATGTGATGGGTCGTTTTAAGCTGCCGATAGGAGTGTATAAGGAGATTTCTAGAATCACAGCGGACTTTTGGTGGGGTGCTCATAGGATGCAAGATGGAAAATTCATTGGAAATGATGGCAAAAGCTTACTAAGGCAAAGGAGGAGGGAGATTTGGGTTTTAGAGATCTGTAGCTTTTCAATGATGCATTACTTGCTAAACAATTATGGAGGGTTATCTCTCAACCAGATCTTTTGTTGAGTAAGGTCCTGAAGGCAAAGTATTTTCCCAAAGTTCATTTGTTGCTTGCGGAAGGGAGGAAGCAGGGGTCTTGGCTTTGGAAGGGGTGGCTGGGGGCAAGGAGGCTAATTAGAGAAGAGGGAGGTCATGAGACACAGCATATTGCTTTGGCCAAGTTAAATAGTGGCCTAGTTACTCCTCAACATGTTTTTTCAATCCGGGCAGCATATTATAAACAGCAACGGGCTAGACAGCAAGTAGAGCAACAACTTGAATACAGTAATGCTAGAGAGCGACGACATCGCACGTGGACAACCACTTGGAAACTCAAGGTCACTGGTAAGGTTAAGCATTTTGTATGGCATTGTTGTTATAATATCTTGCCAGTCAATGCTAAGCTGAGTCTAAGAAAGATGTAGGTGAAGTCAATATGTCCAATGTGTAATCAGGAGGATGAAACTATGGAACATATTATGTTTAATTGCTCTCGAGCTATAGCCATTTGGAAGCTGGTGCAAATGGGTTGGGCTAAGCTTGGACAACAGCAAGCAACATTTTAGCAATGGTGGCAGGAATTGTGCTCTTGGCAACGAGAGGATTTTTGGAGGGAAAGAGCGCAATTTACAATTTATATTCTGTGGATGATTTGGAAGGCTCGTAATCGGTGGGTTATTTTAGAGAGAATGGATGTGTGAGAAGGAATTTGTGGAGTTGGCAAGGCAGGCGTGGTTAGAGTTTCAGGGAGCAAATCTGAGCTAGCTAGGATCATGATAGAAATCAGTGGCTGACTAGGGAATGACTGGTGGCATAGGACATTGTTGTAGTCAATTTTCTAATAGGGGGTCTTCCTATTTTGATGAAGGTCGTCTATGTTTTGTTTATACATTTTGGTTGTCTTGTATTTTGTGGGTTAAGGGATGGTATGTGGGGTATTGACATGTGGTCAAGTAGTCTTAGTCATATATAGTGCTAACAAGAGTCCAATTTTGAGGGATTTGTTTGTAAAAGTTAACTTTCAAGAGTTAATGCAATTACTGACTTTTAGGGGAAAAAAATGTCTCCTTTGATAACGTATAAAAATAAATTGAAACAGTAAAAATAAAGATATGGATGATGGATAAAGATGTGGATTGAATTTGAGTGAAAAACTTGAACAGTTTGTTATTATCATTATCAATTTAACAAAAAATTAATCATAAGAATTTTATATTATTAAAAATAAAGATAGCAAATAGAGAATCTATGATATGAAGTAAAGATTAAAATTGAATTAAAAATTAGTAAAATTAAAAATGAAGATTGAAGATGAAGAACTTAGAGGAGAAAACATACCACTAATAAATTTTTGATATTATGATTTTTCTTTGTTTTTTCAAGACTTTAATATAAAAAGAGAGAACGTTTCTAACATTACTCTTTTTTTTCTAGATTTTATTTTCAAAACTACACTATGAAAAATGAAAATTGTGGAAGTAGAAAAAAGAAGATCCTCATTCTATGAGGGAAATGAACCGTATTCTATTTCGCAACAAGATTCTCTATATGCTAGCTATCGAACTACACCTTCATAAGGTAGAACTACACCTTCATAAGGTAGTCAGAGACAAGGCTCTCACTTTTAAGCATGTTGAAAATACCCCTCAGAATAGGAGGATACAAGTTTGCTGAGATATCAGCCCGTCTATTTTCTTAGCCTGAGGGTTGTACTATTAGCTTGTTTCCTTGGCTTTGGCCGGTTTGTTTGGCAAACTTTCTCTTGCGTTCTCAGTAGCCTATGCTCCATTTTGGTCTCATGACACTCTTGCGCTTGTCGTGACATTTATTGGTGTCATCACAAGTTGAAGTTTTTTGTAGTATCCAATTCTCTTTTTGATGTAAAGTTGTGCCTTGGTATATAGTCAATATAATGCTTACGTTTACCCCAGAAAAAAGAAAAATGAATTGAAGTAATATAATTATTTTAGTTGCATTGATAATGAAAGAAAAATTTGAATTTTAGATAATGATAAGGGGTGTAATTTTCGTATTAACTCAAATATCCGATCGAATTCGAATTTTCAAATTTAAATCTGGTTTTTGGTTAGAACCGAAATTCGAATTCAGTTTTCAAGTTGATTTTCAAATTATTGGTTTCAATTTAGGTCGGTTCGGTTTAAAAATCGAAACCGAATTTGGTGGTGTAAATATAATTTTCTAATTTTACATGTCCTTACTTGCTAAATTATTTTCCCATTTTCTCTAGGGTTTCTCGTTACCTTTTTATACTTCTGCCATCTCCATTCTTCCAACAATAAAAAGTCGTACTGGATAAAAAATCGCTGTCTCCAATGGCCACTCTTCAAGACTTCAACCATTGGCTGTGAGTCCGTGGCTATTGTTCTCGTCCTCAACATGAGCGCTCTTCAGTCTTCTCTCTTCCTTGATCATCACTCGTCAGTTGTTGCCTATTGGCATCTCTCATCTTTTCCAGTTAGTCATCGCTCGTCCTCATCCTCCGCCCTAGCCTCCTCGGCCTTTATTTCGTCGGTCAGTATTTGGAGTTTCGGCTTTCAGCACTAAATTAGCCATGCACCTCTCACCGTGAGTAACAGTTTATCCATCGTCATTTCCCGTAGCTAAATGGTGTGTCATCGTGTCGATAGCCTTATATTCTATGCTAATTTTGGTAGATGTACTAAATCTACTGATTTGGTTGTTAAATATTTCACTATTGCTTTGAAAATTAATTCCGTACTGGTTTGAAATTAGTGTAATTTCATATTAGTTCAAAAATAATTTTTGTTTTTGGTGCTAATTTTTGTTTTGATATCTGGTGATTCTTGGTTTTTTGATTTCGATTTCAAATTTTTGGTTTCTTGGTTTGAAATTTGACCTTGACCGAATTCTAAATTCGGTTAATCTATTTGAATTTGAATTCAAACCAAAAATTGAATTTTGAATTCGGTCATTTTGAAATCGAATTCATTCCAATTTGGTTCGGTTTTCGCTTTGTGTTCTAAAAAATGTCAAATCGATTAAACCAACCGATTTGCACCCCTAGCCATAGGTGACCAAGCCTGTTCTACTTGTCTTTCTGTAGCTTCGGTTTCTCAAGCAGTTCCCTGCTAGCACGAATGATAGACTCAAGGTAAGTGGGACATGGGTAGACCGGCTAAAAAACTAGAGAATCGGGGATATGAGTCTACAAGGCAAATTCTTACAGTGATGGGAGCTCATCAAGTGGGAAATGAATCCTCAAAAAACCCTATGGAAACACAAAAGATGAATGGGAGTGCTAAATCGAGTGGAATTGTATTTGAAGCTCCAGCTTGGGAGAATCCTCCTGCTACTGACAAGTGGAAGACCACTATGAGGAGTAGTGTTAAGACAGTCAAGACACAAGGGAAACACTCCTTCCCTAAAAGCCATGGCCGGAGCCGTTACAGAGCAAGCTCGAAGTGAGCTCATTTTACAGACAAAGTCCTAAATGGTGATGTCCCAATGATCATGGGTTGCCGTAGCTAAAGGTACAAGTCGGGGATATGCTCTCAACTATATACCTTCTCTTCAATTCGACAATAAACTGGTTGCAAATGCTTCGGATGAAATTATTGAGGCCACGAATCCTAAATTAAATGAATGTTTAGTGGGGTACTTGATTGGTAAAAAGTTCACCCACTCACTTGGTGAATCACTAGCCAAGGAATTATGGGGTGCTCATCTCTCAAGAGTGCTGGCAAATGAGGAGAGCTTCTTCTTTTTCCATATACCAAATATAAAGTTTCGCTGGAAGGTAATCGATGGCGGCCCCATCACTATAGCTCGTGCACCCTTGTTTCTTCAACGATGGCATCCATTTTTGGACTTTAAGATGGATACTCATGAAACCTTGCTTGTCTAAATTTGTTTGAAGAATATACCATTAGCCTTGTGGTCTGCACCTAATATTAGCGCTATTGTTAGTCTGATTGGAAAGCCCCTGTATGTTGGTAAGAGAACGGAAAATATGACGATGATCTCCTATATTTGTGTGTGCATAGAGATTAGGGCTGCTCAACACTATGCTAGTTCAGTAGAAGTGCTACTAAATGGCTAGCTTCGCACTATTAAAGTTTTTTATGAATGGAAGCCACAATCATGTGGTAAATGTGGTACATTCGGACGCAGTGTCCTCAGGCGATGGTGGACCCTTTTATTACCGAAGTCACTCCTATGCCTGAATTCCCTCCACCCGTCACTGTCATGGTCTCTCCTATTGTCCCTGTAGAAACCCATCCCCCAGCCTTAGAGGCGGAACATCCAACCGTATGGGCTAGTTCTCAAGCAACCCCTGTCCCTCCAGCCCAAGTGAAGGAAGAATAGAAATAAATGGAATCTAAAAAGAGTTGACATGCACCTCAAAAGATTGCCATGAATGTTCAAGCTAGATGCTAAGCCATCGTCATCTAATGCTCCTTAGCGAGCGTCAATTATGTCATTAGACCCGGATGGTGACATTGAAGGGAATGCTGGTGCTATGGTCAGTCACTATGAGAGTGTTTCACCTCATGCCCCGCCGAACAGTAATGGAAGAGTGGATGAATCCAATGGGGCAAATACCCCGACTATCAAACATTCACCGACTGAACAACCCCCTACAAGGAATTTCTCAACACAGATCAACTTGGATAGCAATCCAAACATCCCCAAATTGGCCAAACTGACTTCCAATAAAAAGAAGCGGGGTGGACATAACCGTAAGTAACCTTCCTACCTTCCTTGTAAATATGTATATAAGCGTATAGAATATTAAGGGTTTAGTTAACCCCCTTAAACAAGTGAAAATTCGCAACTTGATTCGTACTAATAACCTCTGTTGTATTGGAATTTTTGAGACTAAGGTGCCTAGATATCTTTTTGATACTTTGACTATGAATTTAGTTTCTAATTGGACTTGCGTTGAGAACTATATGCACATCCCAGAGGGAGAATATGGGTTTGATGGAATCCCCAACTTATGGATTTTGCTGTCACATTTTCATCAGCCCAAGCCATCCATGGGCATCTTCAATTCTTGAATTGTACCAAAGCATGCTTCTTGTCTGTTATTTATGGTAAGCATATTTTTGCGATGAGACAGTCATTGTGGGTTGATCTCGGACATACTAGCTTGGTAGTTGCCTCTTCTCACTGGCTCGTTGTTGGGGATTTTAACGCAATTAAAAACCTTTTTGGTTGGATTGGCAGCTCTGATACATGGTTGCCTTCTTTCAATAAATTTGGTGAGTGTCTGAATCAGGCTGGCTTACAAGACCTCAGTATGTAGGGTAGAGATTTATAGGGTATACTTCATTGAGGGAAACTACGAAGTAGAGGAAAATTGATAGAGCTCTGGTCAATGCTCAATGGCGCCATGAGTTCTCCTTCTTTAAGGCCACTTATTTTCCACCAAGAATTTCTGATCATACCCCCATGATCATTCAAATTCTGAATCCCATAAGCAATAGAAAGCCATTTAAATTCTTCAACTTTTGGATGTCTCATCCTTCTTTTATGGCTATGGTGGCTTCGGTATGAGAATCCCCAGTAAGGGGCATCCCTATGTACACTCTCTGTCAAAAGTTTAAAGCATTCAAGAATCGGCTAAAACAACTAAACAAAGATGCCTTCTTGGAGATCTCTATTTGCACTGTTGAGGCTAGAGATGCTCTCATTGTTATTCAAGATGTTAGGGTATTAGAGTTTTACAATCAATAGCTTGAGGTTCAGGAGAAAGAATATCTTAGAGCCTTCTCAAATCTTCACATCCAAGAAGATACATTTTATAAATAGAAATAAAAAATGCAATGGCTCAAGGAAGGAGACCTCAACACAAAATATATTCATCACTTGGTAAATCAGAGACATTTTCGGAACAGAATTCTCTCGGCTACTGATGAGCCGAGTGTTCTGGTCACTGAACATACCCGAGTTCAGCAAATGATTGTGAATCACTTCGAAAGATTACTATCATCAGATTCTATGTACACTAGGCCGTTGACGGATGACCTTTGGGAAGTTATTGGGAATACTCTAGAAGATGACCAGATTAGATTCCTATCTCGACCAGTTTCTGAGATGAAAATTAAATACAGTTTGTTCTCTCTGCCCCTTGGGAAGGCACTGGGCCTGAATAAATTTAATGTAAAATTCTTTAAGCACACATGGGAGCTCGTTGGTCCCTCAGTGCTTTTGGCTATTAAAGACTGAGAATGGCAAACTATTATGGGAGTTCAATACTACCATTTTATGTTTGGTGCCTAAAGTCCTCAATGCCTCATTAATGGGTGATTATAGGCCAATTGCATATTGCAACACTATCTACAAGTATATCACTAAGATTATGCCCAACAGGTTAGCGATTGTCCTACTCTCAATCATTAGTGCTTCTCAAAGTACTTTTGTTAAGGGACGACGTATCAGTGATAACATCTTGCTTGCCCAATAACTATTTGATGATTTCCACTATAAACACCACTTTCCCAAGTCTGCAATCAAAATTGATTTTCGGAAGGCATATGATACGGTAGATTGGGTTGGAAAAAGTCTTAATAGCCTTTGGGTTTCCTCTTATATTTTCAAAGCTAATCATGACTTGTGTGAGGACCCCCAAATTCTCAATCTCCATCAATGGATGACTCCACAACTTCTTCTTGAGTGGTAGAAGTATATGACAGAGAGACCCAATCTCGCCTTATCTGTTCACTCTTATCATAGAAATTTTCATTGGCATCCTAAATAAACAGACAAGCCAATCAGGGTTCAAATACTTCTGGAGATGTAAAGCATCAAAACTCTATCATCTCTAATCTGCTGATGATGTGCTCCTTTTTGTTGAGGCACATGCCACGTCCATTCACCTTTTGAGATATGGACTCAATAGATTCTTGTGATGGCCAGGATTAATACCAAACTCTAACAAAAGTGAAATATACTTCTCTGGTGGTTATGTGGTGTATCAGGCATTTATTAGAGAGATACTAGGCTTTCTAGAAGGCTATCTCCCATTCCGCTACTTGAGATTCCCGATCATTGCTTCAAGATTAAGTAAGGAGCATTTTATTGAATTGATAAACACCATAACGACGAGAGCTCAATCTTGGACTCAATGATTCCTATCCTTTGTTGGTCGTCTCCAATTCATAAGGTTAGTACTTCATGCCATTCATGTGTATTGGGCTAGTGTCTTTTTTTTGCCAAAGTCGGTCCTTGCACGTATTGAGCAAATTTTTAGGCAATTCTTCTGGAAAGGGCCGGGACTTAGTGCTGAAGATACCAAAGTGACGTGGGATAAGTTATGTTTCCTGAAGGAGGAAGAAGGCCTTAGCATACGCAAACTTAGTGATTGCAATAGGGTGGCCATGGCTGAACATATATGGATTCTTTTCACCGATAAAAGTCTCTTTGGGGTAAATAGATCCACTTTAATTTCCTAAAGAACAAGAATTTCTAAACGGCTAAGAGGCCAACTATTTGCTCATGGGCTTGGAAGAAAATTCTTGACCTCCGATCTGAATTTTTGCATCTATTTAGATGGCATGTGGGAAGTGGTAACAAGATCTGATTCTGATTTGATCCATGGCACCCAAGGGGACCTCTGAACAAATTTTTCACGGATACATAGATCTATAGATTGGATATATCCCGTAAAGCTACGATAGCCGATGTTTTATCTACCTTGGGACCTCTCTCTTCGGTCCTTCACACCATACAATCCTGGTCTGAACAGATCTCGACCCTTCACCACAGACGCTTAGATTGACTTAAATGGCTTGGCCACCTCTTGGGTAATTTCTCTATAGCTTCAACTTGGCAATCTATCTGTCCACGAAGACAAGTGGTTTTTTGGCATTCGTTTGTTTGGAGCCTTGTTATGGCAACAAGATACTTGTTCCATATTGGGCTCACCTCTTTGAAGTGACTACTAACACAAGTTTTGCTCCTCACTTGTAATCATATTTCAGAAGTGGCTTGTACCTTTTGTCATTCTATTCCTGATAGTGTTGATCACCTATATTTTGAATGCCATTACATTGGTTTTTTGGTTTCCTTTTGAGTCATAAAATATAATCTTACATGATCCAATCGATACTGGTTCGATAATCTTCACTGATTCATTCAACACACAAGTGGTCATAGTTTTTATCATTATATGGCCCAGTTCTCCTTTGGTGCCCTTTACCACATTATATAGAGGGAAAAGAACCACGTTCTATTTCGCAACAAGCCCCTCTATATGCCGGCTATCAAGCTCCACCTTCAGAAGGTAGTCAAAGACAAGGTGTTCACCTTCAGAAGGAGGACACAAGTTTGCTGGGATATTGACCCAACAATTGTATCCTTGGCTATGGCCGGTTGTGTTTGGCAAGCTTTCACTTGCTTTCTTGTGAGCCTACACTTTTCTTTTGATCATGTGACACTCTTATACTTGTTGTAATGTTTATTTGGTGTCACCATCAAAGGAAGCTTTTGTAGTGTCCGGTCCTCTTTCGGATATAAAGTTATAGTTTGGTATATTGGTAATATAATACTTACTTTTACCACAATTTTTTTTTTGTAGGGACAAGTGAGTATAGTTGGTTGACTGAATAGCAGATAAATAGATAAATAATAGATTCTATTTATTTCTATTATACAATAATTAAAGATTGGTTAGTAATTTGAATTTAATAAAATAAGAGTGAATTAAATATTTAATTAAATTAAAAGTTTATAAGAGATAGTGTATAACTTGAATTCTAATGTGATAAAAGAGAATAACATTTATCAAGATGATCTTGATAAATCACTTATTAGGCTTCTAATAAACACGCCAACTCAGATTTTTTTTACCATCTACCTTAAATTAATTACTCCTCACCGCCTACAATCATCTTCCACCAACAAAAATCCCTTCCACCGTAACCGACAGAACGCTTTCACCAAAATCAAGAGGCGGAATATTAACTCAAAATTAACTTAGCCAGGGCACGATCATCCAAAATCAAGTAGCGAAAAATTGCTCAACTAGGGCAAATCGATTTCAAAAACAAATCCGAGCCCAACAAGGCGATGCAGTAGAAAAATCAGGGTGGGCGTTCCCACCAAAATTGATCATTGCCTTCTCATCTTTCTTGGTTCGCCCTTCGTTGTGTGGTGGGAATACAACCACACACCGATCACTAATTGCCACTTGCTTGGTTAACAATAGTGTCAACAACTTCACTTTCTTCCCAAATAAAAATGAAGACAACAGAACTTATTACAACTCCCTGGATTTCTCCATTAAAAATCTTAGGTTCACTCTTCCATCCGTGCATAAACTAGTGGCCATCGTAATAATAGGAAGCAAAGAACAACTAGTGGTGACAGTCCAATGCTGTAGAAAGGTATCGTTAGCCCTCATCAGTTGCTACAGATGGCTTGCAGTTCGTGATCATTGACTTAATGAACCTGAATGGCGTGTCCATCGATTTGGATTCACAAGTGGCTTTGGTGGAGGATGGGGCAACTTTAGGCGAAACTTACTACGGAATTGCGAAGGCAAGCGAAGTGTATGGTTTTGCAGCAGGATCCTGTCTGACTGTGGGAGTTGGTGGACACATTTCCGGTGGGGGTTTCAGTTTGCTGTCCAGAAAATATGGTGTGGCAACTGATAACATAGTGGATGCACTCCTAGTATATGGTATATGGCGTTGCGGTGGAAGGGGTTTTTGTTGGTGGAAGGTTTTTTTTGTTGGTGGAAGACTGGAAACCATACGATGATTGTATGTGGTGAGGATTAATTAACTTAAGATAGATGGTAAAAAAAATCTGAGTTGGCATGCCTGATAAGTGATATCCGATTGGATGAATTATTGATTATTACACAAATATAAATCCTGTGGCAATTTTTTAAAACTTTTATACGTCTATTACTATTGCAATCATAAGAAAAAAAATCATTAGCCAAAGTAATGTGAGACAAATACAATTCACCACACCCATGATGAAAGTCAAAACCCAAGGTTTGAATAGAAGACTCCAATGGATCTAAATTATTACTAATTTGACCTTCTTTTTTTTTTAATAATTTGATCATTGGCTTTTTATTTATTTGAAATTCAACATTGCAATAATATAAATAACTATGATTTTAATATAATTTGATACATTTAAGAGCAAAATCTAATGGAATGGATGAAAGTTACTATTTTAAATAGATTAGTGTCAAAAGTTTACAAAAAGGAAAAAAAATAGCCAAAATGTATGATCATTGGCCGCTAAATTTTTGTTCTCTCCGAAATTAATTATAAAAAGGGTAATTTTGTATATCTCTCTTAAAGTTTGTGAAATCTTTCATAAGAGAGGTCGTCATTTTATAAACTCAAGGAAAATTTGTGAAATTAACATATTATGAAGTGACTAAAAAATTTAATTATATGTGTCAAGTTACATTACATAAATATGACTTACTTATTTTGCAAGCAATACGACACAACACGAAAATACCTAAATACCTATGAAATCTAAAACAACTCAATCAACTATTTATTTTGTGAGTAACATGAAATGAAATTACATGACATGACATGAAAATACCTACTGTAATCATGAAATATAAAAACACAAAAAATACTTGAAAGTAGATATAGTTGTATTCAATAGTTTGTCCAATATCACATAATAATTAAAAACATTTCTATCTAGAATTTAAACTACGGCAAGCAAAAATTGAAATCATACAAATATCTCCCTTATTACAAGCCAAGTGTTAGCATCATAATAAACCAACAAACCAAAAATCTCTCAAATTACAAGTAAAATCTCAAATATTCTAGTCCAAAGTTATACAACCAAATTGTTGAGATAATCTAGTCATAATACAAGTCTATTCTTAAATGAGATAATCTATCATTTTAAAACATAGTCATCCTTTTTAAGTGACTTGCCAAATAGCCAAGCAAATCATTAAAACTTATAATGAAGTATCCTTTGATCAAACCATTTATAGTCAATGAAAATAATTCCAACATTTATACATCAACTCACCAAATACAAGTGATATGAATGAAGAATTATTCAAACATTAACCAAATTTGAGTTTAAAGCTTCTCCATATTCTACTTCAGTTTCACCTCTCTTGTTGGTATTCAAAGCTATGATATTTTGGGCTATCTCATTTAAGAATATTTTTGACATTTCTAAATCAAGGGAATGAAAATTATAAATTGAATAATACAAGTTCATAAATAAAACATGTAAATAGAAAAATAGTTAACTAATATTATCTTGCTCCGCAAACAACTAATCCCTATTGCAAATCAATTCTTCAACAATCTGTGATGACAACAAGCTACAAAACTGATCTACAATCCTACTATTTAGACTAAAAATAGATTTTGAGGAAACAGTTGTCATAGGAACACATAAGACATTCCTAGTTAGTCTAACCAAATTTGGATAACGATATTCTTAAGATTTTCAAAAGACAAGAACTTGAACTATTGATATTCTTTTATTTCTTGGCTCATTTAAATACATTTCTAGTTAGCTTTTCTGTGCACTAATAATATAATCAAAATTTTCAAATTGATCAAATTTTCATCATATCAACAAACATGCATGTTACTCTCTCTATCCCAAAAAAGGAATCCATTTCTGGTTTGGTAGAACTTTTTTTAAATTACAAGATACAACACACTTAATGCACCATTAAATGTATATTTTTACATTTTTATCATTACCTTTTAATTTGGGTTATGTATTATCATTATTAATAAGGGTAATACAAGAATTTCTCACAAAAAGTGAACTCTTTTTTTGATACAAAGAAAAATTTTGAAACTAAACTCTTTATTTCTTTTTAGGATGGAGGGAGTAGAATAAGTGGCATAGTAGAAATATTAAAAATGGTAACACAATAAGACTAAATTATTTATGTTTCAAATCTTAAAAACATTCATTAATTGCTAGCCTTCTTTTTCTACAACTCTAGTAGTATGGACCTCGATACTATCTAAAGAACATAAAGAGGATGTGTTATATGTCCTAGATAGTGTCAAATGTTTATTGAAAAGACCAAAAAGTGTATCTATCACTCTTGCCAATTGTTCATATCCAAGACCATAAAGCCTGTTAGCTAAACTCAAAAAACTAAAACTTGTATCAAGAATCAAATACCACAACCACAATCAATAAAAGATTGAATTCACAATTAATATGTGAAACTTAACAAATACCTATTTAGCTATTCTCTTCATAAAACTATTTGAATTCTTAGACTCCTCAACTAACTTTAATTGAACAAGAAATGCTTAAAAAAAGTACAGATTGGTTGTTGGATGATAAGATTCTGAAAAATCATCAAATGCAATGTCAAAAACCTCAAAGAAGTTAGAAGTCCTTTGAACTCTTTCCCAGTCTTTTGGAGATGAACAACTTAGAAAGTTTGAATCACTTAATTGTAAGTGACAAAAAGCAAGATAATAATAAAGAGCACTTGGAAGTATCTTATAGTCTACCTAGTAGGAACATCGCAATCCAAACCTTTCTTAAAGTCAAGAGATGTTTGTTTTACACTGGGTGAACCTCTCTTTTCTTGCTTGAGGATTCTTGACATATTTGACACTTTTCCTTCTTTTATCAACTACTATGTCAATATCTTTTAAATCATCTTACAGCATTAAATTCAAAATGTGTGCGTTAAGACCTTATATGAAACAAAATCCTATCATGCACCAAGCCATTTTTTAACTTTAGCTATTTTTTAAAAATTTGAATGTAGATATCATTTGCATAAGCATTATCCAATGTGATAGCAAATAGTTTCTTTTCTATACACCAACTAATAGCCAAATTATACATTTTTTTAACTAAAGCAAAACCATTATGAGAAGAAGGCATATAAGCAAAGTTCAAAATTTTCTTTTGCAGCATCCAATTACCATCAATATAATGGGCAATCAAAACCTCAAGTCACTAGTAAAAATAGAACTCGATAGTCCAGAAGTTAAACATATTAAGACATGCAACTAACTCATTTTGAAGTCTATTAGTTTCAAAAGCATATTTCTTTTTTTTGTCTACCTTAGATATGTTTCTCATGGTATGTGTAACTTTTGGTTCTAAATACTTGCATAGACTTCTAACTCCCTCGTAATCCATAAATGCAAATGGCAAATCATGCCTAATGATTGCATACACTACTAATTTTCTAAATTTATCTCAATTAAACACATATTAGGTTCATGTCATTTTTTGGTGTCATATTGTAAATTGCTAGCCCTACTTCATAAGCCATCAACAAACTCTCAATGGTTAAGTTTAAGCCCCAAAAGATCTCAGGAACAAAGTTCAAACCGATATAAGTCTTTTTAAATTGACTTAAAAAATGGAATTTTGAGATTTAAATTTGGAGTAGGTATAAATCATGCTTTGAGTTCTATCTCATACCATTTTGTATTTTAGGAAGATTAATTTGAGTATTTAGTGACAGGATTACTTACATCCAACATTTTTTATTTTTTGTAACACCTTTTTTGTTCATGAACAAACATTTTATTTTCATGAAAAAGAGCATAGAAATAAAGGCGATTAGGATGGAGTGAATTGATGCGGTTAATAAGACTTTAATTACGCACAAAATATCTACTGTGACACCTCTTTTGTGTTATTTTCTATTATATACTCTAATAAGTTTGTATAAATCTTGAAATTTATGTTAATATGTATACCATTAATATTCATTTTCATCATAATAAAATCTTGTGTCATTAACTTTTTGTTATTAGATTATATTTATTTTAAGTTGTAGGTGTAAAAAATTAAAAAAAATACTATAAAATTTTATGAAAATATAGAATTAATACAAAAATTAGAAAGTTTAATAATAAAAGTAATTAGGATAAAAGTGGATCTAACAATCTATGTATTAGTATAAGTTACAAGATTTATGCCAACTTATTAGAGTACGTAATAGGGAATGACATAGGAAAGTATAATAGAGGATCCAATTCTATATTTGTTACTCTCATGGTCCAAAAAAAAAGTCCACCTTTAATTACGTACAACTTTATTTGATTATAATGTACATCATGATAAATATTAAGTATAATGGTTGCATACTTAATTTTACTGCAAGAAACTAATAAAAAAATAATAATCATAAATGTTGCAATATCATAACCAGTATAAAAGTTGTACCACTATTTCCTCGCATAATATACTTAATACACTATTAAATATACAATTTTCTACTTTGATCTTTTTTATCATCTTTGGGTCCTGTATTATTATAATTAGTAAGGATAATATAAAAATTCTATTCAATTTTATTCAAGAATGAAATTGTTTTTGGACAAAAAAAAGTTTTGAGTGAACTCTTCTACTAAAACGAAAGGAGTATTTAATAAGCTACAAATCTTGAATTTTCATAAATAATCTTCCAGTTATGTTAAAGAGTTAATTTCACGTGCTTTGATAGAGTTTGTAAAATTTTTCATGATAGTTTTTCAATTATATTAGACCTTCCTTATGAAATAACTCACAAATTTTTGAGAAGATGTGAAACTAACTCAATATTAATCGTGACGTTTTTAGTCCTTTTCTTTGGCCGTCATATTTATTATATTTTTTAAAAATAAAAAGTTAATTTAAGTAGGTTGATGAATGACTCATTCATTTAAGACTTTGTTCGATCAAATTGAAATTTGAAAATTAAAATGTTGAGAATATGATTTATCAGGATCATCTTGTTAAACCTTTTGTCAGGTACCCAATAAGATACTGACAACTAAGATTTTTTTTATCTTCCATATTAACTCTATTAGTCCTAACCACATATAATTCTTCTTCCAAAACATCATCTTCTTGCCAAACGGAACGATGAGAAGGAAACTGTGTAGAATTTCTACGGACAAACAGCAATTCCGACCATAGAGGAATTCTTCTACCAGGATCATCATTCTTGCCAAGCCGAATGAAAAGAGGAAAGTCGTACAAAATTTCTATTGACAAACATCAAAGTCGAAAATTTTGTTGGGTTTAAACATCAAAACAGCAATTCCGACGTTGGGGGGGGGTAGTGGGGTGTGAAGTACTTGGAATTTGGATTTCATGTTGCACAATTGCAACCATTATTTTGGCCATTGGAAACTGAATTTTTCATAGTATGTTGAGAAGAGTTGGCATGTAGGTCATTGAACCACTTGGCCTAATTTCTACAGACAAACATCAAAACCAAACTTTTGTTGTTTAAATCATGGAACGTTTGGAATGTTTGATGTTTTGTGATGTTTTGATGTTTAAACCCAAACGTTCGGACTGTGTTGATGTTTAAACCCAACAAAATTTTTGAGTTTAATGTTTGTCAACAGAAATTTTATACGGCTTCCCTCTTTTTATTTGGCTTGGCGAGAATGATGATCCTGGTAGAAGAATTCCTCTGTGTGCTGTTTTGTTTGTAGAAATTCTACACGGCGAGAAGATGATGTTTTGGAAGAAGAATTCTATGTGGTTAGGACTAATAGAGTTAATATGGAAGATAAAAAAAATCCTAGTTGTCAATATCTTAATAGGTGCCTGACAAAGGGTTTATCAGGATGATCCTGATAAATCATATTCTCTAAAATGTTTAGTCTAAATCTAATTTGATAAAAATTTATCTCAAGTTTGAAATTTGAATTATGCAATCTAAAGTCTTAATTTTGAAATATGAAACTTGAATTTAAATATATTAGGTTCCTAAAATTGAACTAGCAATAAAATTATATTTGAAACTAGATATATGAAATTATAATGATATAAAAATTTATTATTTTGTTCTAAATTTATATGTTCGTAAAATATAATTTTTGTAGTGTGTTTTTTGTGTCATTACTACTTCTTTTCTTCTTCTTCTTTTGTTTTTTGTTTTTTTTTTTTTTGCCAATGAAACGTTAGTTATATTTACGTCCAAAAATGTCACCATGAACAACTTGTCCATTGGCCTTGACTTCCTTAGCTCTCAAAATGTGGCTAAGGTTGAAAACTTTAAGGATTTCCCTACTAACTTAACCTCTATAGGACCAATTACTTTACATTCCTGTTATGAGGCCAAAAATGTACTACTAAAGCATAAACAAGCAACAACAAAAAGTTACAACCCTTACTTGAACCATATGCTCCTTTCCGACTATAGTTGGGATTATATCCTATTTCCCCATTGGCTGGATACTCTTTCCACTATAGTTGTCACCTCAATAATTAATATGCCTCTTAAGAGAGTAGTTACCACTGAGCTTTGGTCTAAGTTCCTAATTGCTACACCCCCACCTTGGTCTATACCTTTTTTGACTTTAACTATAAGGATTACCTGTGTCCTCTCTACATCTTATTTGCTTCCTGGAATTCCATCCATTCTGTCATTGCAAGGTCCATCACCACCTTTTCTTCTCTCCACTCTTTTTGGAAGATCCAAAGGTTCCTAGATTTCCACAGCATCCAAAGGATATACACTGTCAGATAACCTCTATCCTTCCAATTGTCATTTTTATTCTTGCTGCATACTTTTTGCCACCACTGCATAAAGCTCATACTTTGTCCTTTCGTCTCTTCCAATCTTATCAAAGCAAGTTTCTACACTATTTTAGCCCTTGGACAGTGTAGAAGAATATGCTCTAGGTTTTCCTCCTATTCTCCACACATATTACAAACCAAATCCTCTTGGATGCCTCTCTTCCACAGTTGATCCTTGGTTGGCATGATGCCGTGCCAATATCTCTAGATGAAATGCTTTAACTACCTTTTAATACCAAGTTTCCAACTTTTTCTCCATACTATTTTCATTGCTCCTCTGGTTAAGCTACTCTCAGCTTTTTGATAAGACTCTTTCTATCTTCTTAAGGCATTTTGGTAGGCTAACTTAACTGTATAACTACCTTGGCTGCTTATCTACGACACCAGCTTGTCTTTATTGCCTTTTTATTGAATAGGAATGTTCATAATAGCTTCAGTATCGGTTTGGTTGAATATTTGCCTAATTAGCTCTCCATTCCATCCATTACCCCTTTGGTTTAGTAGCTCACTCACCCATGTAGCCTTCTCTCTATGTGTAGGATCCGTTGTAGTTTGAATCCATGTCTGCTTGGAATCCAGGGGCTTTTCCAAACTCTTATAGCCTTCCCATCCCCTAGTTGGAATCTAGGCCCCTGTTGTATTATATATCTAGCTCCCATCTAACACTTCCATAGCCATAAAGCATTGTTTTTAATCTAGGCTAGCATTAACCCTCCATTTGGAAAGTACTTGGCCATCATCACCTTGCTCATAAGGAGATTGGGTTGAGTGATTAGCCTCCACAATTGTTTAGCTATGAGTGCATCATTGAACAATTGGATGTTCTTGAATCCCAAGCCCCTTTCCTCCTTCGACCATGTCAGATCCTTCCAAGCCTTCTAGTGAATTTTTGGTTTCCCATCTTCCTTTCCTCCTTACCAAAGGCTTGCAGTCTTCCTTATGATGTCTTGGTAAACACCCTTTGGGAGTTTAAAGTAAGCCATCACATAAGTTGGAAGGGCATTAATTACCACCTTGATGAGCACTTCCTTTCCTGCATGGCTGAGGAACCTGTTCTTCTAGCTTGTTATTCTTTGTTGGACTTTCTCCACCATATAACTAAATGCATCATTCTTTGATCTTCCTATTGTCATTGGAGGCCTAGGTACCTTGCCTTCTTCTATTCCTTGATTCCGTCTAGGGCTTGGCATATGCTTTCTTTTTGCTTCCTTGGTATATTCTTGCTAAAAAATGCTGAGGACTTTTCCAAGTTGACCAGTTGGCCAGAGTAATGGCTGTATCTAGACAGTAGGTCTTTGATCTTCCTTGCTTGCTCCAAGTTAGCTTCACAAAAGAGTAGTGAGTCATCTGCAAACAGTAAATGTGTAATTAGTAAAGAAATTAAAACAAGTAATTAAAATGTTAATTGAAATAAATATTAATTAAAATAGTGTAAATGAGTAATTAAAATAAATATTAATTGTGCAAATGTTTTACGGAGTATTTGAACGAAAAAATAATTTTATTATTTTTTTCAAAACTGTTAATACAAAATAAAAGTACCAACATATGGATAAATAAAATTTAAGAAAGTTAAAGGTCGTATAAATATCTTTTTATATAATTTATAGGATTATAAAATTTATTTTACAAAATTTAACTAAATAAAAAATTGAAGAATATTAAAACCAAAATAAAGAAAATGATGAAGATGGAGGGAAAAAAAACTATGGACAATAGTAAATTCAATTTATTAATAAGTGAAAGGCTCATTACTTATTTTTTGAGTTTAATTTCTATTAACCCACCCACTTAATTCATTAAGACTTAGGTTTTAGTTATCAAACACACTTAATTCATTAAATATTTATTCAATTGAATTTAAGTGTTGAATCAAATTATCAAATAGAAACTAAGTTTTATTTTGCAGTATTTAGTGTATTTATAAGTTTGATATATATTATTAAGTGTGTTTTAAGATACTTTTAATTACCAAAATCAACTTATTCATCATCTCTCAATTCTATAATTAAAAATTAATTAATCACATAATTATCTTAGAATTAGAACATTTTTTTATTTGATTTCTTTCAAATTTTATGATATTTCTATAATTACAAAGCCTTTCTAATATCTAACTAGGAAATATTTTCTCTAAATTTCAAACCAAAGCCTCTCTCTCTCTCTCTATATATATATAAAATTTTAAATCAATTTTAGTTCTAACAAAGAACCAAATTAACATATACTGAGTTCTATAGCAAGTAGTTTTGAGGGTTCCATTAATGTCTTGTATAGATGAAAGTTAAATCGATGCATACACTGACTCTTATTTTATTACCTAAGAATTGAAATAATATAACAAAGTTGCTCTTTATTTTAGTGCTACATTTCGTTACTTTTTTTCAAAGAGAAAAAAAAAAAAGAATCAGAATCACTTGATAGATTGGCAAAAGTATTCAACGCGGTAAGTTTAAAATAATCACATAAATGCATGATACACTTACGAGATAAAAGATTAATTGTATGTGCTATTGGGTAGGTGTTGGATTATGTCTTTTTTTCCAAATTGGAATGGGATTAGATAATTTTATTTAATATTCTAATTTGGTATTTTTCATAATTCAATTAGGATTTGAAACCTTTAGGTAATCTTACTATGTTTTATAACACTGATCTAAATTAGATTTGGATTGGGTCTCTATTTGGTGCCTACAATATAGATTTAGTAGGAGCCTTTCCTCAGAGATAGAGAGTACAAATTTCAAAAAAAAATCTTTAGGAACTTTTGAAAGAAATTTCTGGGGAGAGAAGGTGTATACAAGATTAGTGAGAGGTGGGATGTTTCTAAAAGTTTGAAAAATCCTTGTAATCTCTGAATTTGTTAATAATATCATCCGTCTTTGTCGTGGACGTAAACTTGAGTTGCTGAATTTAACCACGTTAACTTGTGTGTCTTGATTTATTTTTTGTTCTTACTTTTCTATTCTTGAACAATCTTGGAAATAATCATATTAAAGATAACTATCGTCAAGTATGACATTGAAAAGTTTGATGGGAAGAATGATTTTGGATTGTGAAAGATAAAGATGTATGCTTCTTTATGTAAAGAAGGTCTCCAGAGGGCATTAAAAAATAAAGAGCATTTACCTCAGACAATAACAAACTAGGAGAATGACGAATTCTTAGAGAATACGTATGGATTAATTATTTTGTCATTGGCGGATAATGTCTTTAGAAAGGTTGCTGGAGAAAAAAACACTCGCATGACTTTGGTTAAAATTTGAGAGTCTCTAATGATAAAGTCTTTCCCAAATCAATTGTATTTGAAACAACGGTTATACAACTTGAAGATGAAGAAATGTACACTCATTGATACACATATAGACGTGTTCAATAAAGTTATTTTAAACTTGAATAATATTGATGTGAAAATTGAAGATGAGGATCAAGCCCTTATTCTTCTGTGTTCTTTACCAAAATTCTATAATTCACTTAGTTACTACTTTGTTGTATGGGTGTGACTCAATTTCCATGGAAGATGTAAAGGCAACGTTAAACTCTAACGAGTTGCGAAAATCAGTTACCGAACAAGATGATACGGTTAGTGCTGAAAGATTGGTTATCTGAGGTAGAGAGAATGAAAAAAAATAGGGAAAAAAAAACCCAATCAAAATCAAAATTCAAGAAAAATGACAAGTGCTTTAACTGTGGGCAAAAAGGATTGTCCAAAGGTCCAAGGAAAGAAGATAGTGAGCTCTACAAGAAACGCTATAATTATTGAATGTGAGTCAAAAGATGTAGATGTTCTCATTGCTACTATTGGTTATTTGGATTCAAAGTGGATTCTTGAATTAGGTTGCACTTTTCATATGAGTCCGTGTAGGGACTGGTTTACTACTTATCAATCTATTGATGGTGGTAAAGTTCTCATAGACAATGATATTACTTATGAAGTGGTTGGAGTAGGTATAGTAAGAATTAAGATGCATGATGATATTGTGAGAATTTTGATAGATGTCAAACATGTACCAGACTTGAAGAAAATGTGATTTCTTTACGAACACTTGACTCAATTAGCTGTCACTACAAATATGGAGGTGAAGGTGGAGGTAGAGTTTTGAATATCTTTAGAGGTGCACTAATGGTTATGAAAGGAATAAAATAGTTTGGTCTCTACATTTTACAAGACAGTATAGTGACAGGTGCTGAAACTATTTCGTCTTCTAGTTCGGATAATAACATGGATACTATAAATTGTTGCATATGAGTGAAAGATGGATGTCTGATTTAAACAAACAGGGTTTACTTGGTGGGTTGGTGATAAGGAAGTTGGATTTCTATGAACATTGCATATTCGACAAGCAATATAGAGTAAAATTTAGTACCGGAATTCATCGAACCAAAGGTACTCTAGATTATACTTATTCTGATTTTTGGGACCCTTCTCAAATTTCTTCAAATGGTGGTGTAAGATACATGTTAACATTCATTGATGATTATTCAAGGAAGATAAAGGTGTATTTTCTTAACCACAAAGATGAAGTCTTTATGGCGTTCAAGCATTGGACAACTATGATCGAAAAACAAATTGGTAAAAAGATTAAGCGCTTAAGAACGGATAATAGCATGGAATTTTTAAAGATGAATTCAATGAGTTTTTCAAGGATGAGGGGATTAGGAGACACCTCACAGTCATATACACACCACAATAGAATGGAGTTGCAGAACTGATGAATAGGACTATTTTGGAAAAAGTATGGTGCATGCTTTCTAATGCTGAATTTGTTGGATTATACCCTAAAGACCAATCATGTGATGATTTTTTGGACATACATTTTATCATAACGCTTATTATTTCTGGCATTTTCATTATTATTACGTTCAATTATACTTTTGCGTAACATGAATGAATATAATAATGTTTCTAAAATTTGGTAATTCTAAAACTATCTCTAGTCAAGAATTATCATCAAATGGGACAATGATAATGTATTAAGACTAGTATGTGTAGTGACTGATGACATGTGTCGTGATGTAAGATATCAAGTCAACACATGGGTATATATTAGAGAACTATGTACTAGAACGATCTGCCATGAGAAATGCTATATGGATTATTATATAAGTGTCATAAGCATGTCTCATAATGATGATTATGTATGTGATCCTTAAACTTGAGGTCATCAAAAATCCCAACATGAGGAGTTGCATGTTTTGATGCTGCCAAACGTTACTCGTAACAAGGTGAACTATAAAAGCAATAATTGGATATGCAATCAGTTATATAGTGGGATGCTGAGTAATCAAAATAGGATTTTACTCTCCCATATAACGGGAGTGATATCTTTGGGCCTCTTGATTGAGTAAGATTATAAAATATGTGGCTGTATTCAAATGAGTCGATATGTGATATAGAGATTTGATCTCACTTCATATGGATTCTGGAAGAAAATTTAAATTTTAAATTCTGTTGCTTGATGTACTCGATTTCCTACAGGATTGACCAAAGAATTTTGGGCTAAAGTTGCAAACACAGTTTGTTATTTGGTAAATCAGTCTCCATCCATAGTAATTGATTGTCAGACTCTAGAATAGAGATGGTCAGATTTCCCTACAGATTACTCTAAATTGAGAGTATTTGGTTGTCCTATATATGCTTATGTTAAGAATGGTAAGATTGAACTAATGGTAAGGAAGTGCATATTTTTAGGATATGCAGATGGAGTGAAGGGTTATCGGTTGTGATGTTCTGATGACAAGTCATCTAAATTTTTAATTAGCAGGGATGTTACCTTTGATGAGTCTACTTTATTAACAAAGAAAGAGGAGTAAACAGACATTGTTAAGGACAAGAGCATTAAGAAACAGGTGAAGTTTAAAGCTAAAATTTTTGAAAAAATTCCCCAGATAACTTTTGAAGAGCCCATTGAAAATGTGGTGGACAACATTGGCATGGATGTACCACAAGTACAACAACAAGAAAACTATAGTCTTGCTCGAGATAAATAGAAAAGACAAATTAAACCACTGAAGAAATATGAATATGTAGACTTGGTGTCTTATGCACTAAGTATGGTAAATGATGTCGATGCTTTAGAGCCTGCTACATATCGAGAGGCAATTGCAAGTTTCGAATCATCAAAATGGGTGCTTGCTATAAGTGAAGAGATTGAATCTTTTTATAAGAAATAGACTTGGGAGTTAGTTGTACCGCCTAAATGACAAAAAATTGTTAAGTGTAAATGGGTTTTCAAAAAAAAATGAGGGAATCCCAAAGGTTGAAGATGCAAAATTCAAAGCACGATTAGTTGTTAAGGGTTTTATACAGAGAGAAATTATTGACTTTAATGAAGTCTTTTCTCCTGTTGTGAAACATACTTCTATTCGTGTGTTATTATCTATGGTTGTTTTGCTTGATATAGAATTAGAACAATTAGATGTCAAAACAGCTTTCTTTCACTGAGAGTTACAGAAAAGAATCAATATGCAACAACCAGAGGGGTTCATAGTCTCTAGCAAGGAAGACCACGTTTGTTTGTTGAATAAGTCATTATATGGCTTAAAATAATCACATAGACAATGGTACAAGTGATTTGACACTTTCATGATTGGGAATGGATTTTCTAGAAGCAATTATAATAGTTGTGTTTATAATAAGAAACTCGCTAGTAATTCTTTGTTGCATTTGTTGTTGAACGTTAATAATATGTTAAGAGGTGAGTTTGAGATAAAAGATTTTGGTATAGTGAAGAAGATTTTGAGAATGGAAATCACCAGGGAACAATATGCAGGGAAGTTGTATCTATCGTAGAAGAATTATATCGAGAAAGTTTTTCAACGGTTTGGGATGCAAAACTCCAAGGCTATTGGTACACCTCTTGCTGAACACTTTCAATTTTCAACAAGTATGTCACCTAATACTGAGGAGGTGGTGGAACGTATGTCTCGTGTTCCAAACACGTGCAATTTAAAATAGGAATGCTTCGAATGTGCGAAGACGCCATGATGGGAAATAAGTCAATGTGGAGATTTGCTGGATTATGCATTGTTTCCAAATTGGAATGGGATTAGATAATTTTATCTAATATTCTAATTTGGTGTTTTTCATAATTCAATTACGATTTGGAACCTTTAGGTAATCCTACTATGTTTTGTAACACTGATCTAAATTAGATTTAAATTAGGTCTCTATTTGGTGCCTATAATTATAAATGTAGTAGGGGTCTTTTCTCACAGAGATAGAGAGTAGAGATTTCAAAGAAAATTTTAAGAATTTTAAAGAGAGATTTTTAGGGTGACAAAGTGTATACGAGATTAGTGAGATGTGTGGTGTTTTTTAAGGTTTGGGAAATCCTTATAATTCCTGAATTTGTTAATAATATCATTATCGTTTTGTCGTGGAAATAAACTTGAATTATCAAGCCAAATCACGTTAACTTGTGTGTCTCAATTTATTTTTTGTTCTTGAATAATTTTGGAAATAATCAAAACAATAAGCAACATATGATGATCATACATAAATTTATGCATGAAATTTTTGTACTCGAGAAGCGCTTTTCGTGTGAACCTAATTAAGATATGCAAATACATTAGGAATCGATTGTTTTCGCATGAAATGCATCGTATGATGCATTTATATAGCACCCTTGGGCCACGAAGAAAACAACTGAAGAAGATGATGTTATAATCACTTTAAGGAGCAAAAATACAACGTTTCATCTAGTCAAAATTGGTAGGGTCTCCATCAAGATCTAAAATGTTTTTGAATTCATAACTGGACCACTAAGGACGGTTGTTAAATGTTTAAATAATGGATGGTTGCGTTTTCCTTCCTTCTTACTTTTCCCTCCTTTTAAGACAGACACATCTTTATTAAGATTGAATAGCATTTGTCTTATAATGCTAAAGTTGATCAAAAGATAAATTTCCAGCCGACGTTGTCAAACATATGGTGTGGGATTATTGTACTTATTAATTCCATTGAAAAGTTATATGAAATTTTGTATCTCTTATCATCTATTAATAGTGTTTCATTTTAATAAAATGACATGATTTTACTTGAAATACAAAATATCTTATTTACCTATTTTGTTCAATAGGTTGGAAGGATTCAGTGTTGGCATAGATTAATACTAAATATGAGGTGGTTAATATTAATGACGGAGTAAATATTTGGTTATAGTCTTTGATAAGGATTCTTCGTGTGATATTTTTAATTAATTATGTCAAATTTGTCAACTCCATAATTGCAATTTTTTTTTGTTTTAAAATAAAAGTTGCATTAACTAGTTTCAGCAGTGTCAAAAATCAATGCAGAATTTTCAGGAAGATAATCTTTGGAGGGGAGAAAAACACCTTCAATTTTGAGAAACATTATGTGGAATGGGCGGAGTGATACGAAAGTGACGTGGGCAAATGGCCCCCTCAACTTTAAAAAATTAGAAAATAGCACTAAAATTTTAAAGAGTTAAAATTTTATTGAAATTTGCTCTCCCTAAATTTCAGAAATTCCTGCTTTAATTTGTCTCCAAAAAGAAATTCAAAATGTGTTTGAATGGCCTTTTATTATTAATAGCATTAAAATCATTTCAAGTAATATCATAAACACCAACTTTTGAACGATTTTTATATATTTTTAAATCAAAACTTACGTTGTTCAACGTTTATTTTTTAAGTTTTTTTTAAAAAATATATTTTCTAACATTTTTAAAAAGCTAGTAAGTATTATAAACACAATAAAAGAAATCCCTCTAACTTGGGACCTTGATGTCCCTATTTGGTGGTGGTGGAAATTTTTGACCTTCACGTATATGAATTTGAGTGGAAATTCTATTCATAAAAAAAAGCCATTAAAGAGACCAAATTATTTCTAAATACTACTTAAAAAAGATCTTTTGATCACGAGGAGTTAACAAAAACTTTGATTTCTCTAAATTAGTGCTTAATGCATGATTGACCAAACTATTCAAATTGTTGGCTGCCACTCATGAACTTCTTAGTAGCCTTGAATGGAAGAGTTTTACATTATTTATTATTGTGGGTTAAAATATGGGATCAATAATAAGTGTTTGGTAGTTCGTTGAAAAAAATGAGTATTTGTTGGGGTCCTTGCTTGAACTTATTGTGATGGTCCAATCTGATGAATATATTTTCCAACCACTTCTTGTTATAATTATTGGTCCTGGAACTTTCCATATTATGCTGTTTCTTATTCGCTAGTAGTGTCCAATCACAAATTTGCATGTGTTTTTAACCCATTAGCGTTCAAAGTCTTCCAAAGATGCACTGTCACAAGGCACTAGCAAAATAAAGCAATCAGTATTCTCTACATAATATCTGCTAAATTAGTAGAGTCATAAATATCTGTGTTTAGCCGGCAGTCTTTTCTCTCCACCAATTTACTGTACGTGTGGTCGAATTTTGGTGTTTTTTTTTTTTTTTTGCAGTCTTATGTTTTAGTCTTATATTCCTATTAAAAGGGTTTGCAGTGCCTCTTTTTTAGAATTTTGTTCCTCTTCTAAAAGGTTTTGTTACTCTTTATTAGAAATTTTTTGTGGACTAAATTTGGACAATGGGATATTCAATGTCAAACGCAGAGTAAAAAATGACAATAGATGCGATCTATTTTTTACTCTATAACTCTACATGTTAGTTACGATACTCTTATAGAGGCAAACAAATTAGGTTTTTCGTCGTTTAACTAATATAGTTAGGCACTTTTATTTTTATCGATATGTGAATCAGGTAATTTTTTTTACTTTCACTTTGTAAACTAAGTCTTTGTTTTGTTAGTGGACAACTTTATACGTGCATTATTTGTTCATATCAATATAACTATCATTTTTGGTAAATATATATATGTGTGTGTTTGTTTAATTAGGAGATTGATCTAAAATTCTTCAAAATATTAATATTAATATTAATATTAATATTTCTTCAAATATTATTGAAGTTGAGTGTTCAAAATTTAGAGTGTAATTTAGTTTTTCGAGTACGAATTAAGGGGATAGAATTTGGTTAAAATTAAAGTTTTAGATCTGTAAAAATAAGACAAAGATAATCCATATCAGGACCAATGGAGTTGAATGGGACGATTATTCTCCTTTATCATTATGTGCCAGTAAAAAAGGTGGTGTTATTACAAGAACACTCTTCGTCATGATGCTTTCTGGGCTTCATCATCACAAACGTTGAGAGTTCTCACACAAATATTATTATACTATAATTTATTTGTTACATTTCCTAACTAATTGGATAATTCAACAAATGCGTCGATCACATCATTTCTTTGCAGTAAAAATTCAAAGAATACAAATCAATAATAATGAAATTACAATAATCAAACGAGTAGTACCATACATATATATAATGTAATTATTGAGAAAATGTTTAAAGCCTATATTTCATTCTGTAGAATGTACTAATAAATACTCTTAGGGTCCATTTCGTGTCTTATTATAAGTGAAATTAAAATAGAATTACACAACTTTTTTTTATTATATTTGGTTGCATTTTATTTTTTTTTTCTTATTCCAAATTATTTATAATATATATATTTAGTTATAAGTTAATTCCAATTTTTAACCAAAAAAAAAAAAAGAAGTTCTTAAAGTTTTAACTTTGCTCAATTTCGAAAAGAAGTGGAAGTGTAAAATCAACAGGGTATGGTAAGAAATTGCTTGTGTTCTTTTGAGGTTTCAAATCTTTGGATGGCGACTTGAGAGAGATCTGGGGAAGTCGGAGGTGAAAGTTGCGTTCTTGGGCAGATGAATGTTGTGACTCCACTCTAATATTCTTTCTAATATTCTTCTCCGAGTTACGTATAATGATGAGATAACATAGTCCACTCCCTTGGAAGACAAAACTGAAAAGAAGAGAGATTCTCCCTAATGCCAAATCCTATATTTTCTTTTCTTCTCCCAGTTGAGCTGCCATTCTAATCTAGATACGGTATTTGACTAGACAACCAAATCAATATGCACCATCACCTCAGGCCAATGCTTCGTCAAGAAAGGTGTATGGGTTTTTGTTGCTCTTCCAGAAGTAGTAACAATTAATATTCTCCTAGACACGTGAACCAACAAAGAAATCAATGTGCAGTGTGCGCCATTACCTCAGGGCAATGCTGCTTCGTCATATGGGTTTTTGTTGCTCTTCCAGAAGTAGTAACAATTAATATTCTCCTAGGCACGTCAACCAACAAAGAAATACCGCACAATCCTAAACGGAGAAGATATATGCACTATGTATTCCTTGTGCTTGTTCCTTTGTACTATATCCTTACTTTTTAGTCTTAACTACTAGTATTTTTATATTCACTATTTAGTAGTGGCGGAGTTTGGAGGTCCGTGCCTTCCTTATTTGTATTTTTTTTTAATAACATTAGATATATTAAATGATCAATTAATAAAAAACAAAGTCAAAAAGGTTAATGAAGCTTTGTAGTGTTGAATGATACCTAACCCACGAAAATAAGTACCTCATGAGGAGGAAAAAGACCTCTGAAAGCGAAAAAACAAACACAAAAACACCGGCTTAAAGCGGGACAAAACAACCCGCCCTAAGAGCCTATAAAAATAATCGCTAATTTAATTAAAGTTAACCAAATTACAACGAGTTACGTAACTAAGACACCGTCTCGACCAGTATACCTTATTTGTTATTTCATATATTCAGATTTTACTGAATTTTTTGATATATTCAGATTTCCACCACTACTTTCTGGATATATTCATTTAAAAAGCTCTCCAATTGGCTGTATCAAGAACATTCCTCCTCATCAAAGGCTATATATCCAAAATTCTAAACGAGTTCTTTTTAGAAATTTGTGCTTTGTAAATTATCATGTCATGTATGTAGATCCATCGATTGATGTATACGTACAAAGGTAGCGCATGTTTTTTTTTAGTGCAAATGGTATAATTTGATTTTTGGTTTGGTTCTTAATTTGAAGCAAAGCCCACAAAACTTTATTATTGCACTAATTTCAGACTTCATAAAGATATGAAATAATTAGAAGAAAGTCTCTAACAACCAATGTGTCAGAATATGGCCAGATTTATTCAGGAAGTGTTTAATTACCAAACATGAATCACAAATACACACGACGTAACCGTCGATATGAATCATTATTACACACTCAACCCAAATTTCTTAGCATGCGTATAATGGATTAAGAGATTTGCCAGAGGCACATACGGATCGCGTGGGACTCTTTGTCTCTCACTATATAATTTTGGTTCGACTTCAAATCCATTAGGTTGAATTGCGATGATACGTTTTGAATACAACGACGTAAGCATAATGATGACCTTCTCCCATATGTCAACAACCCCAATTGTAAGAGGAATCCGAACAAAACCGAGATATATATAGTCGGTTCTAGCTTGTCCGGTTTCAATTATGGTTATAGATTCGATTATTTATAGTTCTTATTTTGATTTTGATTTTGATTTTTAGTTTTTTTTTAACTATAATATTAGAATTTTTATTTTAATTGAAAATTGTTTATGAGTTAGTTTACAAATAGACTAATTGCTTTTCATGGTATTTGATCTGACTCACAAAGGAAAGTACAATAATAACTGAAAAATAAAAAGATTATGCAAAAAATTAATGTTTTCTACTATCACACTATAACGTTTATATCAATAACAATCGGAATATTGTACATATTAAGTTGTCGGCCTTTATTTAAGTATTTTAAAATTATATATAATAAAATAACTACTAAACGCAAGTACTAATGCCTAGCTACATAATAACCACTGAACACAGACTTTGGTTCTAACTCTTGCCCATGCCTTTATTGATGTTGCCATGTACATTCATAACCCTTCCTCCCAAGTTAGAATTTATACATCCATAGCTCTTCCTCCCCAATTAGTATTTTTCTTAGAAAAAATGTGAGAAGAAAGACGCAATCATATGTAGCTTCAACACAACTTCTACTGCAAATATTTTCAAAGAGTGCTATCCACTTCTATAATCTTTCATATGGGGAGACACAGGCACCTCCAAAAGGGAATATTAAACCTTAAGAAATAGGGACATAATATTACTAAAATTAAAAAATATATATTTTAATATTAAACAAAATACTCATTTAAGTAAATATATGATACTTTAATTAAAAATTAATATCAAATTTATAAAAGTTTAAAAAATATATAATAAAAAATATGAAAAATTCTTTAACTGACCAATGGTATATTTAAAATGTATATTTGCGTAGTGGGACCCTTATTTATTCACTTAATTTTGCCAATTTCAGACAAGATGGAAACATCCAACTCCAATTCAAGTTTAGTTTGAAACGTTTGACCAACAATTCTAATTGTCGAATTGAAATCACTAGTTAAATTTTAATTTGAGCCGCAACCGCAATCATGTTTTCAACCAGCTGTTAATTTTTCATACACTTCGCTACGCATGCTTGTGGTCCCGGAGGCACGCAGCCAAATAAATCCAATATAGTGACTTACATAAATTGAAAGCCACTCAAGTGTTATTTTCGAGTAGGAAAGTTTTTTAAAACTGGAATGGCAGTCATGTCTACATCCAGCTGTTAATTTTTCGTACGCTTTCATCTAAATACGTGTGGTCCAAAATATTTCATTAGAGGCACCACCCACATAAATCCAATATCTTGACTTGAGAAACAGCCCATAAATTGAACACCACTCACATGATATTATTGGGCAAATTTTCTAGAAAAGTTTTTAAATGGGAATGGTGGTCATGTCTACATCTAATTCTTAATTTTTCATATATTTTTTTTGATACAAACACTTGAGGCTCCAAACTACTTCACTAAAGGCAGTCACCCAAATAAATCCAAAATAGTGACTTAAGAACCGGCACATAAATAGTGACTTTAGGATAAAACAAGAGTTCTTTTTCATTATTTGATTTGAAGTTTACACAAAATCTAAACCAAATTATAATAAAGTAATTCTTGAGGAGGTAGAATGTTATAAATAGTCAAAAGTTTAATGATTGTTTTATCTCAAGTTAAAGCTTAAGTTCACTGAGGATGAATAGTGACGAGATAAGGTCTTAGATATTTACCTAAAACTAGAGTTTAAATTCCTTTGAATTGTAGAAAATACAGTAAATCAATCTGAGATTCTATCCCTGTTTTTGTGTTTTTAGATCATATTTTATTAATGAAATAACGCCGTTGTTAAAATTAGATCTATTAGTATTCATATATTATTATATTACAATTTAGTATTATTAATAAAATAATATTATTTTGTTAATAAAATACGATTGAAATATAATACGTACAATAGAAGATGTGAACCTCACGGTAACGGAAGTAATGAGGAGAAGATTCAAGTAGGAAAACACTTCAAGGTAACGGAAGTATGCTAAACCAATGCACTTGTTCATTACATGAACCTCACGACACGTTGTCCCTCTTTTTCTCGCTTGTAATTTGTACATTAAGAATTTGCCAACAGAACTCACAAGGAAAATCACGACCAGCCGAATCATATTGTACAAATGAATTTCGATGCAAAGAATCCATGTTAGATCACTTGAAGGAAATTCCAAAACTAAAATTTTGACCATCACCCAACAACTGTCGTTATAAGATAGAATTGCGTAACATAAACATTTTTGTAGTGCCTGTATAACTACTCAACTCCGTTGTCCATTTCTCTAAGAATCTGATTCCAAAATCTTTGATCCAGTACGGTTATAGTTGAATGATTTAGCTCAAAATTGTTTGATAGCAGTTCTTTTTCTTTGGTTTTTTGTCACGTTGTAAAAATCGGATAAAATTAGTCAATTTAACCGGTCTAATCAGGAATCGATCGTAGGTCGAGTCTTACCTAATCCAATTCTTACTAAAAAATCGGTCAAGACCCAATCAAGATTGGTGTTAACTCGAGTTTGACCAGGTTAAAATTTTATTTTTGTAAAAGGTAATTTTTTTAAAAAAATTATAATTTGACCTTAAATTTTTATAAAATTCATTTTTTAGTTATAAAGTTCTTAATTATTTAAAATTGGATCTTTTAAATGTTTAAATAAGAGAATTGTTATAATTTTTAATATATTCTTAACTTCAAATATTTTTTATCTTACTTTTTTACAAATTTATTCAATTATACACTTAAAATTATATACAATTTATACTAAATTTAAATTTAATTACATAAATACTAAATAATTTATCTTTAGTACATTTGTATGTTAATATTAATATTTGTATAATTAATTTATATTTATTATATAATAATGATATTATTTGATTTTTTACGATGGATGGATCCGATCAGTTGTACTTCGGTCTGTTCTAACAATAAAGTTTTTTTGACTACTGCTTTTCAAGGGACATTTTGAAAGTGACAAAATGAGTCCCTATTAAGCACCTTGCAAATGTGATGCAGAGTTGCAAAGTGCTAAGACTTACTAAAAAATTAAAAGTTTAACAATTACATCTGCTTTCATTTTATTACACAAATTCAACAATATGACGGTGGAATCTCTCTTATGTTTTTCCCCCTAATTTTAGGTAAACTACTCAGAAATTAAGAATTTTCTCTCTAAACTAATCAAGTTGCACAATTAAACACAATAAGTTATGTGAGAAAATATTTCATATATTCACTATATCACGATAAAGTGGTGAAGTTAAAGACAATTAAGAAAATTGTCTATAATTTAAGAGTCAATCTATTTATATCATAAGGGGTAAAAAAAAATTATATAATTAATTTGTTGAACTAAAAATAAGAATACGATAAATATATAGAATATTTTTTTTATGCCGGTAGAAAGTTCTCAATGATCTGCTTGACATAATTTTTTTTCCAAAAGTAATCGCTTGTATTAATTGGTGAAACGACAAAGTTATACATTACATGAGAGGGTCATTTAAGATCTCGTCCAACCACAGCTAACCTAATTCAGTAGATCGCGGTTAAGACATGGCATCCCGATAAAAGGAGACTGTACTTCTTAGCTAACCTAGTTAAGAGCAACAAAATTCTTAACTTGTTGGTATCTACTTACACAGCTCCCCTTAGTAACAACTGAAGCAACGGACTAGGCAGAATTACCCTACGTGGCACTGGTTAGCCCGAACTCTTGTCTCTACATGGACTTACGTTGTGTATCATCATGTGCTTGCCCCTCCTTCCAAGCTAGTACCCCAAAACTTTCAGTAGGGAAGCCACGCCGATACCCGCATGAAAAGACCACTGGCTTCAAAATCCAGTTTGATGGCTTCTCTGAGACTACTTAACTATGACTCCCAAACTAGGGACATAACCCCAATGACCTAGGGTTAGAGAGACCACCATACCAAAAAAAAAAAAAAAAAATTTACTGTGACTACAAAAAAAATATTATTTACTACGATTACAGTAAAAAATTGTAGCCACAATCACACCAAATTCGCATATTTTTCGCCTCTACTTGGTTTGTTGTTTCACTCAGCCTGGCGGCGGAGGTCAGCTATGAGCTTGCTAAGACTTTAACTTCGTTGTGAAGTCTGCTTGACATAATTGGCTTGCCATCTTTAAACTATTTACATATTTGCAAGCCATCCCTTTATGGGGGCTAACTTCCTTGTTAATATTCTAAGCTGCGGCGACCCCAACTTGCATCAAATACCTAACATAACTGTTAAACAATGCCCAGAAAAGAGTATTCTGGGCGTGTTATTTAGATCTACAGTTTCTACAACTGCTTCTGCCCAAATTTGTCCAGTGCCAGTTTATATGACCACAATCTTGGTGACAATATAGTCCACAAACTGCTTGGTCTGGGAATTCGTGGTTGCCTCTTGGAATTCTTTTGGAAGTTGTTCTTATCATTTATGTTTCTTCTTGCAGCCATGAAAAATTAAAAGCTGAAATTATTCTTGATGGATTTTGGCCCTTAGTTTGTGCAAATTTTGATAAACAATATTGAAAGTTGTTCCTAAATTACTCAAATTATATTATTTTATGCGGTACAAATATTTGATATAACTTGACAAGAAGCTGCATATATTATAGTGATTTGAACCCAACAAGTTTAAACAAAAACAAAAGCAGCCCTTTGAAGTGAAATTTCAAAAGTTTCCCATTGTAGAGCTAGGCTAAAAAGAACTATTTTTAAAAAATGCAGTAAAATAATCTAAATTTTAGGTAAGTACTCAGGAATTAACCTGTTTAAATATGGTTTCTACTCACTACATTCATACAAGGGTTACTAAGGGGGCGCTTGGTTGGGGGATATGGGAATGAGGATATGGGTTTGATAGTGATTAAAGTTGGTTGGTTGAAAGGAATTGAGGCTGGTTGGTTAAAGGAAATGGAATTCCCTAACCCACTTGAAAAAACATTTCATTTCCTCATATGGGGTAATGCTCATATTCCCCAATATTGGGGGTATGAAAGTTAGGGATATGGCTTTGCTAATAATTATTTTAATTAATTTAATAATTAATTAATACTACTTAATTAATTAATATAAATTAATTTATTATTAACTTATTATTATTAAAAGTAATAATAAATTAATTAAAAAATATTAATTTAATTAATTATTCATTTACTCAATATTAATAATTAATTAATCTTTTTTATTAATAGTAATTATTATAATTAATGTATAATTAATTTATAAATATTTAATTGATAATATTAATTAATTGCTAATTATTACTAACTAATTAAGTAACTAATACTAATTAATTAATTAATATTAGTTGTTATAATTAATACTAATTAATTAACTAATACGAATTAAGTAATTAATATTAATTATTATAATTAATATAAATTAATTTATTATTAACTTATTATTATTAAGTAATAATAAATTAACTAATTAAGATTAATTTAATTAATCATTCATTTACTTATAATTAATATGAATTCATCTCATTTACTAATGTTAATTATTACAATTAATATTAATTAATTACTTAAAATTAATTTAATTAATAATATTTTTATTAATAATTAATTTCATTTAATATTATAAGAAATAATTAATTAATAATAACTAATTAATTAATACTAATTATTACAATTAATTTATAATTATTTTCATTCTCTAATATAAACCAACCACCATTATTAGTAATCATTCCCATTCTCCAGCACAAACCAACCAGCAAAATTATAATGAAAACCCCTACTACATTCCCCACTACTATTATTTCCATTACCTTTCCCATTTCCCTCCCCTAAGTATTATTTTTTAAATAAATTTATTTTTGGTCCCTACCTATCACCTTTTCTTTTTTCACATATGAAAAATACTTTCCCACACCAATTCAACTATTTATATTGCGGACCAAACCTCCTTTTGTTCTATTGCTATAATGCGTTAATTATAAAAGGAAAGTGACAATTGGAAGTGATTCATGACATCATGAAGAAAGAATGAAATTATTAAATGAAACGACAGCAAACATGTGTCGCCTATTTGTCATTGCTACGATTGTAACTCTGAAAATGGCTGTTCAATGGTGTATCGATAATTCACTTGGTCTACTAGGCTTGAAAACTACGTGCGACACTAATCTTACTTTTTTGATAATTGGACAACGACAATTCTTTTAATTTCATAATCTGGTATTAGGCATATATAAAAGGAAAAGCCAAAACAACATTTATCCCTAATAAAGTTGAAACTTGGAAATAGTCGTTGACAATTCTAAAAAGGTGGTTTTTATTTTAATTTTTTTTTATTCTTTAAAAAATGAAGGAAGGATGAATTTTCAATATTGTATTTTTGTCGATGTCAAAATGAACAAATAAACAAACAAAATAATAAAAGAATTGCAAATTCTGGAATTTGTACAAACCTATTTACCGTTAAATAACTTTAATTTGAGTGAAAATTTAGGATTGCAGTAGAACCTTTTCTAGTGGTGATGTGATGCGAACGTGGGAATATATTCATATCATGAAAAATGCACAAAATAAAATTTTATAGTGATATTTTGTTGGGCCGCTGCATAGAATAGCCTGAGGATTACAAAAGAGAAAATGCTGAGCCCACGACATAAGTGGAGATGTGAAACCGAAAGGAAGGCCCCATAATTTCCATGTTGTAAGAATTGTGGGTCGTTATGTGAAATATTGAGAACAAATAATAAAATTGTGTGTGTGAGTTGGGGGGTGGGGCCGGGAAAGGGAGGAAGGGAGAAAAGGAGAAAGGGAGAAAGCACCACTCGCAAGAATGGAATGTGATTAGGAGGATGACTGTAAGCAATAGGGATAGAAATAAAAGTAAAGGATAAAGAGGATAATATAGAGGAGGGGACCAATCAAAAAGATCAAAAAAATGGTAGAGAATGCTACATATAGCAAAAAAGAACAATAAGGGAGGCGAGATGTGAGGTAAGAAGGATTGAGAGCACTAAAATGGAGAAGGAAACAGAGTGGTTTTAAAAGAATTAGATCCTAATGTCAGCATGGAAAAAGGGGATGGGGAATTACAAAAGGTAGATAAACTATCGAAAATGGAGAAGGGGGAATCAGAGAACAGAGGAAAGAGAGGGGAAAAGAGTATAAATGCATCATAAAAGCCAAGATTAATAGCAACAGGTTTCTAACTGATTGGTGAGGAAGTGAAGTTAAATAATAGTGAGCAGTTGGGAAATAAAGCTAAATTAATTTGTGATGTTTGAATGAGAATTGAGAGATGGTGGAGGTAGCCAGTCAAAATTGGCCCTGAGTGGATCAATGAGGATAATGTCTTGGAATTATAGGTGATTGCGAGTCCCTTCACAATTTCCCTACTCAAACAATCTTGTACACTCTACCATCCTGACATAGATTTGTACATGAAACTAAACAACAAAAAGATCATGTTAGTACTACCTAAAAGAGGTTCAAATGCAAGGAGAGATGGGAAGTGGTGGATCCACAAGGCGAGAAAAGGGGTTCACTTTTGTTTAGGAAGAAGGTGTCAAGATTTACTGGATTATAAAGTAAGACTTTTGCATAGAAGTGGAACTTAAAGATGAGGAGTTGGACGAAAAATATTGAGCAGTAACAGCATATAACAGCATAAACAGAGAACAACATTTGAACCAGATTCTTTATCTCAACTTTTATCTTAACTATGGTATATCAATGGCGCCACATACCAAAACGATGTCATTTTATTTAGTGGAATGATATCATTTTATTTAAATTATAAATAAAATGACATAGTTTTTGAGTATGACACACCATCGGTACACTATAAGTGTAATAAGGGATCCAAGTCCCAATAGTATAAAAGTTCAATGAGAGACTTTGAAAGCAAAAGATAGTAGGTGGGACAAAGATGAACAATGGGAGGGAAATTCAATGGTATAATTGAGCATTATAAGAAAAGGTGATGGAGCTCCTGGGGTTAGTCTGACGGCAAGTACTGTTCCCATAAAGCATCTAAAAGCAGTGCGAATTGGGATCAAATATCTACGTCGGCCGTTGACTACTAGTATTAGGGCGAGTGTTAGTGGCCCAAGAAGATTAGTCCTGCGTTTAGTTAACGCGTGGTGTGTGTTCAATGATTATTAGCCCAATATGAGGGAGTTTGGTGAGTGACTTTGTACTATGTGAAGAATAGTGAATGTGGAGATACCTCTTGTTCATAAAAAAAATAACAAAAAAAAAAGGTGATGGAAAAGAACCTAAGAGTCCCTTTGTACCATTTAGAAACTTTATTACAGATATAAAGATGGGAGAATTGAGTCTGAAGGAAGAATGTGGACTTGGCCCACTTCGCAAACAATTTATATGTAGAAGACTTTATAAAAGGGATATTAGACATATTTTCTAAACCCCTAGAACGTAATTAAAATTTGATACTACACTAGTAAAGTAGGTGAAAGAACAGTCTTTTGACAATTCCTTATTAGTTCTTGATGCAATTTGTAAGTAACAAAAGGCCAAATCTATATTTGTGTTTGATAGTATATGGATCAAATCTTAATAGCGTATAGGAATAGTGTAAAGTGATTTAAATGTTTAAATTCAGGACTAAAAAGAGAAAAAGATACTTCTGATCACTTAAATTTGGCTCCATAACACTTTTGGATGCTAAAGTTTGTTACGTAATATTTTCAATCCCCTAAGTTTATTAAAATGAGAATAGTAAGACCTTTTACATGTAATTGTAGGTTTTCATTGATTAAAGGAATAATATATTAAAATGTCCTGAACTTAAGTTCTTGTAACCGTTTTGACTCGACCTTTCAATTTTAATAATATGACACTTGAACTTTACAATTTGTAACAATAGTGGCCTCTGTCAATGCACCGTCTAGGAGGCCGTTAAATTGATGAGTGGTAGCCAGTTGGGCTACACGTGGATAGCCCAGTCAACAAAAAATTTTCTTTCTTATAGGGCTGAAAAAGGTTGAAGACCAAATCTTCTTCTTCCTCGCAAATCCACTTTGTTGCCCGCCTCTACCAAGCACAATATTCACCATCTTTGTAGCGCAAAATTTTCTTCCAAGCGCAAAATTCACCATCTCCATCACGCATTCCCACTAGCGTTATTGCTATTTGGAAGTTTTGGTTGGTTGTATTTCAGTTCCATTTCCACCTAAACCCCCATTTCAGAAAGATTCTTTTCTGGTCGGGCAATACTACTTTGACTGAACCTGGTAAGCAAATTGAGTTTCTCTAAGGGTATTTTGAAGAGTATTTTTTGCAATTCTTCGATTGAACCCGGTTGGGTGATTCTGGTTATTTTTGTCCATTTTTCCATTGGATTTTTTTGTGCATTTCTTTGGCTTCTCCTTGGATTGAACTTTTGCCATTTTTATATATAGAAATTTTGACTGATTGATTTTGGCCTCATTTGTGCATTTTTCCACCGCCAGCGCAGCCGCAGGGTCGACTGATTGTAAGGTAATTGTCTCTGAAATTTTGAAATTTTGTGCGACTGCTGTGCAACTTTCTGGAACTACTTTTGCGAATGAATTATTTTTAGATTTTTTTTTGCGCCCCAATTTTTTGTGAGACTGAACTTCGTGCGACTGAACTTTGTGTGCAATGAATTTTGTGCGACTGAAAGTTTTGTGTGTAACTAAATTTTGTGCGATTTTGAGGAATTCAGTAAGCCAAACTTGGACTGAATTTTGTGGGACATTTTAGAATGTTTTGTGCATTCTGGTTTTTTTTTGGGGCTATTTCTTGGACTGAATTTTGGAATAAACTTGGACTAAATTTTGGACTGAATTCTAAAATTTCTTGGATTGAATTTTTGGAATGAACTTAGACTGAATTCTAAAATTTCTTGGACTAAATTTTTGGAATGAACTTGGATTGAATTTTGATTGAACTTGAACTGAATTCTGAAATTTCTTGGACTAAATTTTGGAATAAACTTGGACTGAATTTTGGATTGAACTTGGACTGATTTTTTAGAATGAACTTGGATTGAATTTTGACTAAACTTGGACTGAATTCTAAAATTTCTTGGACTGCATTTTTGGAATGAATTTGGACTGAATTTGTGGGACTATTTCTGATTTTTTTCTTGCTTCGTCCAATTTCTTGTATTTTTGTTTTCTATTTTTTTGAATTTTGTGTGCGACTTAAGTTTTTATGCGCTTGAATTTTGTGCGACTTTGAGAAATTCGGTAAGCCAAACTTGGACTAAATTTTGTGGAACTTTTTGGAATATTTTGTGCATTCTAGTTTTTTTGTGGGACTATTTATTGGTATGAATTTTGGAATGAACTTGGACTGAATTTTTGTAATGAACTTGGACTGAATTTTTGTAATTGAATTTGGACTGAATTTTGTGGGACTATTTCTGATTTTTTTTGCTTACTTCGTCCAATTTCTTGTATTTTTGTTTTCTATTTTTCTGAATTTTGTGTGGGACTGAATTTTGTGCGACTTTAAGGAATTCGTTAAACCAAATTTGGGCTGAATTTTGTGAGACTTTTTGGAATGTTTTGTGCATTTAGTCCACCTATTATTTTTTTTTTTGCACTTGTTCGTCCTATTTCTTGAATTTTTGTGAGACTGAATTAATGTTAACATATTTTGTCTTCAATTTATTACTTGCAGTATAATAAACGGTTAATTTTAGTGAAACTTACAAGGTGTTTGCTGTTGTTTGCAGAATAGATAAGTTATTCACAATGAAGTTGTACCATGGTGGGGTATTCCAAATTGGTGCAACTGTTAATTATGTGGGTGGTAAATTTGAATATGTGGATAATTGCGAGCCCGACAAGTTGTCTATACTTGAAATAAAAGATATAGCCAATACACTAGAATATGTAACAGTCCATAAAATGGCATTCTGATATGGATTTGACTTGAAGATGATTACAACTGATAACGATGTCCTCAAGATGGGAGAAGTTGGAGTGAAACCTAGTAGAGTTGATGTGTATGTTGAGTGCGATGAAAGCTATAAGGAGTCGGTTAACAATACAGATTATGACATCCAATTGCATCTGCACCTGATGGGAAGCAAAATCGAAGTAGATGATCCTACTTCTAATGAAGAAGACGATACAGAAAGTTCCTACAATGTAGATAGTGAGGGCATCTTAACTGATGATGATGAGCTGCATACAGTTAGGGATAACATCAGAATTTATAGAGATAATTTGAATAATGAAAATGTTTGTGTAAGACAAAATGACAGAATGAGAGATGTACGTTCAAATGATGGTGGTGCATCTATTGGTTTCAACACTGAAGATTAAATTAGTGACTATGAAAAATCCTCCTCGAAACCTCCCACACCTGATAACAATGAGTCTGAAATGGAGCGTAAAAAGAAGAAGAAGTTTTCACAGATATGATCCGAGATACAACCATAAAGAGTTGTAATTGTGTTTGAACTTGTGCTTTGATGGTAAAATCTAATTCAAAGAAGCTATAAAAAAGTATGCAATTGAGAATGGTTTCAACATAACATAGACAAAGAGTGTATCTTGGAGGATGGAAACTATGTGTGTGAAAAATTGCCCATGGTGGGTATATGCTTCATGTAAATGAGAGGAGAAAGCATTTGTAATCAAAGCATTGAGTAATAATCACAATTGCTACAAGGCTTTAACAAATAGGCATGCAACAAAAGAGTGATTAGCGAATGAGTATTCAGATACATTTAGAAGAAATCCCGATTACTATGTCAAAGAAATGATGGTTGATGTGCATACTAAATATGTTTTAATAGTGAACAAAATATTATGTTACAGGGCCAAGTAGATAGCAATGCAGATGCTTCAAGGTGTATTAGAAGAACATTATGCCAAGCTCCGTTTATATATATTAACCTGGAAGAAAATGGACAGAATGAGGAGATTTGAGCTTGAATTTCGACATGATGCACCACCTGGAAAATAAGTTTCTTAAGTACTGTTACATTGGATTTTCATGTTTGATAAGGGATTTCAAACAAGTCTATTATTGGTTTTGATGGGCGTTTTTTGAAGACCCGAGAGGGGGGGTCAATTGCGTAGTGTTATACGTCATGATGGGAACAATCAAATGTTTCCAATTACATGGGCAGTTATTAATGGAGAATGTGAAAAGTCATGGAAATGGTTTCTTTGTATTTTATTTGAGGAACTCGGATTGGTTGATGGGCTTGGTTGGATGCTCGTTAGTGACTAATATAGGTATGTTTTCCTTAATCCTTTGGTTGCTTTGTATTTATTGACTATATTTACCAAATATTGATACATCTTATGTTAGGATAGGGGTTGGAGAATGCGGTTAGAATCCTTGCACCTTACTCCGAGTGCAGAAACTACGCCAAACATGTTTATGCCAACTGGAAAAAAATTATAAGAGGTAAGCTTTGAAAAATTTCTTTTGGTCGACTATGAGAGCAACTAGTGAAGCAGCATTTCATAAAGTTATGGAGGTAATGGATATTGAAAATGAAGCTGCCCAGGATAGTTTTATCAATCTACCATACAAGAAATTTTGTAAGGCTTTCATCAACCCGATAATAAAGTGTGATGTGGTTGAGAATAACTTATCAGAAACATTTAACAGGTACATATTAAAGGCTAGGTATGAATAAATCTCGCATTCTTTGTTTTGTATGTTACTGTTAGTGCATTGTATATAATACTAACCAAGATTTATATGTACTGTGCGACAGAGGTTTGCCGCTAATTAACATGCTCGATGAAATCTATGTTGCTTTGATGGAAAGAATGTTCATAAAGAAAAAATTAATGGATTAATTTGAAGATATGCTCAAACCAAGAGTTAGGAAGAAGGTTGAATATAGTAAGTACGCAATGAGACACTATATTGTGGAGCTTGCAATGGGGAAAAAATTCTAAGTATCTCATTACGATGATAGGTATGTTGTTGACTTGGTAAATATGAGTTGTGCTTATAGGGCATGGGAAATCTCAGGAATTCCTTACTGCCATGCGATTGTGTGTATTAACTACATGAAAAGGATGAGGTGAATTTTGTTGTTAGCTATTTAAAGAGAGATATGTATTTGAAATGCTATGAGTTTGGGCTCGATCCTATGAATAGACCCAAATACTGACTTCAGATTAAAGAAAGCCCTATACTACCACCTTATTATAAATGAGAGATAAGGATGAGTAACAGAGGGTGATAGGGACATCTTCAAGGGTTGGGGTAAGGATAAGGTGCCAAGGGTGCCGAGATATAGACACAACAAGCGAACATGTAAATAACCAACTGCTCAACACTCACACATTTTGCAAAATCAAGTAAGTAATAAATGTTGATTTAATTTTAATCTTCGCATCTCTAATGCATGTTAAACCAAATACATTTTTAGTTTGCTAGACGAAAAAATGAGCTAGAACAACAACTATTTCCTCTGGAAATCATTTGAAAACCACGCAAGTATCCCCTAATCAAGCAAAAGGACAGGGAAAGCAATTAAGTGATGCTGCAATTGTAGTAAAAGATAGAGCATTAGTATATTACATTTCTAGAAGTAAAGAATTTACCTAGCTAATTTTTCTGATTTATATAATGTAACCATTTGTATTAATATTGGCCTGTACTATAGGCAAGTAAAGAAGTAGGTTGCTATGTGTCAATAGATGGATCCTCAATCTATTATAAGGTGAATTTGGAATATATAATGCATATATTTTGATTTAATTTGATATGTGTATATTCTGACTTATTTTGTAATTGTGGTGTCATCAGAACAGGGGAGTACTATTTTACAAATGAGGTATGTGTTTGGGGGTGTAGGTGCCACAGCTGCTACAAAGGCAAGTTCAAGTACTAGGCTAGGTTCCCCTACAGGTGGGAATATTGTTTTGGGTGGGCCTCCAACTTCAAGTTCACCCACGGATGGAGTTGGTATTTCATCTTCAGGAACTCTTTCAAGTTATGCAGGTCGTAGCACCAAAAAAAGGTTCAAAATGGTAACACAAAGAACCCGAAACTATGCTGCATCTCGTACGCCAACACATTCTTCCCAGTAGTCGTAGTTAACTCAAGATTCTTCTAAATGACGGCAAAACAAATGCATTCTTAGCAGATGAAGAGATGTGGATCGTGTGTGCTATTGTGTTGTTAATGTTTGTGTTTGTGGAATGAGTGTTTTGAAACATTTATCTTCTTGACTTTTTTAAGTTTAGTAACAATTTGATGCTTGTGCCATTTTATTGTTGGGTGGGTTTGTTTTATTAGTAATTTATTGTTAATGTAACAATTTGATGGATGGGTTTTATTAGCCTTTTTGTAAGTTTAGTAACAATTTGATATTTGTGGAATGAGTGTTATGAAACATTTATCTTTTTGATTTTTTAAAGTTTAGTAACAATTTGATGTTTGTGTCATTTTGTTGTTGGATGGGTTTGTTTTATTAGCAATTTGTTGTTAATGTAACAATTTGATTGATGGGTTTTATTAGCCATATTTTAAGTTTAGTAACAATTTGATGTTTGTGAAATTAGTGTTATGAAACATTTATCTTCTTGTGCATTTAAATTTAGTAACAATTTGATGTTCATGTTTGTGTTTGTGGAATGAGTGCCTAATGCATCCAAATATTTGTAAAACATGTAAGCGAATGTATCCCATTTCATATATCTACCTTTCTAATATAAGTTATTAGGGCAAACGCAACACTTCACTCCTCTCAACAAACTCTATTAATTTCCCTAGTAACATAAGCATAATCAACACAAAATATAAAATTACAATTGAGACATATTGATGTTTGCACATTTTTACTTTTGCTACCTTCTTCTTCAATATGAAATTCTCCTTTTCTAACAAGACAACTTTGTTGGTCATCTCAACCAACTCCGCTTTCATTGGTTTCAACTTCCACTCAAACTCTTCCACTTTACATTTCAGATAATCTCTTTCATCCGATACCATCAACACATATGTGCTCTCACGATCAGTGTTCTATCAGTCCAACCACACAAAATACCCGCAATCATCCTTCTACGTATAAATGGAAAAACAATTACTAAGCATATTACATTACTCTATGAATTCTATCTTTTTATTTCGCAAATTCTATAATCACATACCTTCTACAAACGATGCCTCAAAAACCGACATCCAAGGTTGTTTTGACTCTTGGAGGTGTAGCAAAATGCAGTCATATGGTGGTGACATTCAGATGTGATTAAAGAACTAATAGAATCTAATGAAAGCGAGCATACTGAATTCTGCATTGTTAATGCTACCCAAGAAGGAAGAGTAAATATAACATATACACATACAAATTCAGTCTTTAATTTGGTTTGATTTACAATAAAAAATTGATTTGGTTAAAATGATTTTATTAGATTTTCTTTTGCCTATAAACACTTAACCAAAAGGGCAAAAATATCAATCCAAGGCTCATAGACAAAATTTAGAAAATAGAAAACAAAAATACAAGAAATAGGACAAAGCAAGCCAAAAAAAACCAGAAATAGGATGACTAAATGCACAAAACAGTCCAAAAACGTCCCACAAAATTCAGTCCAAGTTTAGCTTACCAAATTCCTCAAAGTCACACAAAATTCAGTCGCACAAAAAATTAAGTCGCACACAAAATTCAGAAAAATAGAAAACAAAAATACAAGAAATTGAACGAAGCAAGCAAAAAAACCAAAAATAGTCCCACAAAATTCAATCCAAGTTCATTCTAAAAATTCAATCTAAGAAATTTCAGAATTCAATCCAAGTTTAGTCCAAGTTCAGTCCAAAATTCAGTCCAAGTTCATTCCAAAGTTCAGTTTAAGAAATAGTCCTACAAAAAAATTAGAAAGTACAAAACAATCCAAAAAGTCCCACAAAATTTAGTCGAAGTTTGGCTTAACGAATTCCTCAAAGTCACACAAAAAATTAATTTGCACACAAAATTCAGAAAAATAGGAAACAAAAATACAAAATATTGGACGAAGCAAGCAAAAAAAAACTAGAAATAGTCCCACAAAATTCAGTCCAAGTTCATTCCAAAAATTCAGTCCAAGAAATTTCAGAATTCAGTCCAAGTTCAGTTAAAATTTAGTTTAAGTTCATTCCAAAAATTCAGTCCACGAAATTTCAGAATTTAGTCCAAGTTAATTTCAGAATTCAGTCAAAATTTAGTCCAAGAAATTTTAGAATTTAGTCCGAGTTCATTCTAAAATTTAGTCCAAGAAATAGTCCCACAAAAAAACCAAAAATGCACAAAAAATGCTAAAAAGTCCCACAAAATTCAGTCCAAGGTTGGCTTATCGAATTCCTCAAAATCACACAAAATTTAGTCACGTACAAAACAATTAGTCGTACAAAATTCATCGCACACAAAGTTCAGTCGCACAAAATTCAGTCTCACAAAAAATTGAAGCGCACAAAAAAATCCAGAAATAATTCATTCGCAAAAATGGTTCCAGAAAATTGCACAGCAGTCGCATAAAATTTCAGAATTACAAAGACAATTACCCTACAATCATTCGACCATGCAGCGGCGGGAAAATGCACAAATGAGGCCAAAATCAATCGGTCAAAATTCCTACACATAAAAATGGCAAAAGTTCAATCTAGGGAGAAGTCAAAAAACTACAGAAAAAAATGCACAAAAAAATCCAATGGAAAAATGGACAAAATTAACCAGAATTACCAGACCAGGTTCGGTCGAAGCATTGCAGAAAATACTCTTCAAAATACTCATATAGAAACTCAATTTGTTTATCGGGTTCAGTAGAAATAGCATTGTCCGACCGGAAAAGAACCTTACTTCAGTGGCAGAAATGAAGGGTTTCTGAAATGGGGGTTTCTAAAGTTGGGGTTTGGGGCGGAAATGAAACTGAAATACAACCAACCAAACTTCCAAATAGCAAGAACGCCGATAGGAATGCACGACGAAGATGGTGAATTTTGCGCTTGGATGAAAATTTTGTGCGACAGAGATGGTGAATTTTGTGCTTGGTAGAGGTGGCCAACAAAGCGGAGTTGTAAGGAAGAAAAAGATTTGGTCTTTAACCTTTTTCAGCCCTACATAAAAGAAAATTTTTTACTGACTGGGCTGTCCATGTGTAACCCAACTGGCTGCCACGTCATCAATATAACGACCTCCCAGACGGCGCATTGATGGTGGCTACTATTATTACAAATTGTAAAATTCAAGTGTCGTATTGTTAAAATTGAAAGGTCGGGTCAAAACGGTTGTAAGAGCCTAAGTTCGAGACATTTTAATATATTATCCATTGATTAAATGAGTGGTCAATGGTTACACTAAATAATAGGCCAAATATAAGGGACTAAAACTAATAATGTCTTTTAATTTGTATTACTATTTTATTTTCATTATTCTCATTTTCTTTTTATTTACTAAGTTTTTCCCCCTAATCTATATTTTATTTTTTTATTTTTCCCTTTAATATATATATATTTTTTTAAAAATTCCATTCCTCTTTCATTTTTTGTATATTCTTTGTTACTTTTATTTTTATTTACTCATTATTCCTAAGTTATATTTTTAATTTTATCTTCTCTTACTCTTTTCCTATACTCTTTTACTTATTTATTTATTTACTTTTCCATCAATCTACTTTTTTTAAAAAAAAAATCATAATCTTTACGTTTTACACTTTTTTTTTTTGGTTTAGTTCTTTTAAATTTTTCTCTAGAGAAGACATTTATTTTACCTTATTTTTTCATTTTATTTTTACTTTTTGTATTTTTTTTAGTATCTTTCACTTTTTTCTCTTAATTTTTCCCAAAACATGAATTAAGATATAATTACATCTTTATACACTAATAACATCTTTAGAGCTCAATTACAAAATTTTTAAAAAATGATATTGAAAATAAATTTTAAAAATAATTATCACCATAATTCGTCATTTGCCCAGCATGATGCATCAAATTATGATGATAATAGTAGTAGCGCTCTCCACTCCCCATACCCTAAATTCACCTCTGCTACTATAATATAATAGTGGTAATGGTAGTAGTGTATGTGGATTTAAGGTTTAGGGTAGAAGTACTACTACCAAAATCGCCATAATTTGAAGTAGCAAGATGAGGGTAGAGAAAGGGGTTTAGATAATGAATAAAAATTATAATTATGTTTTTCAATTATTTCCAATCATAGGATTTAAAAAAATATATATTTCAATTGACCCCCTAAAAAGACAAAAAAAAAGGAAAAAAAAAGGCGAAACAAAATGTAATCTCCAAAGTAAATTAAAAAAAAAAGAGTAAATAAAAAGAAAAAATGTAAAAGATAAAGATTATCAAAATTTTAAAAAAAATAGATTGAGGAAAAATAAATAAATAAGTAAAAGAATGCATAAAAAGTAAGAGAAAATAAAATTAAAAAAATATATTTAAGAACAATTAATAAATAAAAATATAAAAGTAGTAAAGAATATACTAAAAGTAAAAGAAGAATAAAAATAAAAAAAATAGATTAAAAGAAGAACATTAAAATATAGATTAAAGGAAAAATTCAATAAATAAAAAGAAAAAGAGTATAATGAAAATAGAAGAACAATGTAGATAAAAAGACATTATTAGTTTTGGTCCTTTATGTTTTGCACATTATTTTGCTAATAAAAAAAATTAGTGCAATTGCTGACTATTCATTTAGTCAATGAAAACTGCAACTGCAAATAAAAGGTTCTATCATTTTCACTTTAATAAACTTAGGGAGACTGAGAGTATCATGGAATAAACTTTTGGGACCAAAAGTGATATGGGGCAAATTTGAAGGACTAAAGTGTCATTTTCTCAAACTAAAAAATATTTAAACTACTTGGAGAACTAAAACATTGTGGAAGACAATTGTTAAAGTGGAGAAAGTTGGAAGTAACAGACTCTAGAATAGAAATTGAAAGCATAAAAAATAGAAGATCAGATATGCAAGAGAAATGGGGTGAATGAAATTGGAGAAAATGGATTGATCTCAAGCTCAAACCAAGTGAGGCTTATAAAGGAAAAGAAAAATACTGGAGTAGGGAATTTAGAATATGTTGGCTTTAATAGGAAGAGAGAATCAGTAGATACTTCCTTGCAATAACAACATAAAGAAGGAAGAGAAATGGAATAACCACTGGGCTTGCCCCTGTAGTTATCCAACCATTGTTGGGATGAGGAGAAGAGGGGTTCGAACCCCCTCTCCAACATTTCCCCTCCTGTTGTCTTCCCTCCCTCCTAGTTAAAGTGAGGGTCTCACATCACATTATGTAAGGCACATAGATATAGTTGAAATAGAATAGGATTATCAAGAAGAAAAGAAAAAAAAAAGGAGAAATGATGAAATTGTTAGGATGGGAAAACTTGTGAAAACAAGCATGCATAGTTGAGGAAATAGATAGATATTTTGATAGATTGTTTATTACTTCTGAGCAAAATGGAGATGAAAAGTCCTAGCAAGGGTCTAAAGAATTATTACAGGTATTATGAATGTAAACTCACTAAACCAGTTGATTATAAGGAAATAAAATAATCTCTCTTCTTAATGAACCCCTACAAAGCCCAAACACTAGACGATATGGCTCCCTATTTTTTTTTTTTCAACTGTATTGGTTTATAACTTATATTGATTTTGGTAAGTAATAAAGTTTTTTTTTTTTCAATCTGAGCATATCCTCTCTACATTTGATAATACTTTAATTACTCTTATTACAAAAGTAAAGAATGCTATAAAAGTATATGATTTTAGACCCATTAACTTATATAATGAAGTGCATAAAAGTTGTGAAATTTTTTTTGGCACACATAATGAAACCTTTCCTTTCCAATTACATTTTTGAGAATTAAGTTGTTCTTGTTCTTGGGAGATAGATTTTAGATAATGTAGTTGTGAGTCATGAATATATGCATTTTTTGAACAATCATAGAAGTAAAGAACTTACATTAAAGCTAGATATGTCAGAAGTGTATGGCATAGTAGAATGGAGCTTTATGACTAAAATGATGGGAAAAAAAAAGGGATTTGCTACTGCCTTTCTAAATTGGATTGTGAATTGCTTGAAATCAACCTTTTTCTCCTTCTTGATTAATGAATCCCCTTATGGTAATATGAAACTAACAAGAGGCATAAGATAAGGGATCCACTTTCCTCTTATCTTTTTCTCATTGTCTTTAGAGGATTGTTCATTCTAATAAAATAGGTTACTTTGCAAGGAAAATTTTCTAGCCTGATGATTAGTCAGTTACAAATAGCTCTTACTCTTTTTTTTTTTTTGGCAGCTGATGATTCTACTTTATTTTGTCAAGCTAAGACCAAATAAGGTATATAGCGCAAATATTACAAAGTTTTGAAGCTTGTTTAGGTTATAAGAATAGCATGAAGAAATTAATAGTCTTTTTTTATTAAAAATATATACAAGCAGACTAGAGCAATAATATGTAGTGAGCTAAAAAGTTACCAAGCAAAATAAGCAGCAAATACCTCCCATTGCTATAGACCAATCAAATAAGCAAGTTTGTAGCTTCATTAAGGAAAATAGAAAGTGAACAATAAGAAGATTAAGCTACTTAGTGAATAGAGAAAAAGTGCAAAATAAAATTAGTATCTTTAGCACTTTTATTTATTTATTTATTTTGTCTAGTTTTAAGCCATCAAAGGCAGTACATAATTAGAAATCAAAGGTGCTTTCCAAATTCTAGTGGGGATAGCAAGGGATGAATTGAAAATGCATTGGGTGTCATAAAATTGAAAGCAAGAAAATAGGAACGTTAGGATTTAGATGTCTCCAAGCATTAGATAAAGCTTTACTAGCAAAATAGACACGAGAACTTGTCACAACATCTAATTTGTTCATAAGTAAGGTTATCAAGAGAAGGTACTACCCAAATTTAGAATTAGCAAGCAAAAGTGACAACTCAATTCTCATAGTTATGAAGAATTTAGATTTTAGCAAGATATTTGATCTAAAAAGATTGTAGATGGAAGATACGGAATGGTTAGAAGGTGAGAATTTAGAAGGATAGTTGGTTCCCATATGATCATCCACCCAAACTAGTATCTTTAAAACTTGAAAATTATACGTTTTGTTTGGAGTGTCATGTATGTATGAAAAGTGGTGCATTTTGTTTTCAAAACCTTGTTTGGACTCCCTAATTCATTATGCAACTGGGAAAAAATAACTACCCCATTGTAATGAATTAATGTCCAAAAAGTAAATAGTACATTCTGAAAAGGCTGAAGAATCATTATTGTAATTAAGTGCTTTCAATCTTCCTTCTCTGGTGACAATTCCAACCCATGCTTCTATTCCATTAAATCAATTACAAGCTTTACTTGTAACAAGAAGCAGAAACCAAGGCCAAATACATCCATTTCATGCTAGGTGTTCAATTTTCTTCCTCCTCCCAATAGTGAATGATTGTCTATGGTAGTGTGGGTTCAGCATCAGTTTTTCATGCCCCTGGGTTTAGGTCATTTAGTTATAGAGACTTGGAGGCCAAATAAGTTCCTTAATGCTTTGTCACTCTATGATCCACTGTGCCAATTTATATTTTGGGTTTATTAAACCTTCAATCTGCTTGGGAGAAATTGTTGTGAATCTTGCCCCAATTTGCCAAGGTTAAATTCATAAAATTAAAAAGAAAGAGCAGAAAATGAATTTCAATGTATTGAGTTACTACAATCATTGAGTCATTCATATTTTATTTTAGAAAACTGAATTTGATTTGTGAGTAGTTGTTTATTCTTGATTGTGTTCCTTTTTCCACCTTAAAAATAACCAAATTAGAGGTAAAGAATTCCAATTTTTGAAACTCATCCTACAACTTTTGTTTGACATTTTATATGCAAAGAATAGAATCTCTATTTTTATACCCATATGCCATGCATTCATCACCATTCATATAATTGACATGTTGGCCTATGGGAATATTTAATTAATTCGTATTTATTGAATATCTATTGGTTAGATGTCATTTCTAGGTGTGGTTTTCAATTTTTCATCTCCAAGTTGTATGTTTTGATTGAATTTCTTATGTATTCACTTCTTTTTATATCAGTTATGTAATCTACAAGTTCTTATCTTTAGCTATTCTTTTGTCAAAGTCTAATTCTAGTTAGTGATGCTCGATTATAAGTGATGCTACAACAACTTTGGAAAAACAGAGGTGGGAGGAAGAGAGATGAGGACCTCTATCAACCAAGTCAAATTATTCTATTTGAGTAAATTATAATAGTCTTTTAAAGTGTCAAATATTATTGTTTGTCCAGTTAGAAAGTTTTAATTTTGATACATAGGTTAAGAATATACTTGAACTTAAGAATGGTGACAAAAGAACACTTTTGGGATGTTAATATACTGTTGAAAGTCTAGATGCACACTAGATGGATCTTAAATGGAACTCATAAAAAATAAATATTTAATTTTGTTTGAATAGTTGGGAACTTTCTAGTAGGTATATGAACAAAACTTGTATGTTATTCCCCTAAGGAAACATGTTGCCATGGAACTTTGGGTATAGTTTCTAGGAAAAATCATCCTACATTTGCATAGATTTAATCCATGGAGGTTTTTTTTTCCCTTTTAAAGAGTTTATGTGATATTCTAGATGGAATTGCTACTATTTGTTCATTTACCACATAAAGTAAATGGAAAATGATTTTGTTTTTGTTTTTTGCTCATGCTTCTTGAACATCCATCTTCTGATAACATAATTTAATAGTGAAATAATGAATAGTTGTAAAAATAAATGAACAATTATAAGCATTCAGCCAAGGTCCACAGGAGGATTGCAAAATCAATAAACCCCATAATATAGTACATTGGTCTTGGAAGAGGAATTATTAAAACCATAGGAATCCAACACCTGAAAAAATCAACTTGCAAGCAATCTTATTTTCTAATACTTGAAGTTGATACCCCCTAACCCCATCCTATCCATCTCATCTCAGTAGATTTTAGCTCTTTAATCAGATTAATACTTCTTGATTGTAGTATAGTATTGTCTCTCATCCCCATATAGGAATGTTAAATGAAGTATCCTTACAACAATTTAAACCTTATTGAGATGGTGTTGAACTTATTTGATCTACAAATTGTGTTTGATATTAGTGATGCATGATCATTATTTGAAATTATTGTTTCGCATGATGTTAACATAGTAGACTCATTCAAATAGTTGATGACTATGTTGAGGAAAGACCTTTATATGAGGCATCAAATTCAAAAAATTGTTTTCTTTTTTTGGTTACTAGCCTAGCTTTGTATTGCAATTATGGTTCGCATGGTGCTTGCTTAAAACTATTTTGTTTTTTCGAAAGTTCTTCTACTTATAGATTTAACATTTTATTACCCATAATTTTTTTGTCATTGAAACTATGTATAATTTAAGATGAAGTATGGTCAATAACTTGTTTCTAGTTGCTATTTGTTTGTGACATTATTTTATTAAAGATTTATTAATTTAAACAGCATGTAAGTTTTTGTTTGGATGGTTGGGCTTACAAGATGGACTAACATAATTCGGTTGAGTTTTTGAAGTAGTGGCAATTCATTCTTACTTTGGAAATAAAACAAAATTGTGCTTTTAGAGACAGTCTGTGGTGTTGTCCCAAATGCTTGGAATGCAATTTCTTTCAGGCACCCAATTGTATGGTACAATATTATGAACTTTTGATTTGTGTTCATTGTTTTCCTAGAATTGTATAGGTAGGTGCTTCCAATAGTGTATGTACAATGTTTGTACTCAAGCATTTGACTAAAAAAGAGTTTGGTATAGTATTCTCTTGCAATAGCATTATTGGGTCACTTTCTTGGGTATATGTTATGTTTCGAATATTTTTTTTTCTTTAAGTGCATCATTAGCAACCCTACAAATCTATATTGTTCAATTCACCTATTTTTAATAGGTTTGTGTTAACCCTCGATTTCTAACAGACTTGCATTTAATTTGTTTCCTTATGGTTGAGAGACGGGACAACCTGATCTCTACTTCATTAAGAAGAGTTCTAATCATATACTTTTCCTTATTTAATTTTTAATGCTATCATCTTTTGTTCTGGTTTCAAAATAAATCAGGAAAGTATGCTTCCCCCAATTCCAAAAAAAAAACTTTTGAGAAAATATAATTTTTTTAATTATATGTTAAACCACTTTTAACACATTATTAAATATATAATTTTTTTTCCTGCGTGAGCGCCCCAACGGTAAGGGCGTGTTGTAAGTCCTGAGTTGTAACCTCAAGGTCTCGTGGTCGAACCTCCTCATGCACCTACTCCTGGGGCATCCTGATTTACATCTCTCACCGACTGTGGGACTGGCAGATGAAAGTCCCTTCAAGGTTGGAGTTCAACCTTTTAAATATATAATTTTTAATTGTATTTTTACTTTTTAATTTTAAGTTCTGTATTGACATTATTAGAGAATATAATATAAAAAAATAGAATTGTTGTTTTTTAAGACAAAAAATTTGCCTATTTCAGCACAATTAACAAATTTGTAAAAATTGTTTAGAATTTAGGCAAATTTGCCAATATACATTTCTTATATTGTGATTTGGTTTCGTAATGGTACATGTTGGAATTTCTTCCTCAATTATTCTTCATCTATTTTCAAGTACTTCTAGACTTGGACTATACAATTGTTTGAGATACCAAAGATTACCTCAGGCCTTATTCTGTTTCGAAATTGTCTTTTACTCTGTGATTTGTTGGCCTAAACTACAACTGGATTTATATTTGAAATGACATAACTTGATGTTGGTGTGAGTAATGTCATGAACATTTCATGCAGTAAATTGTGTTAAATAACCATACTGCATATACAAATTTTGTGGTAATTATGTCTTGACAAATGAAGATTGTAGAGAGTAGATAAAAATTTAATAAGTACTCCAAATCTCAAATCACCGCATTGTGGAATTTTTCCTTCTTTGTGAAGATACACACACAAATATATCCATATAAGTTTATTAAGATTGTGTTGTACACATAGCAGGGCCCCTACGTTAACACCAACTTTCATCGAGATGGTTAATGAGTGAAGATTCAATTCTAAACTATTACTACACATTAATTGCATCAACATTGTCACATGTATGTATTATTAGTTATGCCTCCCTAAAACTATCATGTGGTCTTTGTTGAAGATGCTTGTTGTTGTATCAAATCCTTGTCACCCTCGATAAGTCCATCACATTTTGTCATCAACTCCAACAATCTTGAATTGTGCAAAAAAAATTATGAGAAAGTAATTGGCCTTTTCACTATATCTGTGCCTCCAATTTCATACACTAAAGTATCTTGAATCGTGCTAGCTACATTATGTCTTACAACTACTATTACTACAATTAGAGGAAATTTTTTATCATTGTTTTATTACGTCTATATTCATGCAGATATGTACGGCTCAAAATTTGAGTTTTTCAAAATGTATTTTTGAGCCAACAACCCACTCTAATTTGTAGTATGCTCATTTATTTGTGTACATGGCTTGTCCAAATTAAATTGACACTTACAAGTAGTTATTACATATTAGGACCTACAACTAATAGGTTATTTTTCATATAGATGGCAGTTGCCATATTTATTCTTCGTTTTTTGCATCCTACAACCTTTCCATACTATTCATTTGGTGGGCATCTATCATGAACCATAATTTTTATTGGCCACTCACTATATAAAGTAATCCATATATAGTTGTGCTGCTGGTATCTAACTGTTTGATATGTATGTTAGTAGGAAATGGCTACTGCTTAGGATGTGATAGTGCTCTACGAGTTGGCATGTTTCATTCAATCATGTTGGATATGAAAAATAGTGAGTGGATAACAACCAATAACTTTTCTAAACACAATACAAGGTAGTGGAGATGCAGTTACATGACCGGGTTGAGAAGCATTATAGTGAAGCATGCCTCCAGGGGAAATGCCATCGCTTGCATTCTTTGATGCCTATACCATGACCTCTGTGAGCACCAAACCGATGTGGGTTGGGACACTAAGAGTGGTCTCATCGTTACCTCAAACTTCCAGTGGCAAGTATGGATTGTTGTAAGTAGTGATACCTTGTCTTGTTCTAAATTCACATGTTCCATTAATTAGTCCAATAGGTGCACACAATAACCATTCTGTCCCACTAATGTGCTATGTTGTAGAAAACCAAGTGCCACATTATGAATAGTTGACAAAACTCTCCTTAACAACTACAACAACAAGAGATTTTTCCATCGAAATAAACCAACAACCAACGACCTCAGTGGAGGAACAAGTTATGGAGACTGATTTTTGGGGTGAGTCATCTATGTCTACGTTCGCACAAAGGTTTAATGAAAAGAGAGATTTAGTTGGTATTCACATCAATAAACAGGTAGGCTGTTCGAGACGATTGGGGAATAGACCATTTGATTCATTCACACGCAATAGCGGTCGTTCGACAAAGAGGAGTAGAAATGAGTTGATTGATTTGGCATGAAGGCATAAGCTATACAGCATGTGCATATAGAATAAAAGGTGGAGGATGTTGTCATAATAGCAGAATGCATGGATATACTAAACTTTATGCACATTACTAACTCTAATGTATACATCAAGGAAATTCAATTCTTCTGTGATTCAGAGTCTAGAGTCATCTAAAAAAAATGGAATCCCTGTATGTCTTGACCTCACCGATTCCCTCTAGTGATTTGTTTACATAATTTTTACTTGAACTATTTAAGTCCTGATGGTTTTATATTTTATGAGATGTTGTTCATTGAGTTTGACTTCTATTTCATACGTTCATTGAGTTTGACTTCTATTTCATACGTTCATTTTTAATACATGTGGTTAAAAGGGTTGTATGGCTATCAAAGCCATTTTACAGCTCTCCAATGAGTTCAGTTTTCCTAGTTGAAGTCGTTGGTAGGGATAATCATTTATTTGAGTTGCTAATACTTAATTATTAAAGATAACATAACATATATGTTGCTGAGCTTTTCATTTATCATTTTATGCACTGGATGATTTTGCAAATGTTATCGTCATTGCATTTCATGTTACTAGTTTCCAACCTTTATGTGAGATTCTTTTCTTATGCTTCTCATTAGACGTGATTGTGGACATTACCTTTTTAGTTGTAATACTTTTTTGGAGTGTTTTATATTGACCATGTGATAGATCATGTTTCTTATTTACTACTTTAGTGGACACTCTCTACGTAGGGAAATTGATGGTAATTGCTTTTGTGGATCAAGGCCAACTTTAGATTATGGGAAATTTGTTAGAAATCCTGATTAAGTATGAATTATTGTTACTTTCCCTTTTTCTTTCTTTCTTTGTTTTTTCCTCCATCAAAGAATGAATCTTGAAAATGATGTGTCAGTAATGCCACTAAAATTTTAATGCAGAGGAACTCTACAAATAAATATTACCAATCCGTATATTTTTTTTCATTAATAATAAACTATATATGAGATAAAATGATTTAAATTCAAATTTTTTTGAGACCATATCATATATTTAGAAATATGAAAATCGTTATCTATTAATTAATTTTAATCATTATCTCAAAACAGGAGGAGGAATACACACATATGGGTACTACTTAAAATTCAACAGTGTTTTTTTAAATGGCCATAATTATCAATACAAAATAGTTGACAAAATTGGCATTATGCAAAAAAAGTGCAAACCACTTTCAGCCACATTTGTTTCATACTTTAATTAAAGATGAATGCAGATAATGAATGTAGAGACCCTATTGTACAGTTGTGCTTCCATGATGGACACTTACACTTGAAGGGGGACATTATAAGATATATGCATATAACATTATAATATCAAAAGAATTGTTAGTGAACTATGTCAACATAGTGGCAATATATGGGTTATAGTGCTACCACAATAATGGTAGACAGTGATAGCACCAAAAGTATCAATGTAAAATATGGCATATTATTGCTATCATTGCTGTAGGGCTAAAGAGGAGAGGACATGTTTAGCCAGGGTGATTTTTCTACCCATAACTGATATTATTGTATTTTTCTATCTTGAGATTTTCCTTTTAATTTTGGATATTAGTTCTTAGAAAAGTCTCTTCTTTGTTTGAAAAAAGTCCATCATATGTCCAAGATACTTACCTGGGGATGTGATATATGGTATGTTGAGTACTACTGAGACGTATTAGATCCAGTCATTGGGCATGATGGGATTAAGGTAAATTGATGATTTCTTGAAATCGATCCTTTCAGTAGAGAATTTTGCAAAGATGTTGAGGAATTGACACATGCTTTGGATTGCTTGGATGAAGATTCTTAGGAAAATGATGCAATCATCAGCAAATATTAAGTGAGAGATTCGTAGAACACTTCTACCTATACTTATCCCTTAGCATAGTCCTCTTTCCTCCAATGAGGGCAATGTTGTAGATAAAATTTGCTGACATCTGATAAAAAGGAAATGAGAAAGAGGACAACCTTGCCTGAGCTTGTTTGTGGGCAAGAAGAAATTAGAGTGCCAACCATTAAAGATCATTGAGAAAGAGACCAAAATTATGCATTGGAGAATCCAATTAATGAATATTTTTGGGATACCTAGCTTCCTTAGGCAATTTTGAAGAAATGTCTAGAAAACTCTATCGTAGGCTTTATTCATATCTAATTTCGGTGTTGTAAGAAGGATTTCCCTTTTCTGTGCTTATTGATATACTCCAACACTTCATGACCAATGAGGACATTTTCATTTATTGAACAGCTAGGGATAAAAGTTGCTGGTTGAAGAAGATAGTCTTGCCTAAGACCAGTTTGAGTCTATAGGCTAGGATTTTTGCCACACATTTTGCAAAGGACATTGCACAAATTTAGAGGTCTGAAATCAGATAGCTTAGCTAGGTTTGAGATTTTGAAGATGAGGACTATTGAGGTTTTGTTCCATTGTGGATTCATAATTCCAGAGTTAAAAAATTCTTTTACTTCCTTACAAACTTTAGGACCCATTATGTCCCAATAGGTTTGATAAAATCTCGCGGGGATGCCATCTGTACTTGTGACTTCCATTTGGCCATTTGAAAGAATGTATTTTTAATTTTCTCTTCTGTGACTTCACTTACTAGGATGTCTTTTTGCTCATCCAGGATTTGAGTGCTAAGGGAGTTTAGCACCTCTTCTATGGTGTAACTTGTCCGGATCTCTAGGATATTAGAATCATCTCTTAGCATTGCTTTTATGTGATTCAGCATCAATATCCTCATTCTCCCTTGATCTATGGTCTATGCTCCATGGTCATCCATGAGTTAAGTGACCTTGTTTGTTCATTTCCTCTTTGTTGCCCATTGATGAAAGAACTTTGTGTTTGTCTCTCTATACAAGCTTCAATTTACCATGGCATTTTGGCTTCAGAAGTCTTGTTGTATGGCTAAAAGTTCTTCTAGTTCACCTTGGGCTCGTTGTTCCTCCAATTGCCTGAATTGAAGATTGCTTCCTTTTGGATTTCCTCTATCTACTGCTTTTTTACTTAATTCTAGACTCCATTTGGCCTTAGTGTTGCTCACTCTAGTCTGTTAATTTCTTGAGAATGCCATACAACTTATTAGAGACTTGGATTGGTGCTTTAATTTCCATTTTTTCACGCTTCCTCAATAATTTGCCTTGTCAATCATTTCCTTGTCCAAAAACTTTCAAATCTGATGGGCATCTTACATATTGAGTGGGAGTCTGTCTAGATTGTGCCAAGTAGGAGAGGTTCATAATTTGACCTTATTATTGGCAAGTTCCTAATTCTGGCTCTTGGAAAAAATTCTATCCATTCCTTGTTTACAAAGACCCGATCCAACCTTTCATATATTCTGTTTGCTCCCTTCTTACTATTTGTGCATGTGTACCATAGACCTTCATGGTGGGGCTATTCTATGTTGAAATCTTTTAGGATGTCCTTTAATTGTTTGGCATCAGAGTCTCTAATTGACTTGCCCTCGAGCTTATCCTTTTGATTCAGGGTTTGATTGAAGTCTCCTGAGATAACAATATGACAACTTCCTTGATGAAACAAGGCTTTTAGTTGGCTCCAAATGGGATGTATTTGGCTATGATTAAGTGACCATAGATTAGAATTAAACTCCATTCAAGCCCATTCAATTCTTTAACTAGCGTGTAAAAGTAGTTGGTGGTTTTTTTTATTATTGTGAGATTGATTTCTTCCCCCCAAACTAAAAATAGACCATCTTTTGTGCTTACTGGATCAACTAACTCTCATTTTGAAAATCTAGAAGTCGATAGCCATTTGGCCGTTTTAATGTGAGAGCTTTTGGTTTCCATTAAAAAAAAAAAAGTAGAATTGGATTATGGGGAGGTCATTTTATTTAAGACTTGAATTGTTAGAAGATGACCCATGCCTCTACAATTCCAACGTAAAAACCTCATTGTGGATGGGTGGTTGATTAGGCTCAACCACCCGAAAACTATTGCTACTTGAAACTATTAATGACATGATAAAATTCAAAATGTCAGTGAACAAAGTGACTAGAATAACTACCTCTTGAGCTTTGCTTGCCATCTCCTTTGAGTCACCAACACAATATTTAATGACCATCGAGTACGTATCTCTTACATCTTTCACTTTCTTTTTCTGGAAACCAGTGACATGTAGGTCCTATATAAACTTTATTTTCTTTGATCTTGAAATAGGGGGATCAAAAAGTTTAAATTCCTTTATACTCCAATTTAAGGCCTTAAATTGAACTTCTTTTTGGAAGGCCGAGCCTGAAGTCCATTAAGTCAAATTACGATTCTCTGCCACCAATTGAGTGGAATTTTCTTCAGAACTAGAAGACTTAGAATCAAATGTAATTGAAGCTAATTCCATGAGGTGCGCTGAGAAAGCTTGGGTGAGGGGCCTAAGTTGGAGGTGTGTAAATGTTTCCAATAAAAATTGGTCATCCAGACTTTGGTTGGAAGCTCGGGATAGATTTGGGTTAGAGGTTGGACTCCATGGTTTTGGGATTGAGCTTCATATGTGCTGGGCTTTAATAAAAAAAAGAAAAATTCAGATGGACCAGAATGATCAAATGTTTGGTTTGGGCTCTTCATACGGACTAAATGAGAGAGAACTGGCTTTCCTCCTTTCAGTCTTGAACGTGGGTCCGACACTTCAATTGGACTCATAAGCCTTTTTTTTTTCCTTATTTTTTTTTCTTTTCAACTGCTCTTCTTTTGTCATAGGCCTCTCTTCCTGGGTTGATTCAAACTCGACTGTTGGAATGAGTCTATATCTTTTGAATTGGACTCAATATAGTAGATTAGGTTACTTGATTGAGCTCCTCTACTCCTATTTCTAAGCCTTAGCCCACTTGCAGAAAATGGGCAGCCCTTGCTTTTAGATGGTGTTTGATTGGTGAGTTTAAGTGAGAATGTATTAGAATGTGATAAAAAACTAGTATTTGATTTGTAGGTTTGGAATGGATTAAAAGTAATAAGTGTGAGTTTTGTTCAAACCCATAGAGGGTAGGTTTAGGTAGAAATGAATTAGAATGAATTAATGAGTTTCACATTTTTTTCTAACTCTCGTTAACTTATTATTAATAATAATTAATTAAAATTATTTTAATTAATCATCCATTTACTTAATATTATAATTTAATATTATAATTAATAATTAATTAATCTCATTCATTAATATTAATTATTATAATTAATATATAACTTAAAATTAATTTAATTAATAATGTATTTAGTTAATATTATAATTAATAATTAATTAATTAATATTAATTAATTTAATATTATAATAAATAATTAACTAATAATAACTGAATAAATTTTTTCAAATTTATTCTATTATAATAAATAATATTAAATAACATAATTACTGTTATTTCATCTTTTCTATTCCAAATATTTCCTTTTATCAAATTCATTCCCCTCCTAAAACCAATGCCCCTTAATCTTTTTCTTCAACCCTTGCAGCAGATACTTCGTCCGTGTTAGTTTGTCACATTATTGTTCTTCTTCCTTCTCGAACTAACACTGTCTCTCAAGAAATTAGGGCACAATTCTTCTATCTCCCTTCGCAACCACCACTACTGTTAGTTCCCTTGTTTCTCTGGCATCTCCGGAATTCTTAAAGTGAGCCCAACAACCAACGACTCCAACACTCTTGTGACTTTATAGTTTTCACCCCTCTAGTTTTTGCCTTCATTGATTTGTTATTCGCTTTCTTCCTCTTGGAATCGGCAGCAGGCAACAACCATCATCATTCCACTCCATTGTTTCAAGGTAATTTTTTTTTTCCTGTGTGTTTTCGGATTGACATTTTTCTATTTCCCAAGAAAAAAAATTGATATGATGTTAAGTTTTTTGGATAATCATTCTAGAGGAAAATAAGTACTTTTATGAATAAGCATTTTTGGAGGTCAAATTCTTACGTACAAAATTGAACTCCTTCAATAGAAAATGACCATGTCCCTTTTAATGACTCAGCCTCTAAATCATGTATAAAACCTAATTTTACATGAAGCAACATGCGGGAATGGAAAACCGACAAAATCTTGACATTGAGGGGAAAAACACTAGTAGAAAAGTTTGTATTTTTTCAGCTAATTTCAGCTAATGACGTATATGATATGTTGACAGTTCAAGTTCTCTGTATTTTTTTTTTTTAATTTTCATTTTTGAAGTATATTTCAAGTCCTTGTTGTTTCCGGAATCTGTTGGCATGATTGGGATGAAAGATTTTTAGAGATGATTATTCATTCAAGGGATTGTTTCAGTCTTTATCTATTGTCTAGTTGAGGAGATTGCTTGGAATTTGGTGAAGGTTGTTGGTTTTCTTCTTTTTTTTTTGTTGTTTTTTAAGGTTTGTTAATTGTGCATTTTATTTGCACATGATTCTTCGTGGTTACTGTGTGTGTTATTGTTGTTAAGAGGCGTATGCTTGTATGGATGTTCTATCTCTGTGGCTTCTTCCTCTCTATGCTTATTTTTATTTATTTTTTGTTGTAATTGTTTGCTTAATCTGGTTGGCTGTTTGGTTGGTTTATCAGGATTTAAGTAACTCTATGTTTGCCTTCAAATAAACTAAATGGAAAACTATGAACTTCCATGTAAGTTTTAGGCTTTCAAAGGTGGCCTAACAATTTATGCTACTTGAAATACGTACATGTTGAATGGCTTAGCCAATTGGAAAAGAGGTTATCAAACTTGATTTTTTTTTCCTTTTGTGTTTCTGGATCCATGTGCGTGTGTTTCATATCTTTAGCTCACATTCTTGGTATTGAGAGCTCAGCTTTGCTTTTCCTCAACATAATCCCATACCAATTCGTCTTCATTTAGCTCTTAATTATAATATGGTATTGTGTTGCCCCTTGTCGTGTCTATATTATGGTTTAATACTATTATGTGAGACAGCATTAACATGGATAGAACACTGAGAAATCTTTTTGGTGGGCTTGATTCCAATCATCCGATATGGTTTTGTAATGCTCCTCTCTACACTTGACCACAAAACTGTTTTTGGCTGCCTTGTGTCACAAAAGTGCAAGCCTTTGGCATATTAAATTTGAAGTTTCTGGTGATAATATTTTGTCTTTCAGTGGCATGACCAAACACAATGTGCTCTGCCTATCTAGAACGCTGAACGGAAACTCCATCTGGGACAAAAGTTTCAGTCCTAACTTGATTTGAGCATTGTTCCCTTTTCGTTTTTCCTTTTGTTTTTTTCTAAGTACTGGCCAATTGGACAAATGAAAATGGCTAAATCACCTTTTGGTAGGTTAGTTGCAGAATTTGGTCTATAGGACTGGCCTAATGTTTGGAAAATTTAGCAAACTGATAATTCACTTGAATAAAAAATGAGAGCGAGGGAACACTCCCTCAAAAAAGTTAGGGAAAGAAATTTGTGTTTGAGAAAACCTGATTAAGCTATTAGAGATATTTTGGCCATTTTGTCTGTTTACAATGCAATTTTAGCATATTATGATACTTTTTCTTCAAAAATAGAAGGGATCTATTGTGCAATATGAAATCAAAAGTGTCAAAAGATGGATAGAGCCTAGACCTAAGAGAACATGTGTTGACGAAATTGATACTCTCTTGAGAATAGTGGTCTGTTGGGATTTTTTTCTGAAGAAGTTTATTTTTGTGGAATTTGAGGGTTTTTGTTGGATTATGTCAGTTGTTGTTGGGTAAAGTCATTGACTGAGTAATTGGTCCATGTTGTGTGAGTAGTTCCTGAGAAATATTAAGATTATCACGATATGACTTGGAGTGGAGGAAGCCATTCTCATGAATTTCTGGATTACTGTTTTGTGTTTTTATGTTGTTGGGTTTTTGGGTGTCAAATGTGAGTTCATTATTCTGGATTACTGTTTTGTGTTTTTATGTTATTGGGTTCTTGGGTGTCAAATGTGGGTTCTATATATATATTCATTAGTTTGGTATATTCTTTCTCTCATGTAAGTGTGTGTTTCATGGAGTTATAGTGACATGAACCCAAGTGTCTGCTAAGAAATGTAATGCATAACTAAGTGGGTAGCAAGACATGGTTGGTTACTTAAAAGTGTAGGAGTGCTATTGAATGCTTCTTATGATTTAGTATCATGTTAGTTCTAGCATTCCTAGAATTGAGTATCCTGGGATAAATCATGTTACTTAAAAGTTGTTGTCAAATCATTTGGATAAAGCATTCAGACTTGATCATGTTAGTTCTAGCATTTCTGGATAATAGTAATCATTGGGAACTAACATGATGCTAGAACTAACATTCAAACAAATAGATAAGAGTATCCTTTCCTGGAAAATGATTTAGTATCATGTTAGTTCTAGCATTCCTAGATTATTCTGCGGGCACATTTTGTTCTTACTCTAGGTTCAACCTGGATTAGATGAGGAAGACTGAGAGCTGATGCTGCTTATATCCAAAGAGACAGAGGAATTTCCTCGATGCTTTAAAGAATTGTTTACCCCTTCTGTACTCCTGTAAAATAGTAAAAACAAAAGATTGAACAAATAGATAAACCCAATTTCACTATTCTTAAGTAGGACCCAAAAGAAATAAAACAGGTTTCTCTACCTCAGTTTGTTGTCAAGGTCACTGCTTTGCCCACATAGTGTGCCTGCAGAATTTACATCATGTTAGGTATCATAATGTGCCTGCAAAAGGATACTAAAAGTTGTTGTTCTGCTAAGTATCATGTTAGTTCTAGCATTTCTTGATTACTATTATCTATTTTAGTATTGAATTGAATTCTTAAGAGAATAAAAATGCCATTTTCCCAATCTCTTAAATAACCAAAAAATAACTTAGCCCTAATTTCCCAAATCCTAAAACCCTCCACCATTCTTCAACCTCCCAAGTCGCCGGCAACTGCCGCTTCATTTCTCCTCCGTGTGGGTACATTTCCAGTTCTCCATAGAGACTAACTTTATGGTTTTATAGATACATTCATTGCATGAATTCAACAAACTTCTTCTTCTTCCGCTTGAATTTCCCCAAAAGTTTCATTCTTTACGATGAATTCATATTTGTTGTCCATCGTTTTTTTTCTTCTTATCTTTACATGCTTATGCAGTAATGGGAGGGCTTTCAGTTGGGGAAAAGCATTTTATAAAGGGTGGCATTGCACAAGACCTCCGTACTGATGGCCGAAAACGCGTAACTTACCGGCCCATTTACGTCAGGACTGGGGTCATCCCTCAGGTGGGGTGTCTTGAAAATCTCACTGATTTAGATTTTTTTTAGTTAGATTTGGAGTATAATTTTGGGTTTTGTTGTGAAAGGCGAATGGTTCAGCTAGAGTTACGGTGGGTGCCACGGATGTTCTAGCAAGTGTGAAGGTATATTCCTTTAGGTTCTTAAAAGATGTGTGTTAAGTGTGCGCACATGCACATATTTTGGCTTGTTTGGAATGCAGGTTTTGTTGCTGATGTTATATGTCACGGGGAAGTTTTATTGTGACTTGTGAAATTGTATTTGTAGGCTGAACTTGGTAAACCAAGTGCATCTTATCCTGATAAAGGGAAGGTTTTCATTAATGTGGATTGCAGTCCCACCGCCGAGCCAGCATTTGAGGTCATATTTGCATTTGATTGTTATACCTAATTTTTCTGTTCTTTTGTATCTATGCATGCAAATGTGGTATAACCAAGAACAATAACTAATCTTAGCAGCATAGGAATGCTGTTTAAGCAGTTGGAAATTCTCTTTTGCATTTTCTGTGTGCAGTTGGAAATTCTCTTTTCCATTTTTTATTTTTATTTATTTATTCATTTATTTATTTTTTGTCTGGTTAAACTGCTTTTCTCTTTGTTAACTTTGAGCTCTCTATAGGAATTTAGCATTTCTCGGCATTCATTTTCTTTCATTACCTGAAACATTAGATTAATTGTGTAGTTTTAGAAACTGTAATTTTCTTTCTTTAAACTGCATTTTCCTTCTGAGTTCTTCAAGGTTTGACATCCTTTATCTCTAAAATCTGAATCTCCATTCTTTTAGTGTTTTCTTATACATTCAAGTGACATATGGAGCCAAGTATTCGAAATCTCATGATGGAAATGGTGTTAATTTCATTAAGAAAATATATCAATTTTATCCTTTTGATATGGGAAAGGAGAGGGACTTTATTGTCCTATAACTGTATCTGACGATAAAGATAACTGTATCTGACGATAAAGATATCAGTAGTTGAAAGGGGAATCTTATGGTATTCATTCATAAATAATCTGCATCTTCAATTGACAAATCTGTTCTGAATTCATTCTTATCAGACCTGTTCATTAAATCATTTATGAACTTTTTAAATTTTGTTTTCAGCAGGGAAGGGGTGGCAAGTAGAAATGGGAATGGGGAGTGGGATAGGAGATGTGAAAATTGAACCATTGTTCAAGTATGGGGATCAAAAACTAACCGTTGGACTTTATTCTATTCTCTTTATTAGTTATTAACTTAAAACGTGTTCATTAATCTGTCTATTAACTCATCAAACCTTTTACTAAATCATTTGGAGGATTAGTACATAGATGTACATATCGCTGTTATCCCTCCTGTAGATGATGGCCTATTTTTCAGATTGTAGCTTTCGATGTGTTTTGTGCTATGTATAATGTTTGCTATTTGACTTTTTTGTAGTTAAATTGATGATGTAGATATCTCTAAAAAAATGGATAATCTTTTGTTGGTAGTTTCTTGGCAAAGCTCTGATTAAATGTGATATTCTCATTTTATATGGGAGTCACTCCACTGCCTGTAAGAAACATACTAAAAATAGATTAATTTAGATCTTTTGAGGAGCTAGTGATGTTTCTATTTTGACAATGAGCAGAACCACTCTAATATATTTTGAATGGGCATCAATATAGGTTATGGTTAATGCGCTATTGCTGTTGCTTTTTTTTTTGGGTGGGGGGGGGGTTCCCTTTGTCCAAAAAAAAGTCCATTTTCAAAATTTTTTTTGTCCCAAAAAAAAAATCCACTTTCAAACCAAATTTCTAAAATACCCTTATTAATAATAATTGTATATACTCACAATTAAAAATAAGGATAAAAATGTAAAATTATACATACAATTAGTGCATTAAGTGTATGGTACCTAATAACTAATAAAAAGCAAAGTGGACTCTTCTTTTGGGATGGAGGAAGTATTAGTTATGGCTCTCCCAGGCAACCCCTACAAAATCTGCAAAAAGAACTGAATGTATTGCTGTTGGTGGAGATTCATATACTCTCCAATTCTTCTGTAACTGTTACTTTGCTCATTCTAGTAGTTTCTTTCATGTAGGGTAGAGGAGGGGAAGAGTTGTCTTCAGAACTCTCTGTGGCTCTCCAGCGCTGTCTCTTGGGTGGAAAAAGTGGGGCAGGTGCATTTTCAAAGAAACAATATGAATCCCATATATTAGTAGTATGATTTCAATGAGAAGATGCAAATGATATACTAACGTAGCTGATTTGTGACAGTGCTTTTTGTTTATGGATAAAGTTAATGCTCGTAAAACATTTTGGTAGGGGCTGGAATTGATCTCTCATCTCTTTCAATTGTTGGGGGAAAAATCTGTTGGGATCTCTACATTGAAGGCCTTGTAGTTAGTTCTGATGGTAATCTTTTAGATGCGTTGGGAGCTGCCATCAAGGTATATTTATTCATTCTTTCTTGGGTTGATGAGCTTTGTGTCAAAACTGAAAGGGCAAGGGCAAGGGCCAGTGCTTTATTGGGTTTATTGTAAAATCAACAAATAGATCGCTGATACAAGTTCAGCCTCTTTTTTAATAATAATAATTTTTTTTTAATTTACGTTTAAAATTTTTTTTTATCTTGAGTGAATTAGTGTTAGTAGCACGGAGATTAACTTCTGTCTTTCATGAAGTTTGATATTCTTTACAAATCTTTAAGGCTGCCCTGAGCAACACAGCTCTTCCAAAAGTCCAAGTTGCTTCAGCTGTATCGGATGAGCAACCCGAAGTAGACCTAAGTGATGAAGAATTTTTGCAATTTGAGACAAGTGGAGTACCAGTCATTGTTACTCTGACAAAGGTAAAAATATATAACTTAAAGTACTATTCGCGAATATGGTTGATTTCTGTGCTCTGTAAATATCTTCTGTGGCTAAATTGCAGGTTGGTAGGCACTATATCGTGGATGCAACTTTAGAAGAAGAATCTCAGATGAGCTCTGCTGTCTCTGTTTCTGTGAATCGGCAAGGGCATATCTGTGGACTAACGAAACGCGGGGGAGCAGGCCTAGACCCAAGTGTCATACTTGATATGATATCTGTTGCTAAACATGTAAGTGGGCAGTTAATTAGTAAGTTGGATTCTGAGATAGCTGCAGCTGAAGCTTGCGAAGAAGATGAAGAGTAAATTGAGTAAATATTGTTTATTTTTTTCAAAATTTAAAAAATATTGTGAATTTAGGAGTTGTTCAAATATTACTAAAATCGATTTTGAGAAAATCGACTTCAGCTTTTTTTTTAAAAAAAAAAAAAATTGCCTTGAGGCAGCAGGCGATAGGTTGATTTTTTCCTCCAGCTTTCTGTGAGTCATAGACGGTCCGATAGCAAAATTGAGGGAAAAGGAAACAAATTATAGCAATGGCTATACCATCCTTAAAAAAAAAAAATATTGCCTTGAGGCAGCAGGCGATAGGTTGATTTTTTCCTCGAGTTCCTCGAGCTTTCTGTGAGTCATAGACGGTCCGATAGCAAAATTGAAGGAAAAGGAAACAAATTATAGCAATGGCTATACCATCCTCCACTATCAACAACCCTTTTTCTAGTTTGCAATTCCTCCACTTCAATCTCTACAAAACCCAAGCTTTCTGTACATTCTTTGCAACTGAATGGGGCAAAGTTCCACACTTTTTTTGGTGATACCTTTTCCATTGTTGGGTTCTAGGTCTGGTGCTCATGAAGTGTTGGACACTGAAGAAGCCGCAGCTGACTCTACTACTACTAGCTTTAATGTAGTGATTTTTTTTTTTTTTATTAAAATACCTTTCCTTTTGGTTTATGAAAGTAATCGAATATTTTGCTGATGATCTTTTGCGAGGAGGGAGGGGATGCAGGGGTGGGCAGCTTCGGTCAGAGGGGGGCGAGGATGGAGGGGGTGCGGGGGTGGGCAATCGGAGGGGTGCAGGGAGTGAGGGGTTACGAGGGTGGGTAGGAGGGCTGGACATGTCTAGGAAGCAATTTTTTTTTTTTTTTGAAAAAAAAGAAGGGGGGCTGGAGTCCACAAGGGGTTTTTTTTTTTTTTTTTTTTTTGTAAAAGAAGTCGACCGGCTTCAACATTCTTGGAATTCCATTTAAAATTGTAATATTTCTTTAATTTATATTAAAATTATAAATATTTAAGGAAAAAAATCCGAAGATGAATCATGAGATACTCTTTTAATATTGGAATAGATGTAGTAATTTTAGTTGTTTTGACTGCAACCTAATTTGCAAAATATTGTAGTTATTTAAATGATTTGGGAAGCAAAGTCCAAAATGGTAGATGATTTTATATTTATGAGATAGCTTCAGTGGGAGCATGAAAGAAGAATATTACCAATGTGTAGCGTTTAGCCACGTTCTAAGCATTGGGAGGTTTGGGAAAATTGTATCCTGTATGTTTGGAGCGTATGAACCATTTGTTATAATTTTCTACGGAGAAATATCTCCTATTGTGTTAGTACTTTATTTTCTTTATTATTTACTTGTTTTGGATATTTAATTAAGTTTATCGATTGAACAAGATATGCAGCACGAAGCAACAAGGGAATCCATTGAATCATATGACAAAGATTAGTAACAAACTTTGTTAACCTTTGACAATCTTACTTCCCTCACATGAGTAGCAAAATCAGGACGAAGAGATTTGATATTTTTCGAGGCAGTTGTGGATCTATTCTTCAAGATCCTCAGCTAAGGCCGTCTGATTGCACAGACCACCTTAATGGAAATGCTACCTCAATGGAAGTCTCATTTCCATGTCATATGCAGATTATGATCCCAGTTCTTTTCCGCTGCCCACAAGCTGTCCTTCTTCTTGTTCACTTCTACGGCACTACTAATCTCGATGAACTCTTCCGGTGGTGAAGATCATCTTGATATAAGGTCTTATAGTGAAGCTTCACCTTGATGTAAAGTCTAATTTTTGCTTCGTATCAAATTTAACAATGTAATACAAAAATAAAAATAAAATGAGAACTTAACAAGTAAAAAATAAAAATAAAAAATGGTTTCACTTGCTATTTATTGTGCTAATATTTTCATCAAACTTAATGTTGTTGATCCTTAGGTAAATTGCAAAGGTTATACAATAAAGCTCTTTCTGCTAGTGTCAGGAGTGCCTTTTTCTTAGTAATTTTGAAGGCTCCAAATTAATGTTCATTATTAGACATTTTAAGGTTCACTTCCTCCAAATGTAAGCGATAACCAGGAAATAGGTGATCCCATAATAACATCTCTATAAATTGATTTACAGCTTAAAGACATTGTACTCTTATATATATGGACATCATCCATTCTCTTTACATATCAAGTAGCATCCAAATATTTTCCTGTGTATTACGAGCGGAATAATATAAACCTGTAATGCTCTCTCTGAGATCATCTGAGAGGTTCTTCAGACTTTTATCATAGAGTTGAACGGCAGACTTGAATCATTTATAGGCAATGAGTTGATCATTATTTAAGCTTCTACTTGACTTGACTGGACCAGATGTACCTTTCAAGCATGGAGATCTTTGGGAGAAAGCAATGTGTCTGCTAATCTGGCTGCAGGTTGTTACTTCACTGTTGATTGAAGATATAGGAGAGAGCTTATGCTTGCAAGGGGAATTGATCCCAGAGTAAGCATCAAAATGTATAGGTCTGAGCCTTGGCGAGCTCATTGATCTAGCTTTTGCCTTGGCAGATTCTGTGGCAGCCATGTATGTTGGAACAGCAGGAGAGCCTGCCAAAGAGCCACCGTCTCCAATTGAAAGCTGCCTCCTACGGTCAAATGATCTTCTTGGAACACTTACAGGAGAATCCAATGCTTCCACCTGATAATGCTTCTGAAGATTTCTTAGTCTGAGCCGTTGGCTACTAACATCCTCTTTGGTCTTCACATTTCCGGAGTTAAATGTACCCAAGTTCTGGAAGTCTTCTCTTTTTGCCAACTGGGAATCTACCCACTGTTCTAGCCAGTATCTCTGTTTTACATTTGACTTGCCTTGTTCTGATTCTGTGGACCTCTGAAGACATAAAAATTTCTTGTAAGTTGTCCTGTGTTTCCCAGAAGTTAAGCTAAATTACATAAGGATGTCAGGAATCGAAGTTCAGCAACTAACTCGATGATTTAACCAGTATTCCTTGATGCGTTCTCTCCTGAATGAAGCCACCTTCTTGTTCATAGACAAGGCACTGGCTTCTTCCTTCGACAAAAGACTGTCATCCCACCTTTTCTGGCTGTTTGAATCAATCTGTTTCAAGGATTAAATGACTTATTCTTCTTCCCCCCATTCACTATAAGTATTGGAATGGTTTGCTAGGGACTGTTGGACTATATAACAATTCTGCATATCATTCATGATCTATTGAATAATTTAAAGCAAATGTTTGATTTTTTTGTGTGCAGATGTACTATTAGGCTTCTGAATCATAAAAATGCCTTCACTCTTTCCCATTTTGGAGTGTATGTTCTGCCTCTTGGCTTAAGTCATAGCAGATTATGGACAGCTCTGCCATAACCACAAAGAGCCTTGGTCTTGAGAAAATAATTGGGGCAAATAAAATTCATGTTCTAGGATGTGAAATCTACATATAAATTTTATAACTCTACCTTAAATTTGTGCTGAAACATTATCAACAACTTGAGTTATCCGGTTATAGTTATTCATTTGACAACTGGAAACCAATTTGCTGAAGTTGGACTCATTATAAATTATCAAGGAAAGAAGATCATGTCAAAGTTTACATGAGGGACTCACTACTGATGTAACGCCCGCTGGTTTTCAATAGTATAGAATTGAAATAGAAGAGAAAAATCAATGTGGCTTAAGGCTGAATGAACCTATCACTCCCAAGCTCGACATGTACAAAGACAATGGAGACTAAAATAAGCTAAACCGGCCTTTTCACTCACCTTTATGTCCTTTTCTGTCTCCTGCATAGTAGTCTTAACCATATCACATCTTTTGGCACAGAACTCTGACTGAATGTTTACAATGGTTTGCAAACACTTGAGGGTATGCAATGCTTGGCGTCGAACTGCCCAACCGCGAATTATTGCCTGAAGCTTAACCAATCCCTTAAGTGCACGTAAAGCTTTTCTAGCCTGCATCATCCGGAGAGGAATGGTCAAAATGCATTGGACGAATATAACATCTATAATAAGTCCAAATGTTGTACATTTTATTGCAATTTCAGCTTCAATTTGCGCATTTTACAAAGATTTTCGACTGCATGAAGAGAGTGAAAGATGTGATTAAAGTTCAACAAGAAGAAACTTCAGGAGGACTCACAAGATAACCGCGAAATGCTGATTGAATTTTGATGACAGCTACAAGCTGGATATCCAACTGACGTTGATGGGGTCGTGGAACATGGCTAAGAACATTGGCGACTGAAACTTCTTGGGATTCTTTCTTGCATTCAACGGTAGATTGAAGGCTACTATAGAGACAGGAATCTTGAACATTACTTTGAGATGTTGCTGGTTCTGCATCAGCAGTGGGACATTTCTGCTTCTCTTCTTCAGTCTCATCTTGTGTCTTCTTCCGTGGGGGTGATGGTGCTGTAAGGGAAGCTAATCTCTTGCTCCTATTGCTTCCAAATATCCATCTTCTTTTCTTATCCTTCGCATAAGATTCATAGCAATCTTTGAGGTTCATGTAAATATTGTACAAATGTATCCAGTTAACAAATGAATGCTGCTTACCTTTTCTGATCCTGAATTTGTATCTGTAATAAAGAATCTCTTAAGCAAACTGAACCAGCTCTTCTTCTTCTTTGCCATGACATATCATTATTTTGGATGAAGCTCACAATACTTCATTGACTTCAGATAGTGATGTGATTTAACAATCCTACACTGAATCTAGTATATCAGAAGTTCATTGGGAGTTGAAGATATTGCACCAAAATAGCAAAGATAATTTTTTTTTATGACACCAGAGACTGGATCACCAAGAAATGTGATACTTAATAAATGCAGTTAAAATAACATTTTTTCCCCTCTATCCAAAAATGGAAGATGTGAAAGTAAAGATTTTTCAGATTGATGGTATGACATTTTTCTTCACTTTAATGATTCACAGTTCTCTTGTTTCCCACAGAATTTCATCTATTCAAGCCGTAGGGCCTTGAGTCATAAGATGTTGGGAGAAAAGTAGTCTTTTTTTTTTTTTTTTTTGGTATTTATGGAGGGAAGATTGTTGAATGGAATCTTTTGTTATAACTTGTGCACCTGTTCCAGCTTACATTTCCCAACCAATCAAGTGTCATGTTTATATTTTTTATGGATACACTTGTATCCTTTTTTTTTTAAAGGATTTTTTTAAAAAAAAAAGAAAGAAAGAGGATAGTTTTGCTAAGATGTAAACCATTTTACTGGCAAATTTTTAAGTACCTAAATTATTAAGCTGGAATATAGGAAAATTCACTACGACGCGTAAGTGGTAATTTTCATGGCATCAATTATGCATGAGTGTTGTTTTTTTCCCTTTTGGTTGGAGGGAGACTACAATTAAAGATTGTTCAGTCCAAGATCTTGGGCTTCAACTTCATAATGATGTGCAATATATAACTGTTGGATTTGCGGTTGTGCATAGTAATCGAGTTTGCGTATAATATATTTATTTTCGTTAGTATATGTACTCCACGAGGTTTTTTTTTCTTTTTTTTTTTAAAACAAAGTTAATTATACAAATTGGTGAATGATGAAAACCAAATATACCAAATTGCTTATCATAATCCTTTCATTTTAAATAAGTTAATTTTTGGTTCTTTCGGGGATGTATTTATTTGTTTTTGAAAGGAAGAGATAGGTGACGAAATAAATATAAGTGGTACAAATACAAGTTCTAAAAATATTTTCAATTAAATTGCTTTATTAGGAAAAATTAAATTATGTAAGTAGTTACAAATTAAAGTAGCCTTTTTTTCTTTTTGGGTCAGGTTATATATCATTAATTTACTGAACTCAAGTGTAAAATTATGATGACTTGACTGATAATTAAGAGTATGATTTGGACACCTAACTTTGGGCATTCTTGAACCACAATTATCATAATTACAACCCTTCAAGAGTCTCAGCCATTAAAGTTGGTGCATTCACCTATAGTTCTGCAGAAATGGGTCCCTGTTGGACTTGTAACCACATAGTTTGTCACCCATTAACAGAGAGGCATGTGGATTGCTGTCCTTGATTTGTTGTTGCTCAAAATATTAGGTACTACAGTGGGATGGCATGGCAGCTTGGCCTTTTCAAGTAACACTTTTACTATTTGTCATTTTAGCCCAATGCAAAACTCTCTCTATCAAAGCACATGTTACTTGACTATTGTTGTAGAATTTGCACATGCAATGCCTTTGATTAGCCACCCTCAAACCTTGTTGGGGTGGTGATCTACACACATCCATGGTGTCAAAAATTTGTTGAGATTTCACGCATTGTGAAGCAATTTGTTGCACAAATATAGTGGCAAAGAGGATAACATTATAATCTAAGCGTGTGGATAAGATAAGCCAAGAATGAATTTAATTCTCAAGTCGAGTTTTTGAGGTCCAACATGTTTACACAATAGAGTCAAATAAGAAATAAAAATATAAGGAAAAAAGAGCACAATAATAAATTTAATCGTATAGGTTCAATTTTTTTTTTTTTGTAATATCAAATACTTTGAAAGAGAGTTTTGTAACAACAGTAAAAACTATTGTTATGCTATTAATAGAAATAATTTTTTTATAAAAACATGTATCAAGTTTTAATGCTCTAACACTAATATTTTCTTAAACTTCACATAAGCAAAATTTTTTATATATCGAACTATCATTTTAATGTGAAACAATTTGATGTACACATAGTGGCAAAGAGTACAACAATATAATTAAATAATTACTGTGGAACGTTTAGCCCAAGAAAAAATTTCAGTTCCAAGTTGGGTTCTTGACATCTAGCATGTTGCATAATAGATTTCGGAAAGGGTTGGTGATATATGCATTAGAAAAAAAAAAATGGTGGATATAATAATGTGGAAATTATTGGTAATTTCTTGGAAGTTGATGCACACATTAAGGAAGATGGCAGGGGTGGCCTGTAAATAATGAAAGTGAGAGAGAGAAGATCCATTATTGAAAGAGGTGGGGAACTCCTCGTGAGGAAGAGAATAGAGAATGTCAGGACAAAACAAAGCATAGACTGATGTTGATGAGAAAGACAGCTGTCGAGGGTCCAAGAATGTTGCCCAATGTCAAAACAATTGACCTAAACAAGTTCCAGGAATGTTAAAATAGGCCTATTTAGATATATTGTTCACTATTTGATACTTAAAACCTATGAAGCCTATATAGGGAAAAACCATCCAACAAAGATCAATAGGTGAAAGAGAATTCATTGTATATGGATGTGACAGAATTGGATCAAAAATGTGTGTAGAGACTGCACAAACTCATTGGCCTACTTTGGATGCAAATACCTAAATACAATTGTTTGCTCGATTTTGGTAGCATAATAAACAGTGGAAAAGCATGATAGTTGAATGAGCACTTTTTTTATTGAAACAATAGTAATTTCATTGAATCCATTATGGTATTGTACAATTGTTAACTAAAGAAGGATAAATGATCTCCTTGGCCTAATGTAATAGCCAAGGAGAAAAATAGAATAATGCTTGAGAGTTACTATTATCCCATTGGTTATAGCGATAAACTAGTTTAAAACTAGTTAACATGAATCTTAGTCTATACAAGGGAAGAAAAGTTATAATATTAAAAAGATTGCCAAAAAGATTAATGTTGTGAAATATAGTGGAAATAGCTAACTTTAACTAAATGACTAAGTTTGGATACTATATCTTGAACATCAATTGCAATCTAGGCATACATGATTTGTAGTAATTACATATGAGCATTCTAAAAAACATAAGGGAAAATGGACCAAGTAGAAAAACCAAAATCTTCATGCTGCTCAATATTAATCATTATGAAGTAAAATTTCATTAATGACTAAATTATAAATAATTCTACATGATTAATTTATGTGAAAATTTCTTTCTTTTGAATGCTTATGCTACATAATAATTAGAATTTTATTAATGATTAAATTACAAGCAATTCTATATTATTAATTTATATAGAAATTTCTTTCTTTTGAAAATGTAAACCACATTGTTAAAACCATGAACGCAAAAGTTAGTTCTATTGTGAATGAAGAAGTATGTTGAAAACAAATAAATTTGAAAAGGAAGAAATTTATTTTGTTGATGAGGATAATAGTGTATTAAAAAAAAAAAAGAAGAAATACACAAATACTATGGTCAAAATCACTTTGAAAGCGGAATATTTAAAATGAGTACTTACTAAGTCATTTAGTTAACTGTTACTATTTATTTACTTTAAAATTTGAAGAAATTTAACATACTAAAACTGTTGTACAACATATCAATAAATTTAATTGATGAAAGTTACAGAAAATTTTTTTGTACTGCCATTAATGAAGAATGTGTTTCCATATCATTAATATTGTACTTTGAAATAATTAGTATTGTATATATTGCCATAAAAAAGTATTGGACCGCTACAAAAATTACTAAATTAAATTATAATTTTAGTATTGCAAATATATAACCTAACAATTACGCTTGTATAAATATGAGATGCCATCAACAAGCACTTATAGTTTAAAAATAATAAATATTTTTGTTAGTGGTGAAAGTCATTGTACCACACCTAATGAAAAATGTACCCTGTAGGCATTAACACTGTGCCATCGAATCACTAAAATTGGGCCTTCCACTGCAATAATTCTAAACTAGATTGAAAGTAACTATCCTTATGTTTATTATGATGTAAGGCACAAAGAAATCAAAAGAATATTGTCAAAATTCTTTCTGAGAAGTCATTTATGAGGAACACTATCAAGCTTTTTCGGCAACTAAATCGTACTTTCACATTGGTTGCTAATATCTTACTACGTAAAAGGCTGTAACAGTAAGCTACAAAGATTTAGGATGGAATTATTTCATAATAATGTAGTTATTCCCTTCTATAATTACATGTGTTGCTTTTTTCATTTAATCTGCATGGATTAAGAGCAGAATTAACTTGGACAACATGGTTCAAAAGTACTTGTATATGGCTTGCAAAAAGTGTTATTAGGCAACTGTTGCTGAATACGGAAGCAAGTATCTATGCAACATATGTAATGAAAAGCAAATGGCCGAGCCAAAGTGCTGATCTTAACTATTTTTAGATATTCTTAGTATTCCAATAAGAAAGTTAAATAATACTGCCAATAGATCTAATTATATATGTGCTCAATCTTGCTTGATTTAGGTGCCGATTTGATGTCGATTTAACTTATGAAAGTGGATCTATAAAAGCATATGTATTTGGTGAAGTAGTAGAAAACATCCTTGGAATTACTGCACTCCTATTGATGCATTTTGATGAAAAGGTATGTATATATGTCTTTGTATGTATTACCAAAAACAAAAAGAGAAACAAAAACAAATACTGTGAAATTTTTACAGTACTTATAAAGTTATAAAGTTTAACGAAGAAACTTTCTTGTTACTGTTTTTGTTTATAATAGGGCGAAGAACCGGAATTATCTGTTGTGCATAAAAATCTAGAAGGAAAGATCTTTTGTTGCCAAATTAAACTTGAAAAGTTGAAATCAGTTGATGATCAATAGCGATACATATTTGTGTACTGTTCTGAAGAAGATGAAAATAAAGTACCAATTACTGTTTCTTCCAGCAGTACTCTTTCAGAGGTTACAAATGCAAGTCCTCATTTACACTTAGACACTGATGAGGTTCCACTTTCAAAACTTATTGGCTCAAATATTTACTATTAGGTGTTTACTTTTACATATAATTTGCAATCAATCACTTTATACAAGTAATTGCTTAACAGTAAATCAAAAGTATTCCTATTCTAAACTATTTTCACTATTGCTATGCCTAGATATTTCTGCTGTAGGAAACCAATTGCATCACATAGTGGAATTTAAAATTTTGATTTCTTCCAAGGACCCATACGAAGTGAAATCAAATTAGACTTAAGAGCTAGTAACTTCTAAGTATCGGTAGTTGTTTTGTGAAGACCGTTGTTTGTCGAATCAACAGCAAAACCAAATCAGTCTTGCCTCTATGATATCCACATGATCAATCCAAGCCTCTAGATATTGTCACACAATTATCTAGAAAAAGGAGCCGCAAAATTCGTGAGTGCTAGCTTTTGAATTTTGCTTTGGTTTCTCAAGAACTTTTCTCAAGAATTTAGCTTCTCTAAGCTATGGTTTCTCTCTTGTTTTCAGCAAGAAATTGGTAACTGTTTTTCTCTAAATAACAGTTGAAGAGCTTCTTGTTTTCTTGAAAAGAATGGTGACTATTTTCTTCAAAAGAAAACTGGATGGCGGCTGTTTTTCTTCTCAAGAAAAAGTCGACGGATTTCCTTTTACTGAACAAGAACAAGGATTGGCTTTCTTCTTCAAGAGGACTGAATTTTTCTTCAAAAGAAAAAGAGCAGAATTTCTTTTCTTTAAGAAGAAGAAAGACATTTTTCTAGATTATGCTTGTGTCTCACACGTTTGTGGTTGCTGGCCAAATCCCAAATATATATAATTGCAGGGCAAAACTTATTCTAAAGAGTTTTACTTGAACTACCAAATTGTAATCTATTTGGGATTGGCCACCAAAACAAGAATCCCGTTCTAATTTGGCTTTCTAATTTTATTTTTCTATTAAATTAATAAATCCAAAAAATGTTTCGGATTTATTAACACAAAACCAAAACCATTTAGGATCAAATCCAAATACCGTCTTCAACTAGAAAACCTTATAGAATCCTACTCATGTTAGGATTCTTTAATTAACTAAAATTCATTATATAAATTTTACACTCCTTTTGGATACGATATAAATGTGCGACCCAATAGGTTCTCATAACATTGGCAATGACATAAAATCTATTTTATATCATAAGCATTGAGTGGTGTCTAACAACACATCAAAGCTATCCAAGTTATGAGAATATTAGTAATTCAACATTACTTATCTTGTGATAGATATTACCATGTAATTCAATCATTTTGCCATAGATACCTTGATTGAACACGAGCCATAGAATGTGTCACGCTCGCATAGTTCAATCTTTGCGTTTCTTGATTCCCGAGTAGACTCATCTAAACAAATGAGTCCGATATCACATATTGACTCATTTGAACACGGCCATACATTTTATGGTCTTACTCAATCAAGGATTCCAAAAATATCACTCCCATTATATAGGAGGGGCAAATCCTATCTTGATCACTCAATATCCCACTACATGATTCATTGCATATCTAATTGCTACATTTATAGTTCACCCTATTACGGGTAACATTTGATAGTATCAAAATATGTAACTCCTCATGTTGGGATCTTTGATGACCTCAAGTCTAAGGATCATTTACATTATCATCACTATGTGATATGCTTATGATACTTTATATAATAATCCATATAGCATTTCTTATGGTGGGTCGATCCAGTACATAGTTCTCTAACATGTACCTATGTGTTGACTTGATATTTCATATCATGACACATTTCATCAGTCACTACACATATTAATCTTAATGCATTATCATTGTCCCATTTAATGATAATACTTGACTAAGGATAATTTTAGAATAATTAAAATTTTGGGACATTATTATATTTATTCATAAAACGTAGATATAGAATAACCATAATAATAACAAATAGCCATAAATTAAAAGCGTTATGGTACAATATATGCCTAAGCCATCAACACATGATTGGTCCTTAGGGCATAATCCAGCATCTACTTCTTGAATCAAGTTAGCACTGGCTGGAAAATTTGCTGCCAGTGAAAATTACACCACCACTTCTGATTCTGTGGTTGAACATGTTCAAATCACTCTTTCAAAACTTGCAACATCCTCTGGAGAAAATACTTTCAAGCACCAAAAAAAAAAAAAACTTAATTCAGCTTAGATTTATAATTCTTTTGTGCAGTTTCAGAGATACCTTTCCTAGCTTTTGTACAATTGTGAAAAACAACTGGATGTTCCTAAACTCACCAAATGCTTCTGAAGCTATAACCACATGTTAATCTCTGATATTGACTTCTATGCATCATATGTTATTGGTATATAAATACTGTTACTGTTGCTAAGATCAATGAAATGACTTTGGTATTATTCTATTATTTTTTTTTGTTTTAGTGTCTACATTTTTTGTTGTAAGGTTCAGTTATATTTGCCATTAGCTTTCATTCATTTCTCAAGGTAGAACCCCATGCATGATCAATTCAAGGAGAGAAAATAGTTTCTCTATTTTTGTATATTTGAGCATAACAAATTCTGGAATTCCATAGACATTGTCCAACAAGTAGTTTCTACACAAATGCAATGAATCTCTCTGTTTAGAGTTTTATATTTGGGTCTTTAATTAAGTTATCTACCTTCCTTTGTTGACTATCGGGATCAAAGTTCTTAATATGCATCTTCACTAAGCTTTTATCTTCTTTAATTATTTTCACACTTCAATTCAAAAACAAAATCTCTGATTCGCTAACTCCTTTTTCATTATTGCGCTTGAGGTCCTTATTCTCATCTTGGAACCCTACTTCATAATCTCGGTCATTGTCTTGAAACATTCTTGCAAGTGAGGCCCTGACCCGACGTATGATATTCTAGGGATCTTGGCCCTAAGTGTATGTCTGAAAATTATATAGTTTTAATAATTTAACCCAATAATTCAACCCAACCATAAGTTTCGGAATGTTATTTATTTCATTTATATACAGTTATTAATTTAAACATGTTTTATTTATCATGAAAAGCAAATAGTTGAATTTTTATATGTAAAACATAGATAAATGATTATTATTATCACAATTACTCTTTTCTTTTTTCCTATATATCTTTATTAATGCCTCTCAAAATTTTGTCTTTTTCATCAAAGTTACAACATCATTTAAGTCATGGTGCTTATTGTATTTGTTAATGTTAAAAAATAACTAACTTTTCAATTTATCACCTTAAAAACATAATCTAGGCATTGAAAAAACAAATTCTTACATAAATTAACGATACAAAATTACTTAATTATTAGAAATAAATTTTGTTTCATCTTATTTCCATATCAGTGCTCCTCTTCTCCGCCTTCTTTTTGGTTGGCCCAAAACCTATTGCTTTCCTTAAAGACGATGCTCCGATCTTAGATGCTTTCTGTTTTTGGAGTGTTGATATCTTTCTGGTCATAGTGGAAGCAAATTTCACCACTGCAAAATACACAATTTATCAATCCATCATTCCATATAGGAGCAGATAAATATCTTTTAGTATAGTAATCCTACCCTTTGTTTTTTTTCTCCTCTTGGGTAGATCTTGAGACTCGAGGTTTAACCTCTACTACCACCGGACACAGTTTAAATTTGACTAACTTCCATTCTGTATACTTCCCAATCTTTTCTCGGAGCTCTATGTACTTTTGGCTTGGGGAGCTATGTTTCTTCCAGTTCTATAAGTGTTATTAGCATCCCCGTAGAACTAGTTCATCTCCACCCCACAAGATTCTATTTTTACATAGAAAAATCTTTGTTTCCAGTCATGGTGTGTTGTTGGTTTTTCTCCTTTGCTCCCAGGCCTTAGAAAAAAGGCAAAATAACCCATGAAATTCACTGATTTCTTCATACAATAGAAGTATCAAAACAAACTCGCTGAACTTTTGATTTGACCCTTTCGACATAACATTTCAAATCCTATTATGGTTCTGATTAAAATTGGGAGCCAATTGTGCTAAGGCTATATTATAATACCTCAGCATCTTAGTTATGAGGCTATGAAGAGGAAACCTTAGTCATGCCTTTAGTTGCTTCTCGTATATAGCACAATATCCTACTAGAGGTCGGCAAGCCCTTCACTCTGCCCCCGCGGCTCTTACCCCATATTCCTTGGGGATATGATACTTCTTCCTAAGGTTTCACACCTCAGTTTCTCTTAATACCGAGATTATGATCTCAATTTTTCCTAATACAAGGATTCTTGCAGCAATGTTACCTTATTTGTTCACATTTATTGTTTGAGCTCTATAAAGTAGGACAATGTGAGAGTTTCATACAAGTATCTTAATTGCTGCCAATGCTAGCATTCTGTAAACCTACGTAGAACTAGAAGAAATGCTCAGGCAACAAGTGCAGGACTATCTTACATGACTGTTAAGGTAATGCTTTAACAGTTTATAGTTAACTTAAAAATTTCAACAAATTTCTAAGTAGTGTTTCATAATGAAAAAGTAAGACTGGTTGACCTGATTAAAACCATCCAACCAAAATACCTGTATACTTTTAGTACAAAACATTGGCTGCCATTATCATTCCCTGGTTTCATGTAACTCTATATCTTGCCATGTCATTGCCCTATTATATTGGAATTTGTACATATATTTTTTCACAGGCACCATATCTTTAATGACATCAACTACCTGCTAATGAGCCTGATTATAGGATAGAGTGTTGCAAAAAAGTACAAATGCCATTTCAATCTTTGATCCTTTGTACTTTTCCAGCTGACCAAAGAATCTTGTGTTTGACTTTTAATTTCTTATTAGCTATGATAAATTGATTTCAACTGTGCTTTATTTCCATCCATTGTTCTTATTCTTATATAACAATTCCGATTTACCTTTAAGTTAAATATCAAGTACAAAAGTTGTAACTAAACTATTAATTCCTTAGTGTTTGCAACTGACAACTAATTTTAATCATCTATCAACTTATCTTTTTCTTTGAACAGATTGCGTACTACCTAGAAATTCACCACTTGCAAGTTTTCTTTCTTTCTTTTTCTTTTTTCCATTGTCTTCTTTCACATGTCAACTACTTCTAGTAGTTTTTTTTTCAATTTACATCTCTATTTTAAGTTTCTTCTACTGTCTTCACTCCATTTAACTTCAAAGACAGTCAATGTTTGTGCATTGCATTTGAAGCTTATTCTTTTTATCAGTTCTAAATTGCTCCTTTAGTTATCTACTCACTCCAAACTTCCTTCAATTTCAGCTATATTCCTTTAGTTTTATTGCAGTTACATACAAAAATAGCTAATGTTTATGCATTAGATCTGATTTTTTTTTTTATTATTGTGTTATATTCTTCTCTCATTCTTCACTTTAAACTTTTACTCTTCACTGGTTTACTGTTTTGACTATCTTTGCATTGAAAGATAGCTAATATTTGGAACTTATTTATTGATTACGTACTGGAGTATTGCTTTCGTTTCTGGGAATGAACTTACATCTTTCTTGCAATTGTTCAAATGTTTTTGGGCATAGTTTTTACATAGGCTTATTATTTTTTTCCAAAAAAAATCCCATGTTAGTTTGTTACAAATGAACACATACATGTTCAAATAGAGAGTATCCTGCGCATTTTCAATTTTCTTTTTTCCAAGCAATTAAATAGAAAGAACTTTACACATATTCTACATATATATCATGCACTTGTGTCCACACTTACTTATCAATTATATATTATTACTTCTTATATTGTGATGTTGTTCTTTTGTAAAGGTCAGTTTTGAGTTTCCTTTTCTTATTGCCAAAAATTTAGTATCTTTGTACAACTACATTTTGGCTTTGTTGTGGAACATTCTGTGCTATGTGATATAGTGCCAAAGAGTTGCAGGAAACATGTAGGTTGGTCATTTTATTAGAAGAAACTACAAACATCTTGTTTTGGTAGTGTCATTGCTATCTTGGTATTGGTTCTTGAAAAGTTACTACCAAGTTTTTGCACATTTGCGTTTGTAATATATGCAGCATCATCAGAGGGGAATAAAAATTGGGCTACAAAGAGTTCCAATACAGTGTTAGTACTTAGCTGCAAATAGGCCTGCGATGGCTATATAGTTGTGCTATCATTGAAGGTTTGCTTTCATACTTTATTGTAATATTTGTTAATTTTCTTGTATAAATTTTAATAATAGTTAGTATATTAGGTGTGATAATGTACCTATACTATGGTTATGTTATCAACAATAATCAAAGGATAGAGCCCTCAATATTTTTAGAAATGCTTAGATTTGGCGAAACAATGTACTAGCTTTTTGGAAAATCCATGTTAATTCCACTTATGTTATAGTCTAATTTTTTGTATTTTCTATCCTACAACGTTGTAAAACAAAAATTATAACAAAGCTATTTGATTTGAAACTGATCAAGAAATTGGCATTCATGGAAGTTGTTAATATTATGGTAGATTTTGTACTTCTTATTTACAAAGCTATTCTACCCAATCATTAGATATGATAAATAAAATTTTTATTAATATAATTTCAATATAAATATAATCTAATGATAGGGCAGAATAGCTTTGTTTTTTTTTTAAACTAAAAACCATAGTATATTAACAAAATGGTACAATGGCCAAAGTACATAGTCACAAGGGCTAATTGCGTTTCGTAGTGTTGCATCTGAATACAGTGCTATAACCCATGGAAACAAAGGCCTACAAAGAGGCAAAAAGGCCCACAAGGGGCAAAAACTCGACTAGCGGGAAATAGGACGATTAGCAGCACACATGTTGAAACCTAGACGACCTAAGATCAACCAAAAGGACAACAGACTACGAAACTAAAGTGTTGTCTTCAATGGAAACTGCAAAATTGCACGAAGTGAAAGAAACTGAACACCGCTTTGTTCATTCAATTTATTCGTAAAGTGTTGTTAATTTGATGTTCTCTTCTACCCTATCATTAATTAATTTAAGCAAAAGTTGTTAATTCCACTTATGTTAATGCATGACTTATTTACAATCATTGTAATATTATCCTCATAGTCCAAAATGAATAAACATTCAATTTCTTTTCAGTCTATATGCAATTGTTAAAATCTAGATGCGCAACATGTTTGTGGAAGAATTGTCTATTGTTTTATACAACATCAATTTAACAAATATTACTTCTTATAAATTCCATCATAATTTCATTTTTTCTGCTTTGCTTTTTCTAATTTATTTATTTATTTTTGTTCTAGCTTTCAAGTAAATGGTTGATCGGAGCAAGATTTTTTTCAAAAAATGGACATCTCAAACCAAAAATGACAAGACCAAATTCTACCTTGAGACATTTTCAGGAGAATTGGTACATGCTCGCACTATTAAAACATATCAAAACAACAAGACAAAGACAACAATTTCCAAAAAATTTATTGAAGCATACCCTAATCTATTTGCCTATGTTGGCTTTCCCAGTCTAGATTATGCTCTTGCTATTCTTGATTGGCTACAAAATATTATTACTACTCATCCCAATGCCTTTCTTCCCAAAGGTAATTATTCTAATAAAAATTTAAAATTTTGTTCAAATTATAATTAATACTTTGCATTATTATTCTAGAATTAATATCTTTTGAAGCTTAGAATTCATATAATGAAAAACCATGGTGTTATCTTTTGAAGTGTACACGTGTGCAAAAATAATTTAGTAATTTTCATAATAATTAACTAATGAATTTGTGTTAATACTAATTAATTCGAATTTCTTTGTAGAAATCTCTTTCTTCTTTTATGCACTCAATGAATTTACAGATGATCAAGAAGTTTGCGTTTATCATGGTAGTGAATCTTGGACTCTAAAAATACAATTTGACCTGTTACGGATAAATGGAATGTATTTTGACCAAACAGTCTCAAGAAAGGAGGTAAAATCATATTATTTAGAGTACGAGGCAATAGCATTTTTGATGTTATCCTTTTGTAAAGGATCAAGGACAACTTATGATGCCATGGACACTATCTTTACCAATGCTAACAAATTATCAACAATTTACTCAAGGTATATGAAATTTGCGTGCTTTTACATATCATTTTATTTAAGTACAAAATATATTTCATGCTTTTGTTCTATTTTATAGGATCGTCAAGTGAAGTGTCTAATCATCAAGTTCTTTCTTCATCCATACATCCATTTGTCACAAATGACATAGAAGATTTTAGATGTTTCTCTCAAAATTTCACTACAGCTATGAAATATAAACTTGTGAGTATATTTCATTAATTAAATTTTATTGTTACTTATAATGTGTGTGTGTATATATATATATATATATATATATATATATATATATATATATATATTCCTTCATTTTATTTATATACAACTATTAATTTAATTATAAAAATTTAATAGCCCCTCCCAATTCAAGCCTATTGGTACTTACGAGAAGATGAAATACCTACCCTCAAACTCAGAAGTGGAACAAGAAGATACTTCATAGGAATGAAAAATCAAAATTTTCATCAAAATTGGGATCAATTTGTTCAAAATCATGAATTGCACGAAGATTTCACACTTGTTTTCTTACTACAAAATTCTAGATCTTTGCCAATCGTGGTTTTTGATGAGTTTGATGTTGAGAAATTATATCCATGGTATTTTAAATTTATAGGTAAAATATAGATAAATGCATTTATTACAAACACCCTGAGAAGGGTCGAGTTCAACAACAATTTTCATTCATTTATTCTTCATTTCCTTTCTATTCCGCATATCTAACTCTATCTTTTACAAACATATATAACATGGCTTCTTCTTTTCTTCGATATTAGATAAGGTCCTTTTGGCCTTGCTGGGCTAGCAATTCTAGCTCAGCTAATATTATCTAAACAGGATCCTCATGTGCAAAAGCCAACTTCAGACCCTTACCTTCCAGACGTGTCTTCATCTCCTCAACTTTTTGTTTCCATGTTTTGCCCTCAAACTTCAACTCATATAATTTTCCTTTTAAAGAATTAATCCATCAACAATTAGGAATTGCGGATTTCACCCCTTTTTCATTCTAACTCTTGAATAAAAGTTTGGATAACTTCATCTCATCCCTTGACCTCAGAAGTAAGTTGAGAAATTTCGAGAGAGAGATCTAAAACCTTCTTTTTATACACCTTGGTTTATGTAGCTAGAGCCCTCTCATGTAGAATAACACCACCTATCACATTTTGTTGGTTGGCCTTATCCTCTTTAAGCACTCGGGTTAGTCCCTTGAGGTGTGTAACCTAAGTTCTAAGTTCATTAGTTTCTTATTCCAGTTTATTCAGGACCTCGAAAGTAAGTTGAGAAATTTCGAAAGGGAGATTTGAAACCTTCTTCTTATACACCTTAGTTTCTGAGGCTAGAGCTCTCTCACGTTGAATAAGACCACCTATTACATTTTGTTGCCTAGCCTTATCCCCTTCAAGTGCTCGGGTTAGTCCACTGAGGTGTGTAATATGAGTTCTGAGTTCATTATTTTCTTGTTCCAATTTATTCGGGACCGGGACCTCGGAAGTAAGTTGAGAAATTTTGAGAGAGAGATTTGAAACTTTCTTCTTATACACCTTAGTTTTCGTAGTTAGAACCCTCTCACGTTAAATAATTGCCTATCACATTTTCTTGCTTGGCCTTATCCTCTTCAGACACTTGGGTTAGTCCACTGAGGTGTATAACTTGAGTTAGTCAAGAAATCCCACTTTCTTCCCCGCAATATTAGGTCTAGGGTACATAGAAAATAAATGGCTCTGAGAATGGAAAAAGATCAAATTCTCATTAATGGACTATTTTTGATTACAAAAAAAAGGGGGGGGGGGGGGACTTAGGAACTAGCCTCTTTTCTTGCTTCTTCCCAATGAGATGAAGCCTTGGCTTTAGGCTGCTACCCACCTACTCCCTCCTCGCCTACCAGAGTGCTTAAATCCATGTCTTCATCTACCCTGCACTCTTTTAGCTCTTCCACAATCATTGGGCAATCTCGGGAGGTGAGGTGTTCCAAAAGAGTGAAAGAGTTGTCACTTCTCTACACGGCCTCAATGAAAGTTTGATCCGCCTTCACAGTAGCCTCGGGGTCGTACCTAGGCAAGTCTTCTAGTTTCAACTTTGGGAATTTTCTCTAAATCTCTATGGCTACCTCATGCTTTCCCAACTCCGTGGTTGCCTTGGGGAAATTCGCCGCAAAATGACCAAAGTCATTTGTGCAAAAAAGCTTCTTGGCCAGTGTTTAGAGATATTCACCCTGATGGGTGCCTTTCTATTTATGGATTCCATTTGACTTGACTCCAACTGATGGCGCAACATGGTGATCTTGGCCTCTGTTCTCTTTTGAGCTAAGGCTGTCACCAGAGCACTACGAGCCGAGGCCTCTGAGTCTCGCAAATGGGTGATCTTGGCATTGTCTTTTTTAGCCTATTCCTTTAACGGATTCATTCTATGCATATACTTAGCCAATAGAACCAAGGTTTGTCATCATCTCAACAAAACTATAAGTTAGCCAAAGATAAAGCTAACATTTAGTCAATGACTAAACGTATATCACAATCTTTTTGCCCGAGGCATAAACGAGGCGGCCTTCTTATTCAAGTCTGAGATAGGCATCTCACCTATCATCTTTTGCTGCTCCTTCATACCTTGGATCTCAACATCTAGGCAAATTCTCTATGAAAATAGAAATGAAAAATTGCTTCTGAGGCGCTTTTCTCAGCAGTTTTATAGCTCACATTTTCCTTGCTGCCATCCACCTTTACTTTTTTTCTTTTGGGGTAGTTTCCATATCGATGCCTTTCTCATCTGCCTTGTTTTTGGTTGGCCCAGGATCTATTGTTTTCCCTGATGACGAAGCCTTGATCTCGGATGCTTTTTGTTTCTGGTTACGGTGGAAGCAAATTTCACCATTGCAAAATACACAATTTATCAATCCATCATTCTATATAGGAGCAAATAAATATCTTTTAGCATAGTAATCCTACCTTTTGTTTTTACCTCCTCCTGGGTAGATCTTGAGACTCGAGCTCTGACCCTTACTATTATCGGACATAGTTTAAATTTGACCAGCTTCATTTCTGTATACTTAACTCTTTTTTCTCGGAGCTCTATGTACTTTTGGCTTGGGGGACTATGTTTCTTCCAGTTTATATAAATGTCATTGGCATCCTTGTAGAACTAGTTTATCTTTACCCCACAAGGTTCTATTTTTACAAAGAAAAATCTTTGTTTCCATTCATGGTTTGTTGTTGGTTTTTCTATTTCGGTTCTAGACCTTAGAAAGAAAGCGAAATAACCTATGAAATTCACTGATTTCTTATAGTAGAAGTATCGAAACAAACTCACTAAACTTCCAATCTGACCCTCTTAACGCAACACTTCAAATCCTATTATAGTTCTAATTGAGTTGGGAGCCAATTGTGCTAAGACTATATTATAATACCTCAACACCTCGGTCATAAGGCTATAAAGAAAAAACCTCAGTCCTGCCTTTAGTTGCTCTTCGCATATGGCACAATATTCTACTGGAGGTTGGTAAGCCCTTCACTTCACCCTCATGGCTCTTACCTCATATACCTTGGGGATATGATACTTCTTCCTAAGGTTTTGCATCTTAGTTTCTCCCAATACCAAGACTATAGTCTTGGCCATAGGGGTATACTTTTCTGGGTATGCCTCTAAAGGTTTGGGCACTAGGTCTTGCTTGCTGCTATCTCCTGAGAAACTCGTCGCTGACGGTGAAGCGTCTTTGCTTTCGACTGGTGACAATTCCCTTTGGGTTTCTACCTTCATTCCATTCTACTATTTTCTTTTCTAACTGTATAGCCCCCCTCTTTTCCACCTCCCTTATTCCACTACTTTCTTGGCTGGACAACCCCATTAAACTTTCTTTTTATGTCACTGGCCAAATAGTCAAATTTATTACCTATTATAGACGACCCTTCACACAATGAATCTAAGGTAGACATACTTACTTGCTATCGCCTACGCAAGAGAAATTGCCCAGTGGTGTTGGATTCATTAGTTGCTTGTTGGTTCGGTGGGCTTACGTCACCAACATTTTTGCTTTGGAATTCGTTTACTGCTTTCTTCATTTATTGCTTGTCTGGAACTAAAACGACAATTGCTAATAAGACTTGATTTTGGGGTTGGTCAATTTTTATTTTGGCGCTTCATTTCCTGCTCATGTCTTTTCATATACCCTCGGTCTGCGTTTGCGTTTATGTCTGAGAACTATAGGAGGTCGGCCCTATTTAATATAGATAAGACTAGTGGGCAGTCGCTAACTCATTTTTTATCATTGTGCTTGAGGTTCTTATTTTCATCTCGAAACCCTACTTCATAATTTTGGTCATTGTCTTGAAGCCTTCTTGCAGGTGAGGGCTTGATTTGACTTGTTGCGCTCAGGCTTGGCAAGCTTATGATATATCAAGGATCTCAGCCCTAAGTGTATGTCCGAGGATTATATAATTTTAGTAATTCAACCCAATAATTAACCATAAGTCTGGGAATTTCATTCATTTCATTTATATATAGCTATTAATTTAAACATGTTTTATTTATCATGAAAAGCAAATCGTTGAATTTTTATAAATAAATTATTTTTATTAGCACAATTGCTTTTTTCTTTTTCCCTATATATCTTTACTAATGCCTCTCTATATTTTGTCCTTATCATTGAAATTACAACATTATTTAAGCCATGGTGCTTATTTTATTTGTTAATGTTCAAAAACAACTAACTTTTCAATTTATCAACTCAACAACATAATATAGGCATCGAAAAAATAAATTGTTACATAAATTAATAATACAAAATTACTTGATTATCGAAAATAAAATTCTATTTTATATTATTTTGTAGGAAATGTTATATTATATACACCGCTCATTATACGGTGCTTACCTCAATTAGTTAGTGAAACGGTTGAATCTTATATTCAGTAAAATGCTTATTACTATCTGGGTTCTTTTTTTGAGTGGAAATGACGTACACCATTTGCTCCCATGTAAAATTACAAACATATAATTTTTCACTTATTTAGTTTAATTTGGTTGTGAAAATAAGGTTGTAGCGCATCAACGTTGGGCCAAACACATTTCAGTTGTTTCTTTTATTTTTCTGGTCTACTTTTATTCAGGCTATTTCTTTTATGTCCACAATTGAAAGCTTTTGAGAGATGAGGAGCATCTCTAAATTTATTATAGGATAATAAAATGCTATTATATACTCTTTTCCTTTAAAAAAAATAGTCTACTTTTCATTTAATGTAACTTTTTTTAGTTACAAAATACAACACGTTTAATGTACCATTAAATATATATAATTTTGTATTTATATTTATATTTTTTAATTTGAATTGTGTATCGTCATTATCAATAAAAATAATAAAATGATTTCACACAAAAGTATATGTTGGGAAAAAAACGATATCATAGTCTTGTGAACGTGTGAGTAAACAACTAAACACAAATAAAACAGTAATCTAACCACAATAAAAATATATAAAAAATTGGCAACAGTAACACAATATAATTTTAACGTGGAAAATTCTCTTAATGTGAAGGATAAAAACCACGGGACCGATTTTGGAATCCACCCAAATTTTCACTATATAATTTTATGTACAAAACCTAATTCCAACTCAACAAATGAGCACCACAATTTCAGAAATAAAAAAATCAACAATATAGTGAAGAACAAGTTATATCACAGCAAACCCAAGAAGAAGATGGCGAAATTTCACCCAAAACACAGCAGTCCCGAAACTGACTCAAAAACTAATCACTGAAAATTCCTAATAGAAAACTAATCGTACAAATTGAAGGGAAAGAAATCAGGATTCTACTGACAAAATTTCAGCTCAACTGGATCACGGATTGACCTCCGATCGTCATTTTGATTAAGACTGGACGAAGAGAAAAATTTCTCTTTTTTTTCTTCTTTGCTCTTAGCGGCTTTGGGTGTACAGCCGCTGCTCCATTCTACTACCTTTTAACAAAACAAAGCCCTACGTGGGCTGGGCTCAAGGAACCCACATGGGCTGGACCAAGAACAAAAGGCTCAAAGGCCTATCAAATTTCCCCCTCTAGCCCTATGAGGGGGACTACAAATTCCAATTACTCAATTGGAATCTATACCGACCAAACGCCGACAAAATTCAAACTTTTTTCTAGGAAGCACCTTTGTCATCATGTCAGAGTCATTGTCTTCAGCGTGTATTTTTTGAAGTTCTAATTCTTTAGACTCCAACTTATCATGTACCCAGTGATATCTAACATCAATATGCTTAGACCTAGAATGAAAAGTAGAATTTTTCAAAAGGTATATAGCGTTCTGACTATCATAGAATAACACATACCCTTCTTGATTAAGGTCAAGTTCCTGCATAAAAACTTTCATCCAAAGCAACTCTTTACATGCTTCAGTTACGGCAATGAACTTTGTTTCCGTTGTGGATAAAGCAACGCATTTCTGTAGTTTAGATTGCCAAGCCACAGCTCCCCCTGCAAAGTTAACCAAATAACTTGAAGTAGATTTCTTGCTATCAATATTCTCTGCCATGTCTGAATAGATATAACCAATGACAATTGGCTTCTCACTCCCAATTGAAAGTTTCAAACTAGAAGTGCCATGGAGATATCTAAAGATCCACTTCACTGCATTCCAATGCTCTCTTCCAAGATTAGAAGTATATCGGCTGTTCTAACTGCATAAGCTATGTTCGGTCTTGTGCAAACCATTGCATACATTAAACTACCCACTGTAGATGTATATGAAATTTTCTCCATATCTTCAACATCTTTCTCGTCAGATGGACACTGTTTCCTACTAAGCTTAAACTGTGTAGTAAGAGGCGTGCTCACTACTTTAGCTTTGTCCATCTTGAACCTTTGAAGTATTTTCTCTATGTACTTCTCCTGTAACAACCATAACTTCTTAGCTTCTCGATCACAACTAATTCATATATCAAGAATTTGTTTAGCTGGCCCCAAGTCCTTCATTGAAAAAGACTTGTTCAAAACTTGCTTCAACTTTTCAATTCTCGAAGCATTTTGACCAACTTTTAACATGTCATCAACATATAATAGTAAAATAATAAAATCATCTTCAGAGAACTTCTGTATAAAAACAAAATAATCTAAAGTGGTATTCTTATAGGCTTGCTCTCCCATAAAAGACTCAAATTTTCTATACCATTGCCTCAGTGCTTGTTTTAAGCCATACAAGCTTTTCGTTAACCTGCAAACATAGTTCTCTTTGTCTTTCACTTTAAACCCCTCTTGCTACTCCATGTATATTTCTTCCTTCAAATCACCGTGAAGGAAAGCGGTCTTCACATCCATTTGGTCAATCTCAAGGTCAAGAGTTGCTGCTAATCCCAAAGCAACTCGAATTGAAGACATTTTCACAACAGGAAAGAAAATCTCATCAAAATCAATCCCCTTCTTCTGATTAAAACCTTTAACAACCAATCTAGCTTTATATCGAGGATGTGAATCATTTTCATTATATTTCAATCGAGAAATCCATCGATTCTTCAAAACTCTCTTGACCTTAGGCAAAGTGACCAAGTCAAAGGTATGATTGTCATGCAATGATTTCATCTCATCTTGAATAGCATCAATCCACTTGTCCTTATTCACATCCTCTATAGCTTCTTTATATATTTCAGGCTCACTTGCATCAATTAGAAAAGCATACTCACTGGTAGGATACCGGGTAGATGGGCAACGGTCTCTGATAGACCTTCTCAACTCAACAACTGGTGGAACTGCCTGTTGTTGGATATCAACAACCCCATCTGCCTGAGTATTACTGTTTTTTACACCTTAATGGTCATTATGAATCTGATCATGAACATCATGCTGAGCATTATCATCAACATGATCAGGTGATTGTCTCTGTGGCTCACTGAATGGAACCTGACCAATATCAACTAAATCAGAATCTCGGGATACTGTCTTCTCTACTTTATTGATGTCCAGTATGGTTTGATCCTCAACAAATACAACCTCTCAACTCCTTACAATCTTCTTCTCAATTGGATCATAAAGTCTGTAGCCAACCTCATCAGAACCATAGTCAAGAAAAATACATTCTCGTGTCTTGGCATCTAATTTGGATATCTCATCTTTGGGGACATGAACAAAAACGTTGCAGCCAAATACTTTTAGATGGTCATAGGAAACATCCTTACCAAACCAAACTTTGTCTGGTACATCACCATCTAAAGCAACCATAGGTGACAGGTTAATAACATGAGCAACTGTGTTCAACACCTCACCCCAAAAGGATTTTGACAATTTGGCATCTGAAATCAAACATCTAACCCTCTCAATTAATGTTCGATTCATTCTTTCAGCAATGCCGTTCAACTGAGGTGTCTTTTGATGACGAATACCATGCTATCTACAGAACTCATCAAATGGTCCAATGTATTCACCACCATTATCTGAACAAATACATTTCAGCTTCTTTCCAGTCTGTCTCTCCACTAGAACATGAAACTGTTTAAATGCATCTAACACTTGGTTTTTTGTCTTCAAGAAATAAACCCAAAATTTCCTTGAATGATCATCAATGAAGGTCACAAAATAAGCAACACCACCAAGTGTTAGTGGTTTGATTGGACCACAAACATCTGAATGCACTAAGGATAATAAATCTAATTTTCTCGAAGGAGGATGACTTTTGAATAAAACTCTTTTCTGTTTTCTTGCTAAGCAATGTGCGCACTTCTCAAGTTTCGCACTCCTTACTCCAATGAGTAAATTTTTCTTAGCCAATAAGCTCATACCCTTCTCACTCATGTGACTCAATCGCTTGTGCCATAACTCAGTTGCATTCCCATTTTCCACAAAATTATAGAAATTCTTAGAAATTTTGGCTTGCAACAAATATAAAGAAGATTCTTTCTTTCTTTTAGCTACAACTAAGGAGCCTTTTGTGAGCTTCCACTGTCCATTATGAAAGATATTACAGAAACCCTCATCATCGAGTTTCCCTGCAGAAATCAAATTTATTCTCATATTCGGTGCATGTCTACTTCTTTAAGAACTAATCTTGCTCCATTAGTAGCCTCTGGACACACACTTCCCATACCTACAACTTTAACCACACCATTGTTGCCCATTCTCAATGTGCCAAAGTCTCCCGAAGTATAGGAATTGAAAAACTCTTTCTTCGAAGTGACATGACATGAAGCTCCACTATCAATTGTCCAAATTGTCTCATTGCATGCCAAATTCACATTCTCATCATAGCATACAATAACAAAATCGTCAGTAGTTGTAGCAACCCGATCATTATTAGTATGATCATTTTTCTCATTATTTTCACTGCCATTTTTCTTTTCCTTTTTCAATTGAAAACAATTCTTTTTAATGTGACCTTTTTTGCCATAGTGATGACATTCCACATCCTTGTGCCATCATCGTGACTTGCTTCTGTTCTTGTTTTTACCTTTTGGACCTTTGCTTTGACTCCTCCCCCTACTTTATGCAACTAAGGTTTCAGAAAAAGAAGAAGAAGAAGAACCCTAATTCTTTAGGATTCTACTGACAAAATTTCAACCCAATCGGACCACGGATCGACCTCCGATTGTCATTTTGATCAAGACTGGACGGAGAAAAAAATTTCTCTTTTTTTTCTTCTTTGCTCTCGGCGGCTTTGGATGTACAACCGCTGCTCCATTCTGCTACCTTTTAACAAAACAAAGCCTACGTGGGTTGGGCTCAAGGAACCCACATAGACTAGACCAAGAACAAAAGGCTCAAAGGCCTAACAGTATATTTTTTTTGTACAAATGTTTTTTGAAATTAAACTCTTTTGTTGGGACAGAAAAAGTAACTTAATTAGAATTCAAGTTTGTTAATTTGACACTGTTATTAATTATTTGAATATTTTTAAAGTTTTTTTATTTATCATCATTTCTCAGTAACTAATAATGATCTTTTATGATTAAAATTGAGTCAATTAATGAATTTGACAAAGTCGAAGAATTTTATTAAATTTTGTATGTATACTTTGGTGCTAAATACCAAAAAGAAACTTTTTACTTTAATACTTAAAATATCTATTTGTTGCATAACAGTCAAATCAATCAACAGTATAGCTTATTTGACAATTTTATGATCATTACAACATACAGTCATATCCAATAATCCACACGCCCTTCTCCTCTATAAGCCAATGTCTGATGCAACAATTTATTTTTGCTTTCCCCACTGAATTTTTCAAAATTTCCCAAAATTAATTTATTACCCTCCACATGCTGCAACAACCTGTGGAATTTCATTATGTAAAGATTATTTTTAAGTTTTAGTTGTTAGGAAATCACCTCATTAGACAGCGGAATAATAAAAGGATTGATTACATATTAGAATTTTTTTGTAATTCATATATAGCATTTGCACATCATATTAGCAATAGATTCATAAATAATAAGTGATATTGACTACAAGCCACACAATTGTCCAGCCTTTAACGGTATCCTTATAAATAATTTGTTGGGATTCTCAAAAGATTAATCAACCATGAATTGCTGACGACTAGTTCTCTTGAGTATATGAAGAATTAGAATTTTAGAACCTTAGGTGTCTAATACATACAAGTAACAAACTTTACACTCTTTACTTTAGGTCCATGGTTGAGGGTTATTTATAAATCAAGTAAGTTTGGACTGATAACCAAATATCCTAATAGCTTATTTATTAATAAGTCCTTAAAATTAATTTATCTAATAAATTAATCTCATAATTATCTTATAATTATAATATCATAAATTATCTTTATTTGTGTGTGATCCATTATGTTATTAATCACGTTGGTAATAAATATGAATTATAATATCAAAATTGATTGGTTTAGGACATAAAACCAACAAATTCTCACTTGGATTAAAAATAATTAGTTGTGAGACTTTTGAGATTAGATAAATTAAACAATTTAATTTATCATTAATTTAATTATATTATAGAACAAGATTGGCATCTAGCCAAGCATCATGAACACCCACGTATTAAGAAAAGTCATGTGATCGATTTCACCTTTTCATAAACCGGATTCCATGTAATTATTATTTTTTCACCATACTATATCCTAATTAGTTCAAAAGTAAGGAAAGTGTTAACTCTTAATGAACTTATTATTCTTTTCTTGTTTTTGAAATATAACTCACTAGAAAATGAATTTAAAGCATTTTAAATTCACTCTTAGTTTGCGCAAACATTTTGAATCATATTTCAAGAAGTGACCATAAATGGGATATACTCTTTTACTATTAAAAGTGATGAATCCTTTATTGATCATAAATTATCTGATGTGAATCCGGGAGGACTCAACTTAATTGTAGAATCGTCCTTGAATGATCTTGGGCAAAACACCAATCCCAAGTGAACCCAACAACAATAGGATGAACCTATCACCTTTGAATCATACTTGGAGAAAGAAATCTTGAAATCTTCCAAGCCAAAACAACCTAACCAAACTAGACCCAACAACAATAGGATGAAACCTATCACCTTTGAATCATAATAAGGCTAAATAGAATTCACTATTCCCAACCCCTCTAATCTTCAAATCCAACAACACTAGGATGAACCTAACACCTTTGGATTATGAAAGGAAAAGAAAAAGATGAGTAGAGGCACCACAACTAAAAGGAAGAGTTTTAGTTGATAAGCCTTGTAAGTTTTGCAAGCAATTTTGCAAGACTCAAACTAGCTCACAAAGAAACTAGCAAAGAAAGGAAAAATCCTTAAGAAGTTTATTACTCAAATCTGATTGAAAATGCTTAACTAAGGCCCCTTTTTATAGTGTTTCAAGAGGGACCAAAGTTGAAAATTACAAAAGGACTAAAGTAGTAAATCTGAACTCTTTTGGCCAAACTAGCATTAAATATTCTCTTTGACCAAGAAAAGCTCTATGATCTAAAAAGGACTCTTAAACAATTAATCTAAATATTAAAAATGCAGAAAACAACTTGAAAGTCTTCAAAAAAATGTGTGGAAATTCGTCCAAATTCAGCTTCAAAATGGACTTCTAGAATTCTTTGACTAGTCTTCACCCTTCCACTTGAATTGACCTAATAAATTAATCAAGGAAATCAGATTAGAAATAATTCATAATTTCGTCCATTTCACCATGTTTTTGATCTTTAGAAGCTTCTTGAATTTTCTTGAAAATTCATCACTTGGTTGGTTGAATTTGGACTTGAAAATTTTGTTTTAAAATTTAGTTGTGTGACTTTTGGGACTTGGGCTGAACGAAATTGCATTATTTTGGACCAAATAAAGTGGTTAAGAATCAGCAACAACTCACTCAATTAGCCTCTTTTGAATCTAGGTCCAAGACTTGCAAAATGTTGTAACAAGTGGGCTGAACTTTGGTAGCATTGGTCCTTTCTTTGTCATGTACTTGAATGATCAAATTAGACAAAGATTCTACCATCCTTTTCTTCCTTAAACGAGTCATAGGACCGGCCATGCATGAGGAGGAGAAGGAGTCTCATTTTGAGAAGCATTATTCACAACTTGATCTTCATTGTTCTTGTCTTTGTTGTTATCATGATGGGATCTTTGGAGCTCATCATTATCCATCCATATTTTATACTATATCCAACTCTTGAAGCACACATAACCAACTAAGGTTAAGGACCAAAAGAGTAAAAGTATAACAATTTACACTCTAGATACTCTTATGATATCAAGTCGAAAGATCACTTACAGTACCGTTACATATAGATTAATCCCATTAGCACTCAAATAGCTTACATATGGAAATCTCTAAGCATGTCAATCCAATAAACTTGTTCTCTGACAAGCATCCATATATTTGCTTTTGTGTCAATACACAATAGTCTATGAGATCAAATACTTCCTACCTGATTTAGAATAATGTCTCATTTTGCTAATACTATGACTAGGGATGATTTAAGAATAATATTATAAATATGTGAAGAATCTTATGATCATAACTCTTATGATTTCTTCCATACAAATATTATTCTAAGGACTTTATCATTTAATAAACAATAATATAAATGACAAATAGTTCCATATCACTAAACTTTTGCATAAATTTTAAAATATAGAGAAAAATTTGGAGAGTGTATAGAAAGTGTACATATTACCAAAATAAATTGATTTTTATCCACACACTAAATAAAATACTCAAATAAACCTCCCACTTGGACTAAAACCAATGTTCACAAAGGTTTAGTCAACTGGTAAATTTCTTTATCACCAGTGAGAATGATCTATATTTAAATCATATTTATCATTGATCTATAGCAAATTATAGTGTCTTGTACATTATTAGATCACTAATGAGGTTTGCTTTCCATTATTATCATAATACAAAGTATTATAATAGCAGAACCGACCACATAGGGTTCAGTGACCAATTTTTTTATCCAAAATTTCATAAACATATTAGAAAATATAATGTGTTTGATATAATTAATAGAATGTTTATAATATTCTAATTAGAAGTCTTCCAATATTTAAAACTATAAGTAAAATATACAAATCTATGAAAAATTTATATATATCTATGAATATTTGATTGGTCTATTAAAATCAAGAATATTTCTTCTAGTATACACCATAGCATACAGGTAAAACCCAATAATCAAAACATGTGAAATTAGTTGTGCATTATCTAACTCAATGCTAAACGACTTTAACATCATTTTTATGTACATGAACTAATATTCACGATCTATCTTCATAAATCATAATTTTCAAAATTTATATTTCAATTTCTAACTTTTACAAAAATATATTTTTAATTATTATATCTTTACATTTTGTTCAAGGTATTCATTTTTTTATATATAATATGTCATACATAAAGTAATTAGAAAATGTTTGTGCTCTCACTAACTAATTTGAATACACAAGTTCTTCAAAATTTTAACAAAAACAAACGTTTTGATTTTTCTAATCAAAATATTAGAATCCAAATTAGACATTTTAACTTTCATATTCTATTATGATCAACATATATTAAATTTTGAATCATATCATATACAATTCATGGCGCAAAATGCAATTCTATATCCCTTGATCATCATATGCAACTTATTTCAAACTCACATCATCATGCGATCATAAGCTTATGTCTATTACTTTAACATGTAATTATAGTGTTTAAATCTATCAAATAATAATATGATTAAAACATTTATTTCAATAGTCAATTTTGTTATTTTGTGGTTTTAAAATTTTAAAATATTATTATTCCTCCCGCTAGTCTTTCTAGAATAAACACTTTATTTTGGAAAGATAGTAAGTTATCAAACAACTTTTGTTTAATACAATAATAAAATTAGTAACCAAAATTTCTTTTGGACACTCAACAAATAAGTGTTTTGTTGGATTTAGTTCTAAACTAATTTAACTCCATCCTCTTCACATAAGTAGGACAATATCAAAATTTTCATGAAATTTTGATTTTTTTTCTATCTATATCTCATATAGAATAAAATCAACTATTTCAAATAAATTAGGATTTCCAAGTGGGAGACAGCAACAATGGCATAATTTCAAAACTATTTTGGAAAGATTGCATAACTAGTCATAAATCAAAATATGTCTAATATATTTTATCTTTCTTTTATACAATACCACAATACCATCCACTAGTAGCGTGTATAAATGACCAATAATCGCTTTCTTAGTTAGAATTTTGATCAAGGTATTTACTTTGACAATCTAATCGAAATATCAAATACCTTTACTAAAATTTCAAACTTAATTTTATTTTTGAACTATTCAAATATTTCAAATCTATACTTAGAATAAGTATATTTAATTGTCTTAAATGATTAAATTTGAGACTAATGAAGTAAGAAAAACGCCTTTAGTAAAATTATCATGATACTTTATACATCAAATCTATTAGTGAAGACAATTTATCAAATTTTGCGCCTTTTACTATAAAAGGTAATTTGATCATTTACATGGTAAATAATGTTCACATATCTTGATTGACTTAAAGTCAAAAGCACCAAATTATCATCATAATGTAATTTGGATATGTAAACATTGTTTACATGACCAAGTTATAATACCAAAGATGTTTTATCTAACTTCAATTGCTTTTGAACTAATATAAGATCATTGAACTAAATATGTAATCATAAAAATATATTTATTATTTTTTTTAATGAAAAATTATCCTAACATGTCAAACATGAAATAGGATTATTTTTGCAAATCGAAATAGCACAATGATCTTTATTATAAGTCCAACCATGTAAAGAAGATTACTCCTATGATTAATGTGACAACACTTGTTTCATTTGTGAAACATGGGATCATTTCTTTTTTAATTATCAATCTATTTACCTTTAGATTTAATATATATATATATATATATATATATATATATATATATATATATAAATTGGGTTTTGTGGCCTTCGTGTGGGAGGATGAGTGATGTGGTTTCGTGGAAGGCCAGTGGTTATTTCATGATGGTATCGGCGAGTCTTCCTTACTGAGTGGTCGTGGGGTCCTAGCTTGGGCCGAAGGTCGAGTACATTGACACATAGCGTAAGTCCGTGCAGCGACAGGAGTTAGGTCCGTCCAGTTCCGTACTACAGGGGTAAAGCTATGGTCAGTTTCTTTTGTGGATGCTTCAAGGAGTTGTGCCAGTAGCTGCCAACTTGCACAAGTTAGGGTTTTTGTTACTCTTAGCTACGTTAAGTTAGCTAGGAGGTACAAGGCCTGTTTTATTGGGTTGTGCCGGTCTTGTTTGATCGAGTTTCTGCCTTAGCTAACTCCTACTGAGTTTAGGTTAGTTTGGTTAGGGATAGTCCTTCAGTGAACCATTTCTGTATTCATTAACTTTTCTATTCAAGTTAATACACAATGCTTTTTTGGAATATATATATACATATATATATATATATATATATATATATATAATTGATATCAAATATCAAGAATGTAATTTTAAAATAGAAAGATAATTATTAATTTCCAAAATAATTGAAGAAAAAACTTCATAAGTTTCTTTTATTTCAAAGTATCAAGATAGTTTAGTAGTATAATTTCGAAAAGTTGTTTGTCTTATTTAGATAAATGCTTATGTAGCCAAATTATTCTTTTGATTTACTTTTTCAAAATCAATTTTGAATCACATCCTTTTAAAAAACAAATACTACATCTTATCCCTTATTTTTGCAAAGGGAAGAATCAAGATATAACTCATTCAAAACAAATTTTGAACAGTTATCTAACTAAGATAGTATGATAAAATTTACATTTGATAATGCATCAATCAACACTTGAAATGCGTTATGAAAATGTAAACCTTTTCCTTTATACCCCTCTACAATTTAAAATTAGAAGTTAATATGATATAACTATTATATTTCTATATATATATATATATATATATTTGCTTCATGCTTACAATAAGCATCTTTAGTTGTTTTGGAGATCATCCTTGTTAGTATTGAGAAACATATGATCAAATAGCTATCATTACTTTCGTAAAGAACTATTTTTAAATTCATGCCATATAATATATTCAAAATATTAAGGCCATCAACTCATATACAAAATAATGAAACGTAAATGCATATATATATTTACTCATACCATACAACATAGAAATAAAAGATAGAAAAATATATATTTATGCAATAAACAAAACCAAAACATAAATGATATGGATGGTAGATTTTGGTTTTTCTCCCACTAGTTTATCCAAATCAATAACCCTTAAATATTGATTCGTGAATTATATCTAGTAAATTTAAATTGTAAAATCATAAAATGAATAAAATTCAATCAAAATTCTGACAATTATAGCCCGAACTTATGGAGATTGTATGTGTAGTTGCAAATAATTATTGTCATGAATGGATTGATGACTTTATTTTGCCCAAAATAACTTTTATCCACTTAAATAAGTCTCTTCTTTTTTTGGCTTTTCCATTCTTCGTGATTTCTCGGATCCAACGATGGCAGTTATACTAGTGATTCATGGGTCACGGATGAATAGCAAAATTGTTGAAACCAGTATTGTAAAGATCGAAATCGAGTATGAACTGGTAAAATTAAAATTAAGGGTCAAGAATTAATTAGTTGAACTGGTAATAAAAAAAACTAGATGATATCATTATGATATAATAAATATAAAGTAATTATAAAAATATTAATATTAGTATATAAATATATTAGAAATAAATTATTTAGTTTTTTTAGTATACTTAAATTTAAATTAAGTATTAATTGTATGAAATTCTAAATGTATGATTGTATAATTTCATGAAAAATACTATAAAAAATGTTTTAGGTAAAGAATGTGTGAAAAATTATAAGAAATCTCTTGTATACTTTTTGAGATATTAAATTTAAAGAATTAAAAACTTTACAAGGGAAAAATTAAAAATATTCTCATAAAATTATTTTAAAATGAGTTTTATAAAAATTTAGAGTTAAAATGTAATTTAAAAAAAAATCTAGTTAAACCTGAATCAACCTAATTTTGACTGGTCACACTAGGGTTTGACTGAATTTTGATAGGGTTTTTAAAGAGGTGGTTTTGTATGAAAACCTAAAACCTAAATTGGAGCTATCAGATAGGTCCAACTAGTTAAAACGTGTCTCTCTTTCCCTCTAAATAGATCGTGTCATTTCTCTTGCAAGAGAATTGTAGTCCTCCAGGTGTAGAGGCTTGTTTCATCTTTCTTCATCTTCAAACCTTGTTCAGCTAATGTTCATCTACCTTGTGAATACTACAGAGCTAACATTATAGATATGTTTCACTGTTAAACAGTTTGGAAAATTCTATGTCGACATTTACATATTGTTTCCTTCTAACCTAAAGCTTCCAATTCTCTAAAATTCATGTGGTACTTCAACTCACCCTCAATACTGAATCTCTAGTCTACATACTATTTCTTTTACGCGATCTGCAGTTTTCTTCTTACAAGATATTCGCTTCTAACACCTTGCACATCAACTGTTTGTGAAAACGCCCCAATGACTCATGGAGGAGGATTTAGTAGATAGGCTTAGGCAATGTAAATTATCTAGGAAGGAGGAGTTAGGGGTCATGTTGGATAAGAAAGGATGATTGCGAAACAAATAAACTGAACAAGGGCCAGTATGAAGATTGGCTCAGAGCAAAAATAACTAAAGAAGTCAGCAGGTTTGGTGGTGAAAAGGAAATTAGTTCAAAATGGCTGCTAGGAAATACATTTCCAGTAGACATCATAAACTCTACTTCTAAGAAGGTGGGTAGGATAGATAATCAGTAACAACCAGAGGGAGAACAACTAAAAAAAGGTAGAGGGGTTCACTCGACTTCATTCAGAAGTTGATCCTTGCAAGGATGTCGGTGGTATGGAATTAGAAGGGATTGGGCATGAAAATAATGAGGCTCATAGCTTCCTAGTATTGAGAAGAATGAAGGTGGTCCTGCAGAAAATATGACCATGCTAATGGCACTGGACCAAGGACTGGACGATACAAATAGTGGTTTGCAGGCGGAAGTTCAGCACCTTGTTAATGTCCAAATTATTGCTGAGAGTGTGGCAAGTCATATGGATGATTCAATTCCGGTCTTCGAACATGAAGTATCTGAATGGAGGGTCGATCGAAAGGAGGGCAACCTAAAAAATGGTGTAGAACTATTATTACAAGAGGACATAAAAAACCAGTAATTCAAAGCTCTATGTTGCATTAGAGTGGTGTAGGAGAGAAGAGGAAATGAGTACTTAGAGATGAAGAGGACCCTAAGGAAGTGGTGAAGGGCGTGGAAGGTAGCAAGAAACGAGAGAACCAAGGAGTAAAAATTAGAGATTTGGAGGTGGAAAAAGCCAGCCCTAACTGGCCCCAAGAGGATCAATAAAAGCTTGTGTGTGCAATTGTAGAGTTCTAAAAGGGTCCTCTACAATTTCCCAACTCAAGGAAAATGTAAGAATTCACCTCTCAAATATAGTATTTGTATGTGAGACCAAAAAAAGGCACCATTTATTCAAACTGTGTGTAAAAATTTGTGCACCCAAAACAAATGGCGAAATGTGGACTCAAATGGAAAAAGTGATGGCCTTTTAGTTTTTTGGAGAGATAAAATTAATGTGAGTCAATTGATATATATGGATTTTTGTTTTGAATTACAAGTTTAGAAAGAAAGGGAATAAGAGAAATTTTGAGCAATCTTTGTGTATGCAAGCACTGATAAAAAACTCAGAAATCAACAGTGGGAATATCTCCAGTAAGCTAAGAGAAAATTGGGTGATGTCTGGTTTATGGGTGGAGACTTTAATGATCTGATTGAGAATGAAGAGAAGAGAGGGGGTAAAAAAAGGCCGGATGCTAGTTTCAATATTTTCAGGAGTTTCATCCAAAACATGGGCATGGAAGATTTAGGCTTTATTGGTAGAAAATTTACGTGGGCTAACAATAGGGAGCAGGAAGGGTTTGTGGAAAAGAGGATCAACAGATTTTTTGGGACAACAACTTGGTTGATCAAATTTCCTAATGCAGCAGTCTGACATATCAAAAAACACTCATCTGATCATTCTCTATTGTTATTAGCTATGCAGCCGGAGATTCAAATGTAGAAGAAAAGATTCTATTTTAATAGAAGATGGATTCAGCATGAGGGAGTAGCAGAAGTAATTAAGAAGGCATGGAAAATGGCACATTTTGGAACTCCAATGTATCAAGTGAGTGGTCGAATTCGAAACTATAGAGAAGTGCTGCTGAAATGGAATAGAAATACACATACTAATTCAACCAGAAGGATAAAAGAACTAAAATGACAAATGGAATAGTTGAGCCAAGAAGGGGGAGTAAGGGATTTGAAGAAATTGAAGGTCTTGAAAGGGGAGTTGTATATTGCTTATAGGGAAGAAGAGCTGAATTGGCACCAAAAATCCTAAATCCAATGGCTTAAAGAGGGCAATAAAAATACGATATTTTTTCATGCTTATACTGTCCAACGGAGAAGGCTGACCACGATTGGAAGGTTGGTGAAGGCAACGGGAAAGATATGTGATAACCAAAAGGATATCAGGAAGGAAGTATCGAACTTCTATTCACAACTATTTACTATTTCCCCTTCCCAAACCGGGTAGCAATGCCTGCAAGGTATTCCAAATACAATCACAAATGTAATGCATCAACGCTTGACCTAATCGGTAGAAGATGCTGAGATCAAGAACACCCTATTTGGAATGCATCCTAACAAGGCCCTAGGGCCGAATGGTATGTCTCTCATTTTTTTTCGAAATTATTGGAATATAGTTCAGAAAGATATAAGCTTTGTTGTTAAAGATTTTTTTGTGTGTACAAAAATGCTTAAAAGTGTTAACCATATACTTATTACCCTCATTCCCAAAATAAAAACCCCTATCCAAATTTCTCATTGTCGGCCAATAAATTTATGTAATGTGGTTTACAAAATCATTTCCAAAATTTTAGCCAACAGATTGACAAATTGCCTCCATTGTTGTATACATGAAAATCAAGTTGCATTCATTTCAGAAAGGTAAATAACTGATAATGTTTTCATTGCACATGAGTGCATACACTACCTTAATAGTTCTAAGAGCACAAAAAGGGGTTTTATGATTTTAAAATTAGATGTGGCTAAGGTTTTTGATAGAGTTAAGTGGGGATTCTTAGCTCAAGTGTTAAATCAAATGGGATTTGCTAGGAAGTTCATAGATTAGATCATGAAATGTATTAGTTCCTCTTCTTATTCTTTCAACATCAATGGTGAAGTGAGTGGATATGTGAAACCTACAAGAGGTATTAGGCAAGGTGATCCAATATCACCCTATTTGTTCATCATTGTATCAGATGTCTTTTCAGCCTTAATTAGAGAGGCAATAAGAGAAGAAAAATACATAGGAATGAGATTGTATAGAAAAGGCCCTTTTCTAACTCACCTTTTTTTTGTAAATGACTTCTTACTTTTCTGTGAAGCCACAATGGAACAAGCTCAGAGAGTTAAAATGATCATGGATGATTATTGTGCAGCATCAGAACAACTAGTTCATTTAGCTAAATTTTCTGTTTTTTTCAGCAGTTATACTGAAGGAAGCTTTAAAGTGGCAATCATTTAAGCATTAGCTGGTATCAAGGAACAAAAGTGTGCAAGATATTTGGGGCTATCGTTGGGTATTGGCAAATCAAAACAAGGAGTTTTTTCTTATGTGATAGAATCAACTAAATGAAAAATTGGAAGCTGGAACACACAATTCTTGAGCCAAGTAGGTATAGAGACTCTCATCAAAGCAGTGCTTAATTCGCTCCCAGTCTATGTTATCTCTTGTTTTAAGTTACCCATTGGATTATGCAAAGAATTGAGCAAGGAGGCATCTAACTTCTGGTGGGGAATGAACGAACAAAATGGCTTCAAAATTTATTGGCAAGCATGGTCCAAACTAATGGTTTCAAAAAACATGGGAGGACTTGGCTTTCAAGATATTCTTTTGTTTAATGACACCTTGTTAGCTAAGCAACTGTGGAGATTACTCCAGAAGCCAAGCTTACCGATGAGCAGAGTGATGAAGGCCAGATATTTTCCAAAAGGAAAGTTGCTGAAAGCAATTGTGCAGCAAAATGCATCCTGGCTATGGAGATGCTAGATAGGAGCAAGGTATATTCTCGAAATGGTATTGAGGTATCAAGTAGGTGACGGCAAATCAATAAGGGTTTGTGAGTCTCTATGGCTGTCTCATAGAGCGAACTTCAAGCCTCTCTCGACAGAGACAAATGCCATGTTAGTAACTTGATGTAGACAACTAATGAATGATGAGAGTACACAATGGAATTTAGCTCTGATCAAAAACTTGTTTCAACCTCAAGATGAAGAAGCAATTCTCAAAATTCAGATCAGTCAGGATGGAGCAAGGGATAAGTTAATCTGGTAGCATAATAGCAAAGGCCACTTCACTGTTAATTCAACCTATAAATATGCTTTAGAGACACAAAGAACTCTAATAAGCATTATTGCCAGTAGTTATAGGATGGATTCTAACAAAAAGATGTGGGGGAAATGATGGCAGCTTCAGATAAAAGGAAAATTGAAACATTTTTTGTGGAGATGCTACCAAGGCATTCTACCAACCAAAATGGAGCTGTTCAAAAGAAGGATTGTGGCTGATCCCATGTGTGGCCAATGTGGAGATTATGAGGTGACAATGGAGCACATTTTTTTCTTCTATGAAAGGGCCAAGCTTGTATGGAGAATATCCCCTGTGCGCTGGGATGGTTTGCAAGTGGAATGTGAATGTTTCCAGAGCTAGTGGGAAAAATTGAGTAGGCTAGAAAAAGGCATAGCAGTCCATGATAGAGTGCAGCTTTTAGTGTACCTTTCGTGGATGTTGTTGAAGATTTGGAATTTGTAGCTATTTCAGAACACACAAATATTAGCCAAGGAAGTTGTTGATCAAGGTGTTTTGGACTGGCAAGAGTATCAAGGGGTTATGGCAAGGGATGATCAGATGCGGAGAATGCAATACCATGGACTAATCACATGATGCTTATTTTTTCTCGAGAAAAAAGAAAAATTAAGGAAAATAATAAATAGGAAAATAAAAGAAGGAAAACAAGGAAACTAATATTACGATTATATCTTTCCAACTTTGTTCCTCTACTAGTTTTTGTGCTTGCTGATGGCTGGTCTTTGATAATATATATTCTTCTATACATGTATATAATTGTATGGTTTTTTGTCTTCCTTTCAGATCCATCAGAATTCTCATCAGGTTTTGGACTTGAGATATAATCCCGGACTATGTGGACACTTCCTGAAGGCTTGCGAGATTCATTCTAAAGAATGCATGATAGAAAGGTTAGGTCACACTCTCTTATTGGACTCTTTTTCAAAGATAGTGTATGTCCTCAAAGACATGGCTGGTTGAACATTTTTTTATGAGTTCAGTTTTTGTAGTTTGCTTACTTGTTATCTTAGAATTTGCTGAGAAGAAGCAGACTTGCTGGTGCAATAATCATATCATTATCATGTTCTCGCAGAAGGAAAAGAAAAAAGAAAGGAAAAAAATAAGAAAAAAAAAGAAGGAAAAAAAACAGAAAAACAAAAGATGGAAAAAGAAGGAAAAACAATAATACTAATACTCTGTCTAATTTTGTTATAAGTCTAGTTTTGTTCCTACAGACGGCTGGATGTAGAATATCCAGAAGATTATATACTTAGCTATGCTTGTATGGCATTTTATATTTCTTCCTGATTTATCCGACTTCGCATCCTATATTGGACTTTGGATATGAGTTTGGAATTGGTGGTTTTTTCCCGAAGGCTTGCGATAGTCAATTTTTGCATGGTATTCTACCTCTTTTCATGGCTAGTTGAGTTAGTTCAATATGTTCAGGTTTCTGTAGGTTATGAGTTTAGGTTATTTTATGATTGGAATTTACCTAATAAAAAAGAAAAAAGAAAAAAAGAAAACAAGGGGAAAAATAATATTTAACGGTTCTATCTGTCTATGGTTGCTAATATATTAGTTTTATTCCTACAAATTGATGGCCTTTGCCTATCTTTAAAATTATATACTTGCATCTTTATGATTATATATTTATATATTCTTGTATGTCTTTTTATCTTTCTTCCATATCTATCATTCTATTCACCCTGTAATGAACTTGGATATAATCCTAGACATTGTAGATATAGCTAGAGAGAGTCATTTGAGCATGGAAATCTACCTCCTTTCATGACTAGTTGGGTTGCCTTTAGGAGTTTAGGTTTTGTTGTTTCCTAGTTTGTAGTTTCCTTGTTAGTTTATAAGTTCTATCCAACCTGAAGAAAAAGGCAGTAAACATATCTTGCACATGTTTACGCAAAAACAAAACAAAACAAAAACAAAAAAAACCAAAAAAACAAGAAGAAAAGAAAAAGGGAAAAAAGAAAAATATAATAATAATATACGTTTAGTTTTAGGTATTATAATTGGTTTGTTACTAAAAATGGATGGCTTATGACTATCTTTGTACTTAGTATTTGCATTTGTTTTGTCAAATTCAAAGGAGAAGGCAAGGACATGCTTGCTGGAATTTTTTTTGTGTGGGCTGGTAGGGCATTAAGATGGAAATCATTTTATTGGTGCACAACGACATTTTCTGTTGGATTCATTTGTTGTTGCTAGATATACTTTCCTATCTAAGCTGGTTGGAAATCATTTTGCTGTTTGTTCTATATGTTTCTGCATTCTCTTTGATTGAGCTGGTATGGGTTGCTTGAGATGGTATGGGTTGCTTGTTCAGTAATATTCCTTGTGTAGTTGCTTGTGTAGCATATATGGCTAGAAATCCTTTTGTTGTGGTATCACAATATTTCAGGTTGCAATTCTTGTGTTACTTTCCTGTCTGAGCTAGGAGTATTATATGTTGGTTGATTTCAATTTTGGTTGCAATCTCTTTGACTAAACTGAAAAGAGATACATTTTGCTGGAATTTTTCTGATGGAGCAAGAATAATCCTGATTTGCAGTGATGTGTGAGCATAGCTAGGAACCTACTTTTAGCATTTTATGTACATTTAGCATGACTAGTCCAGATTGAGGTACAGGTAATAGTGCGAAATCTTAGTCAATGGAAATTCTATTGAAGTTCGCTTTTCCACTATAGCTAAAGACCTCAATCTTTTCGGCAATTTTTTTGCAAATTTTAGGTTTTTCTTTGTATAAAAAGTTATCAATGTAACTTGTCATAGGCTAGCTAGCATAGCAAAAGAATAGGATAGCAATTTTGCACTGTTATCACATTTTCCTCCATGGATATTGTATTAGACCAAGGAGATCATTTAACTTATCTTGGCTAACATTTGCACACGTATTTATTCATATCAATGAAATGACTATCATTTTTGAAAAAAAAAAAAAAAAGATAGGTTCAACTAGTTATGGTCTGGTTGAGGTTTAATAATGTTGGTTGAAATCGTAGTTGATGGTCAAGTAGTGACACATGGGCAAACTAACATCATGATTTGGCCAAACACTATCTGTTCCGAAAAAGATTTAACTATTGATTTGGTACAATTTATTTTAAATTGTAAAATACAATCCATTTAATGTATAATTAAATATCTACTTTTATATTTTTATCCTTACTTTTTAATTTGGATTATATACTATTATTAGTTGTAAGAATAATATAAGAATTTTAAACTAAAAGTGAATTTTTTTTTAAATAAAGAAAAATTTTAAAACTGTACTCTTTTTTGGGACACTATGAGTAATAATTTTCTCTCTAAAATGACTATAACTTTTTCATTGAAATATCACATTTTTCACTGTTATATTTTTCATTGAAATATCACATTTTCTCTTCATACAATAAATTTGTACTTTCAAAATAATTTCTATACATGCACACAAAAACACCTAAACATAAACCAAATATACATAACTTTGTAATTGTTTGAACTGTACTTCCAAACACAAATAATTAAGATAGTTAATTGGTGCATATTGTATACAGCCAATTCCCAATTAACTTTGCCCATTTTAGCATGCACATTTATTGAAATTGATGAATTATCAATAAGAAAATACTCTATGCATCACCTTCAGTCAACAAAAAAAACAATTAGGAGAGACAATTTATAATTTAGAGGGGATAACCTATCTATATAAGGGGATAAAAAAAAATTATATGATTGACTTATTATACTAAAAAAATAATATAATAAATGTATCAAATATTTTATCAATTATTAATTAGTGCATATAGATTTCATGAATCCTTTCTAGGTTAATGTTGGCATTTTGTAGAGTATTTCAAAAGATCCAAAACTCTCTTCTTCTTTTTTTCCAACTTTGAAACATTATAAAGCTTTATAACACTTTATATTGTTTTCTTTGTCATTGCGCTTGTGATGATACAGAACCAGTAGTAGGTTTTGCATGGGTTAATAGAGACATAGTTTGCCTTTTTTTTTTTTTTTTGGTTTTTGGTTTAAATTGAAATCCTACAGACTTAGTCCTCCATGATAAGACTCACAGAATCAATCATTCATATCGCATTTTCCCAATATATTTTTTTCTGTTAGAAAACTCTTTCTATATTGTCGCATCTATTTCTCAATGTTCTAGTTTTTTGAGACCTATAAATAGAATGCTTTCTAAGAGCAAAACCCACACAAGTAACACTTGCTTGTTTTATCTACTTATTTCTTATCTTTTAATTTTCCAAAAGAAATTTACTGGTATTAATACTGCTATTCTTGCTCCCTCCAATTAAAGAAGGCACGCTTGTTCTATCCTAGGTAATATATTTCAAATTTATTGAAATAATTTTTTAGAATAGCGCACAATAAATACAACTCGAGTTAGATAATGATTCTACTACTCCACCAGTTAAAACTTGTATAAATGTTGTAATAGCTCATAAATCCTTGTACATACATTAATCAATTGTCATAAATAATTTGACCAAATCTATGTAGCAATTAAGTAGTAACAAATGTTATATAACTGATTGAATGCATATAGCAATTGAGTAGAGATAAATGTTAGAGAATTGAAACTCACACCTGTGAAATGTAGCAATGTTGTATATATGATATTTAAAAGAATAAATGTTAAACAATTAAATGATATCATCTTTGAATTTGAACAATGTATTTCAAATAATAAAAAAAAATCATATAAATCATGTGTTTACAAAATAGATGATCTTCTGAAAAGCATTGAGTCAATTGACAACTAAATTATCTACTTTAAATTCCAATGTGTTCACAATACCCCGTTTCACACTAGGATTGATTAAGGTACAGTAGCTAAGGAGGAGCTCATGTAGACGCTCGTCATTTCAATCGCTTGGACTCCTTTCCATGTTGTCATCCTTAATTAATAATAGGCGCTTACCCTTCTCATCTTTATCCCTTAAACGTTTCCGAAGGGATCACTGGTCCCATCCTTCCCAGGTTCCTCCACTTCCTCATCCTCATCCCAGGTATTATTGGAGCTAATCGAGTAGTTCACAGTCACCAAATTTATGATAAGGCGACCATTTTCTCTGATGATCTCTAGATACTCACAGTGCTCTACTTCATTCTCCCCTGGCTTGAGTCTTTTACCTTGACCATCATTCTGACGACTCAACGGGAAGGGTACTTTGTAATTTAGTCTGTCTTTAATCAAGATAGAAATTGGGGGCGGGATGTCCCGCTTCTTTGCCATGTGGACTCTGCCCTGTAAACTTTGCTTTGGGATGCAGGGTTTCTTGCCTTTCCATGGTTGGGTATATTGGTTGCTGCACATGTGGACCCCACTTTCAGTGCCTAAGACATCACCATCGGGGGATTTGTCCCAGGAGTGGGAGGATGAGGAGGAGGGCCATGAAGATGGTGAAAGAAAGGGTTGAGAAGATTTCGGTTGTTTGATGTTGCATGAATGGAGAAGGTTTCCAGCGCGTACATGTGCAATGGGCGAGCACAGTGCGCATGCAATGCCAGCATGTTTGTTGCAATGTTCTGGTGTTGATGCTTTAAGTCTACGCTTTGATATTAATACATTTATTGCCCATATGAATATTCTACAAAAGAATTGGGCAATCTTTTCCTTGATAATTTTGAAGTTTTTGGTCATGGTGGCTAGTAAGACCTGCACAAAACTAGTAAGTTACTGGCAAAATCTTTCCTATCAATTAATGAAGTTTTTTGAAATGATCATGATGTAATAGATACTGTAACTTCAAACATAAATATATATAATGAGAAGTTCATGAATATATAAATTTGATGTGAATTCTTGGATTTTGTGTTTTCCTTTTAAATAAATGAAAATTGACAAATTAATTATCAAATATGGGAAAGAGTATGTGAAACAAAAAAAAAATGTTTGGATTTTTCTGCTTAATTAGGATAATACAAAATTACTATATTTGGACTGTATCAAAAACAAAACGGCTGAGACTGGAGATGTAAAGTGACTAAGGTGGAGATGATGTCATGGTCAAACTGTGAATGGGATTTTTTAAAATTTTCCCTTTTTTCCCCATGAAGGATTAAAGAAATTTAAATTTTTCAATAAAAGAGATTTTAAAAAATAATCTTTTAAAGTTTTATCAAGATAGACTATATATTTTGGGAAGTAGGCGCAAGAGAACTGTCCTGGATAACTACAAAAGATAGACAACTGATCAACTTTAACTTTAATTCATAAACTAGTTCATTATTCCCATACAAGGTGTGAGATGTCTTTATTTTGTTGATAATTTGTTAAATACATATTGCTAAAAGCTTAGAGAAAAAAAATATTAAAAAATGTTAAAGAGAAATTTTCAAATAATTAAAATTAAGAAAGGAATGAAATAATATTTGTTGAATAAAAGTATATAAATTCATATATTGTGGTAAGAAAAGTATTTTAAAATAAAAACAAATAAATAATGATTATAATTTTAAAAAATAGTATAAAATGTAAAATTCTAAATCATAAAATTTTTGCATAGAAATCATAAAACTAATTCTAACTTTGACTTTTATCATAATTCTATATTATATATTTCACTACAATCTTTTGAAATTTTATATATAGATAAAGTGAATGATTAATCCATAGAAATAAAAATATCAAGCAAATAAAAATATCATAAAGCAAAAGACAAACTCTTATAAATAAATGTGAAATGATCTTACAAAAGTACAATTTATAGTGACTCAAAATTCAAAACACCAAAAAAAAAAAACATACAAATTAGGGGGAAAAAAGTAGATAAGGTCATAAAAGAAAATTGAAAGAGTAAAAAGAAAACGTAGATAATAATATTTTAATTAAAAAATAGATATTATTACTAAAGTTCTTCTATAATTTATATAAAAAAAGAGCAAATTAATTAATTATGAAAAAACATACAAATGAAAATTAAATTATTGAAATGAATAAGAATTTTAATCATCTTCAAATTACTAAAAATTAATGGATAGCAAATAGATGATATTTTTTAAGAGTTTGTAAGATTTAAAACTTTATCCATATTTTGATTACTAAATATTGATATTAATATTAATATTATAGATAATAAAAAGATAATTTAATCCTTAATATTTATAATAATTACATTAAAAGTGACTAACAAATTTTTTCCTTTTATATAATAGTGATGAACACAATAATAGGTAATGAAATTAATCTCTAGTTAGGTAATTCTATTTCATGTCAAAGAAGATGAATAAAAATGGTGCAAAACATTGTATTAAAAGTGGTTGAAAAAATCTAAAATTTTTTAATTTATAAAACCAACAAATTTGAATAGGTGTTCGAAATTTCTTTTCAAAAAATCTTATTGGGTGGCTAATATAAATAAGGATTCAGTGCACCTAGTATCCAACATGCAAGAGATTTTCTTAGGTGATAGATCTACATATTCTTCTTTCTGGAAACATTATAGTAGCTGAACGAAATCGAATTTAGGGGGAAAAAATAACATTACTGGATGGAGATAAACTTGAAAGAAATTAGACGATCAATATATATATGTGTGTGTTTATATATAAATATAAGCTGGTGGAGAAAATTATAGCAATTGGGTATTTCTGTTTCAATTAAAATGTACACTTACAATGGCGTACTTGGAAATCTGGAGATGGATTATTTGAGCTCTCTCACTGGCCATGCAGATCCCTCAAAAAACTTCAAAGAAATTATATCTTTATGAATATAAAATAGAATACAAATTTATAAAGACTTGAATTGGGCTCAAAGATACAATGCTCAAAAACTTGAACTTATAGTTGTATGCAGCAAAAATCCATAGAGGCAAGGCTGTTTTAAACTAGTAGAGTGGAAAAGTGGAGGGTAGAGGATAGTATTTTTTTTGTTACATAAAAGTCCAAGATTGAACAGCTACGACTGAAGTTTTCTTTTGAATTCTTTAGAAAACAACAATTTTTTAAAAAGGAGCTCTTGAAGGTGCAAATCTGAATATTGCCAAAATCACATTTGTCTTCAAACCGTGGTTAAGGATTGGAGTTTTGCCCTTTTCCTCGGTTCTTTAGATTTATATTTACTTTTTTCACGTGATAGAATCTATTTCACCTATCAAACCAACCTTTTCTCCACCTATAGTTGTAATGCATAGAGGAAAACATTATGAGAAAGAGAAAGGCTTTTTGGTATTCTCTAGCATTTTATGTTTTTCCATTTTGGAGTTTTGATGTCCAAAGCAATAAAGCAATTTGACTAATAGTATTGGATTCTGTAAATCCCTTCTTACACATCGTCATAGTTGCGATGATTCAGCAACAAGACATATACCATCCGCCTACTGAATTATATGAGAGTGGAGATAGGACAAGTTATTTACCAATGAGTTATATCTCGAAGCTCAGCTAAAGTTTACTAATTTGAAAGTGTGGCAATAAGAGCTCAATGTATTGAAATATCATTGGAAGAAAAACAAAAGCCCACAGTAATCTACTAACTGATATCCCATATGTGAGTCAAGACAAGTTAAAGCAGACGTAACGTAAAATCTATTCATTCGAAATTGCTGTAAAGTGCAACTGATTATAAAGCTCACAGTATTCAATGTTAAACAGAGAGTTTTCAAGAGAAAAATACTTCTCGTCTTTTTTTTTTTTACCTTATATTTACTTTTACAAGAGATGAGTACATATATACAATTTTCCCTACAACTTCGGCTGACTAACCAACCCTATACGAATATAACTCCAAATATAGCTCACGCCCACACTCTCCCTCAAGTTGGTGCATAGATGTCACTAATGGCCAACTTGTCAAGTGAGCTATGGAACACTTTACTTGAGACTGCCTTCGTTAGTATATCAGCTAATTGATCCTCAGACTTCACAAAAGGAAATTTAACAACCTTTGTATCCAAATTCTGTTTGATGAAGTGTCGATCAACCTCGATGTGTTTAGTTCTGTCGTCCTGTACCGGATTATGTGATATGTCAATTGCTACTTTGTTGTGACAAAAGAGTTGCATTTCGGCCCTTGGAGAATACCCCAATTCACACATCAGTTTTTTCAACCATAACAGTTGACAAAGACCCTTTGCTATTCCCCTAAATTCGGCTTCAGCACTAGATAATGCAACTACTTTTTGCTTTTTACTCCTCCATGTCACCAAATTTCCCCCCACAAATGTAAAATATCCTGAGGTTGACCTTCTGTCATGCAAATTACCAACCCAATCCACATCAGTATATCCTGCAATTTCCAAATTCAGTCCTTTTCGAAACCAAAGTCCTCGCCCGGGTGCACCTTTTAGATAACGAAGAATTCTCTCAACTGCACTCATATGATCTTCACTAGGTGCGTGCATAAACTGACTAACAACGCTAACTGCGTATGCAAGATCAGGTCGTGTATGCGATAAATAAATCAGCTTTCCAACCACCCTTTGATACCGCTCCTTGTTCGTTGGTATTTGATCAGAATATTCGGCCAACCTGTGATTTTGAACAATAGGAGTATTTGTTGGTTTACAATCCAACATCCCTACTTCAGCAAGCAAATCCAGAACATACTTTCTTTGGGACAGAAAAATCCCTTTCTTGGATCTTGCAACTTCTATTCCTAAGAAATATTTCAAGTTCCCTAGATTTTTCATCTCAAACGTTGTAGACAATTTATCTTGAAGTAAAGCAATCTCATTTAAATCATTCCCAGTAATAATAATATCATCAACATAAATGATTAAGGCCGTTACCTTCCCCTCATGTCGACGAAGGAACAAGGTGTGGTCGGATCACTTTGCAAATAACCATACTTCTTCATTGCCACACTGAACCGGCCAAACCATGCCCTTGGTGACTGTTTCAATCTATAAAGAGAACGCTCAAGTCGGCATACCATATCGGGGTTGGACAGAGAACTGTACCCAGGCGGAACATCCATATATATTTCCTCATCCAGATCGCCATGTAAGAAGACATTCTTCACATCAAATTGTTGTAATGGCCAACCTAAGTTAGTTGCAAGTGATAAGAGGACACGAACCGTGTTCAGTTTTGCAACAGGGGAGAAGGTCTCTTGGTAGTTTATCCCATATGTCTGGGTATATCCTTTCGCCACCAGTCTCACTTTGTATCTCTCAACAGATCCATCCGATTTGTATTTGACAGAGAACACCCATTTGCAACCTACTGTCTTCTTTCCGTCAGGTAATGGCACCAACCTCCATGTTTTATTTTTCTGCAAGGCTCTCATCTCTTCCTCCATCGCTTCCACCCACCTAGGATCCTTCATTGCCTCCTGTACCCCATTTGGAATATGAATAGAAGACACATTCATCACAAAGCTCTTTAGGGATTCAAACAACTGCTTGGTACATACATAATTTGCGATGGGGTATTTTGATTTTTTTCCTTTAGCACCAGGAGAATATCTGTTGGGTGGCTTTCCGCGATTAATCCTGTTAGGCAACTTATAACATGTAGACATATTAGAATCATGTGAGTCATAATTGCTTACCTCAGGAATATCCTCAGACATTAGGATAGGTACTTGGGAAGAGATGGACTGTACGGTACCAACTAGAGTCACGACTGGATCAAGGCTTTCAGCACCAACTGAAATCTCAACATCCCTTCTTTCAGCAACATCACGCCCATCATGTCCATCATCCCCAACATCATGCTCATCAGCATCTTTTCCACCGTATAAACCATCATCACAACTTTTTTCAACATCATGCTCATCCGGGGCATTGGCCGAACCACCTCCACCTCCACTCAACAATTGACTCTCATCGCCACTTCCATTTCCATCAGCAGCACCATTAGCACTAACAATCACTCTATCCCCATCAGCAGCATCATTAGCACTAACAGTCACTCTATCCCACCAATTTACCCTTTCACTATGCGTCTCCCCCTGAAAGGTAGAATTGGTAGATGGGTAGAAGCTTTCTCCTTCGATAAAAGTGACATCCATAGTCACGTAAGTACACTGGGTGGTAGGATCGTAACATCAATAGCCCTTCTGGTGCATGCCATAGCCGACGAACATGCACCGAAGAGCACATGGGTCCAGTTTAGAACGTTGAGTCTTGTGAATATGCACGAATGCAACACATCCAAAGACCCGTGAGGAAATAGTCAGCACCAAGGGAAGAGGAACAAACCGGGAAAGTGCTGCCAAAGGTGTTGCAAAATCCAAAACTTTGGAAGGCATCCGATTTATGAGGTGAACCGTAGTAACCACCGCAGTGTCCCAAAAATAAGAAGGGACATGCCGTTCGAAGAGAAGAGCTCGAGCTGTTTCCAGAATGTGCCGGTTCTTTCGCTCGGCGACTCCATTCTGCTGGGGTGTTTGTGTATAAGAAGACTCATGAATAAGACCATGCTGATAAAAATATTCAGAGAGACACTGATTCATATATTCACCACCATTATCACTGCGGAGAACCTGAAGCTTGGCATTAAATTGAGTCTGAATCATTTTGTGAAATCCCTTAAACACATTAACCACTTCACTCTTGTTTTTCAGCAAATATAACCATGTCATCCTAGTACAATCATCCACAAAAAGCACAAACCATCGACTCCCAGAAATACCAGTAATGGGTGAAGCACCCCAGACATCAGAGTGAATCAAGGAAAAAGGTAAGGTATTTTTATTAAAACTAATAGGAAAATGCACCCTATGGCTCTTGGCCAAGATGCAAGTCTTACAACTAAAATTAGAATCCTTCAATCCAACAAATAAATTCGGAAGTAATTTATGCAAATACACAAAGGACGGATGTCCTAAACGTCTATGCCAAAGACAAATTTCCTTTTTTTTTATGACTAATAGTGCCGCGAACTTGATGAACTCTGCCCAAAGTGAAGTCGTTAAGGTAATACAGTCCCCTCTTCTTAGTACCACGCCCAATTACCGTCTTGGTGAAGATATCCTGAAACAAACAAAAATGGGAATACATTAGTGCGAGACAATTCAATTCTTCAGCTAATTGCCCAACAGAAATCAATTTTGTGGACAGTGAAGGAACAAGAAGTGTATTCTGCAAAGTCAATGTTGGTGACACCACGACAATACCAGCCCCGGTCACAGGGGACGACACCCCATTAGCATTAGCAATACTATCTCGTCGCAGTTTAGTGGCACAAACAATATCATCTGAGTCATACGTCATGTGCTCGGTTGCCCCAGAATCAATCACCCATTTATCGCATGTATTATCCCTTAGAACAGCCAATGCATAACCGAGGTACCGTGGGGATTACCTATACCAGGAGTCTCAGGCTGAATAAAAAGAACACTCTTGGGTATTAAAGAGAACATAGGGTTAGTGGAGTCCGCACTAGCAAGCACTGCCTTACCCCGTCCACCCTCATTACTGTCGCTACTAGCCTTTTTCCGTGCTTGGAAATCCTTCCACCAATCCGGGTAACCATGGAGCTTAAAGCATGTCTCCTTGGTGTGCCGGGTATTCCCACAATGTAAACAGCCCCCGGAGACTTCCTTAGGTCGAGAAGGAGCATTGGATCGATCTCCACCCTGCTTAGTCATTTGCAAAACGGATTGTGACCCACCTTATTTACGTCCTTGGACAATCATTGCACCTGAACCTTGGGAAAGCTCGGACGGATTGAGCATCATAGCTTGTCGGGTGGCTTCGCGTCGAACCCGTGCATAGGCTTGTTCAACCATGGGAAAAGGTTGTATAGAAAGCACTTTTGCACAGACGTGATCGAGGCGATTATCCAATCCATCCAGAAATATGTATACCCTGTCCTCCTGAAGAGCTTAGTTGTACTTCGCAATATCGGTAAGGCATGTCATTGGGTTGGGTCTCCGAAAATCTATCTCCTTCCATAATCCTTGGAGATTATTGTAATAGGTCGCAAGAGTTCCTCCACCCTGCTTCATTCGGGTCACCTATTTTTTTAGGTTGTAAACTTGGGAGGTGTCTGAACCATCAAAATATGTTCTAGCCACGGCATCCCACACCATCTTGGTTGATGGATACCAAATAAAATTACCAATTAACTCAGAAATCATAGAATTAATCAACCACCCCTTAACCATGGAGTCCTCCGTCTTCCACTTGCGGTATTGGGGTTCAGTTGTCGGGGGTTGAGGTAATTCACCATTGATATATCCTACCTGATCCTTCCCTAAGATAAACATCTCAGCTACTTGTGACCATAATCCATAATTGGAGCCATCTAATTTGATGGCAATCTGACCTGTAGAAGACTCATATATAGAAGCCGAACTATGAGTGGGTGGTTGGGTCAAGATTTCTGTAAGTTTTGTGGTGAGGTTCTCAAGAAGAGAGACTATATTCGAATTCTCTCATTGTTCTTGGTGTGGAATCACTGCAATTGGGTCTGTCATGGTGGAATCACAAACAAAGCCAAAGACGTACCGGACAACCGCTTAGCCGCAAATCAATTCAAAGAAATTGATTTGGTGAGGATGGTCCACAAACAAACAAAGCCAATAAAGCCAAACACGTGAATGCCGAAAAACAATTCAAAGAAAAGCAAAGCAATTCAAAGGAATTGATTTGATGATGACGGTTCACAAACAAACAAAACCAACAAAGCCAGACACGGGATGAATGCCGCAAATCAATTCAAAGAAAAGCAAATCAATGCAAAGAAATTGATTATGTCTGCACAAACAAACAAAAACAAGGAATTGGGAGTACTTCACTTCCACCCACGAAGCAAACAACAACGGATCGGCTCACGAGCAAACAGCGACAATTGGGAGTACTTCACTTCGACCAACGAAGCAAACAACAAACGGATCGACTCACATGCAGATAGGACAATGCCTTGCAGCAGCGATCAAGATAAAAAAGGAAACATGGAGCAAAATTAATGGCGGCGTTGATGGTTGACCCAGGTAAGGTTAGGGTTCCCGTTCTGATACCATGTTAAACAGAGAGTTTTCAAGAGAAAAATACTTCTCGTCTTTTTTTTTCCCTTATATTTACTTTTACAAAAGATGAGTACATATATACAATTTTCCCTACAACTTCGGCTAACTAACCAACCCTATACGAATATAACTCCAAATATAGCTCACGCCCACATTCAATTCACTGGATGGAAAACGAATGGCAAGCTCTTTGATGTATACAAGAGGCATATCATTGATTCAACTAAATTCAGTTGAAAAAAAACCACTATGTGTGGCCCTTTTCTTAATTATGTTTAGAAGAGGTGGGGTTATAAGAAACAATTAATTGTGTGAAGAGTAAACTTTATTTTTGGTTTTTCACATGTTGTCACATAATTCTTTTAATTACTTACATCTGAAAATAAATTTTTTAACGGCCTATATTTTAAAAATAAATTTTTGGGTCTCTCAACTAACTTCTATTAAAGAATTCATTTGTAAGAATCAGGTGAATTATGAATGGTTTACTAACTTCTAAACAAGAGAGAGACCCATTTAATCAAACAAGCATCCTAATCTTCTAACTTTTCAATCAACCACAAAATCTCCAAAACCTATTGATGCACCTAGGAGGACCAGCAGACTCAAAGTCAATGATTTTGGAATGGACTCAATTACGGTCTGTCATAGTGAAATGATATTCTGAACGCATCTCACTCCCTATGGCAGTGATCGATGATGGATTTTAGCAATTCAAGATCGTTTAGATGGGTTTTCGGGTATTTTTCTTTTTTTTGGCAATTTTTTTCAATTTTTTAAATTTTAATGGTATTTTGGTAATTTTGTATTTTAATTGTCATTAGAATTAACACCCTATATAATTTCATTCTTAGAGTTTTGGAAGTAGACTTTTGACCTCGATAATTGTATCAACTTGATAATCGAATTTGAGTAAACAAATATTGTTCTTCGTTTATCGTTTTTGATTGTTCCTATGTAGTCTTGTTTTCTATTGTTTCGGCATCATATTGGTATCAGAGCACAGGTTGCTTGAAATCAATGGCTGCAGAAATTGAGGTAGTCGTAAGGGTCGTGCTGTTAGCTGGGAACGTGGAGACATTCCTGATGAAGGAGAGCAACTGCGTCTGAGAGACCTGCTAGAAATAGAAAATAAAGAGTTGAGGAGACAAGTTCAAGATTTACAGTGGTGTCTTACGAGAGTAGGGCTAGACATGTAACCCGAACTCGAAGTAGGAACGGGATCTACTGACTTATCCAAAGTTGAAGTAGAGAATGACAACCCTTTATGGGTTCTGAACTGGGGTGGAATCGAGGAGTACAAATTGAAAATCAGCCTTCTTCTCAAAATTTTGGGATGAAGATCGAGATTCCTGAATTTCATGGTAAGGCTCACCCTAATGAGTTTATTGATTAGTTACATACCGTGGAGCGGGTCTTTGATCTTAAAGATCTAACTAAGGGATAAAAGGTGAAATTCGTGGCTATTAGGCTACGGAAACATACTTTGATTTGGTAGGAACATGTGAAAAAAATAGCGTGCTAGGGATGGGAAATCGAAGGTAGAACGTTAGGACAAGATGAAAAAGTTGTTCTGAATTTTTTTTTGCATGCGCATTATAAACAAGAGGGGTTTATAAAGTATCATAATATTAAGCAGCAAGACTTGACAGTGAGAAGTATACAGAGAAGTTTGATTGATTGCTGATGCAATGTGATGTGGCCGAAGAGGACGAGCAAAAAATTGCTCGATATCTAGCAGGGCTGCGTTACGAAATTTCTGATGTCATCTAGTTACAACAGTATTTGACATATGAGGATGTGTGCATACTAGCCCTAAGATGGAAGGGTAGTGTAACAGGAAGGGTAGCAGTTCCAAATGGTCGGGTAAAGAATCCTGAAAAAAAGCATGAAGTTCTTCGACACCAGCGGCAACAGTTAAGAGCGTGAATTCGAAGTTTGCATCAAAAAGGGAATAGAGTAGTACTAGAAATAGCAGGGGAAGAGCTACAACTAAACGATGTTTTAAGTGTCAGAAACTGGGGCATTTTGCAGCTAATTGTCCCAATCGGCAGATTGTGACCTTAATCGATAACCCAACGTTTGTTGAAGATCCAACGAACGACGAATCTGATGAAGAGTGAGAGGATGAGGATCCAAACCAAGAGGATATTGTCTATGCCAATTCTGGTGAGTCCTTAGTTGTACATAAGACCTTAAATATTGTTGCGAGGGGGATGAATTATAAATCAAACATAGTATTTTTCATACTAAATGCACTAGTGGGAGAAAAGTGTGTAGTATGATAATTGATGGTGAAAGTTGCGAGAATATGATATCTACTACTATGGTAGAAAAGTTGTGGCTAAAAACTATTGAACATCCTCAACCATATAAGCTTTCATGGCTTAAAAAGGGAAATGAGGTAAAAGTGAGCAAAAGATGTTTAGTGCAGTTTTTGATTGGGAAGCAATATACTGATGAAATGTGAGGCGACATAGTTCCAATGGATGCTTGTCATATTCTGTTATGAAGACCTTGGCAATTCGATAGGAAAACTCAACATGATGGTTTCAGAAATACTTACACTTTCAAGAAGGATGGTCGAACCATTACTCTGGGTCCTTCAGATTTGAAAAAGGAAGAAAAAAAATAATCTGCTGACTAAATCAGAATTCCAGGAAGAAGTCGTGAATGCGCTTGAACTTTTTGTTGTGATAGTGATGGAGCAGAATCCCGATAGTTCTGAGATTCCTTCTAAAGTTCTGCCATTACTTGAGGAATTTGTAATGTCGAACTGAATGAGCTATCACCGGGATTACCACGCATGAGGGACATCCAGCTTTGTATAGATATTGCTCCCCAAGTTATTATTCGTAATAAGGCGGCTTACATGATGAATTCTAAGGAGCTTGAGGAGATACAGAAGTTAGTGCAAGAGTTGCTGGAAAAGGGGGTAGTCCGAAGAGCATGAGCCTTTGTGCTATGCTAGCTTTGTTGGTCTCTCAAAAAGATGGATCGTGGAAAATGTGAATAAATAGCAGAGCTATCAACAAATCATGATAAGGTATCATTTTTCTATCCCGAGATTTGATGATTTAATTAATCAGTTGCATGGGTCGACTATCTTTTTGAAGATAAACTTGAGGAGTGGATATCATCAAATTAGGGTGCGACCTGGAGATTAGTGGACGACAATGTTTAAGACTAGAGATGGTATGTATAAGTGGATGGTGATGCCTTTTGGGTTGTCTAATGCGCCGAGCACCTTTATGAGGCTGATGAATCAGGTGTTTCGTCCTTTTATTGGCCAATTTGTTGTCGTTTATTTTGATGATATTTCGGTTTATAATACATTGACTAAACAACAGTTGCAACATTTAAGAAAGGTGTTTGCAGCATTGAGGGAGCAGAAATTATATGTCAACAACAAATAGTGTCACTTCTTGACTGATCATGTGACATTTTTGGGGTATATTATATCCAAGAAGGACATTCAAATGGATCCAACAAAGGTTGAGGCTATTACAAATTGGAAAATTCCGAAAAATATTCATGAGGTACATAACTTTCATAGGTTTACATCTTTTTATCGGAGGTTTGTTCAGGATTTCAGTACTATTATTGCACCTCTGACGAATTGTCTGAAAGGAGGTAAATTCATGTAGACTAAAGAGGCAGAAGTTGCTTTCAATTGTTGAAAAAGAAGGTGACTGAAACACCTATTCTAGTTCTTCCTAACTTTAATGAGGTTTTTGAGGTGCATTGCGATGCTTCAGGCATTGGTATTGGGGATGTCCTAAGTTAAAAGAGTAAACCTGTAACATTCTTCAGTGAGAAGTTGAATGAGGCGAAAAAGAAGTATTCAATTTATGATAAAGAATTTTATGCTATTGTGAGAAGTTTGAAGAGTTGGAGACACTATCTTTTTTCAAAGGAGTTTATCTTGTATTCTGATCATGAAGCCTTGAAATATATCAATTGGCAGCACAAATTGAATGCTAGGCATGCAAAGTGGGTGGAGTTTCTTCAAACTTTCAGTTTTTACATCAAGCATAAGGTGGGAGTGCTAAATAGTGTGGCTGATGCATTGAGCAGAAAACACTCTTTGCCGTCTACAATACAGGTAAAAGTTATATGTTGATGATCCTTACTTTAGAGATATCTGGAAGAAGAGCAAAATGGAGGCTTTTCAGCAATTTCATATTGTTGAGGGATACCTTTTTAAAGGCAACAGGCTGTGCATTCCTCAATGTTCTTTTAGGGAATCTATTATTATTGAGAGCCATGTAGGAGGTCTAGCTGGGCACTTTGGCGTGGATAAGACGATGGTCTTGTTGTGTGAACATTTTTATTGGCCTTGGATGGAGTGAAACGTTACGCGTTTTATAGAGAGGTGCAGGGTATGTCATGTGGCGAAAACCAAAATTACTAATGCTAGTCTGTATATGCCTCTACCTATTCCAATTACACTATGAGAGGATATTAGTCTTGACTTTGTTTTGGATATGCCAAGAACACAGAGGAGTAAAGATTCCATAATGGTGTTTGTCGACAGGTTCTAGAAGATGGCCCACTTTATTCCATGTAACAAGACCTATGATGCTTCACAAGTCGCCTACCTATTTCTATAGAAAATTGGTAAACTGCATGGAATTCCTAAGTCCATAACCTATCATGATGTGAAGTTTGTGAGTCATTTCTGGTGCACTCTTTGGAGGCACATGGGCATCATCCTCAGACTGATGGTCATATAGAAGTTGTCAATCGAAGCTTAGGGAATTTGCCTTCGGAGTTTGATTAGAAATAATCCATGACAATGGGACTTGGCGTTGCCTCAGGCAAAATTTGTGTATAATAGATCTGAGAATCGAACTACAGGCAAGACCCCTTTTTGAGGTGGTTTATGGGCGTAATCCAATTACTCCATTGGATCTCACACCGTTACCAGTTCACAAGCAATTTAGCTTAGAAGCTGAAAAGCATGCAAAGCAGATCAAAAAGCTGCATTCCCAGGTCCACGATCAAATAAACAGACAAAACATGAAATATAAACAGCGTGTCGATAGCCATAGGAAAATAGTCATCTTCAAGGAGGTTGATCTTGTTTGGATTCACCTCAGGAAAGAACATTTTCCAGCAAGCAAGTTTGGCAAACTACAACCTAAGGCTGATGGACCCTTTAGAGTCCTAGAGAGAACTAATGACAATGCTTACAAGATTGATTTACCAGGTAAGTATAATGTATCTGAAACTTTTAATGTAGTGGATTTGTCACCCTATCACACTAATGAACAAGAAGACCCTAAAGAGATTGACGACAATGAAGGTGAAGCAGATTCAATGGCGAATCTTTATCTAGCAGGGAAAATGATGCACTTAGGAGGACCGACGGACTTGAAGTCAATGATCTCAGAATGGACTCAATTTTTGTCAACCATAGTGAAACAACGTTCTGAACGCAACTTAGTGCCTATGGCAATAAACGACGATGGATTTTAGCGATTCGAGATCATTTAGATGGGTCTTCGGGTATTTTTCTATTTTTCGGTAGTTTTTTCAATTTTTTTAATTTTAATGGTGTTTTGATAATTTTGCATTTTAATTGTCATTAAAGTTAACACCCTATATAAACTCGTTTTTAGAATTTTGGGAATAGACTTTTGACGTTGATAATTGTATGAACTTGATAATCAAATTTGAGTGAACAAATATTGTTCCTTGTTTATCGTTTCCGATTGTTCCTGTGTAGTCTTGTTTTCTATCATTTCAGCATCACTTATAATTCTAAATTTGACAACAGAGAAATGCCAACCAAAAATCCAAAAAGAATCTAGTCAATAAATTTGTTACTAATGGGGAAAAATATATCAGGGCTAGTATCCAAAGAGAGAAAATCCATCAAAAACCGATCTTTATCCTTTAACCTCAACAAAAAATTTAGTCTTTTTCTACATGTTTTACAAAATGTTATACCAAGTATTCACCCTTGAATGACCCCTACGCTTATTCCCACATTCATCCCTATCAAAACATCAATTTTTATACTTTAAACTTCCTTAGGCACTGTAACACAAATGCCTAGAAAATAGTGTCATAATAGGAGTATGTTCTTGTAGTAAATAGGATTAGGGGTCGTGGAGATTTTGTAGTTGATTGAAAAATTAGAAAATTAGAGTTCTTTTTTGTTTGATTAAGAGGGTATTTCTTTTCTTCAAACTTATTTATTCTTTCACAGTGAATCACGCACAACTCACTTGGCTTTAATAGACAAATTCTATGACACAAGTTAGTTGAGAGATTAAAAATATAAGGAACTATAAAATTTATCTAACAACATATAAGGATAGAAATAGAATTTACTGAATAAATTATCAAAAATTCTCTAATAGTAAAAATAAGAAATGCAGTTCATGCATTTATCCCTATATGTCTCAAAGCTAATAACTTCAAAAATTCTCAAATGCCTAACTTTCCAGCTGGATTAGTTTTTGGTTCATTTTCAACTACGAGTTCTTATGAGTTATTGCATCTCTAAAAAGAAAAGGATTTGCTCAATTTTCCACTTAATCTTATTTTCAAATTGTCACAAATTAAAATTATTAATTTGAAAGTGCATGTTGATCAAATTTGTCAAATCTATTTCATAAACAAATGGTATATAAGATTAATAACAATCTATTAATAACAACATTCTCAATACATGTCAATGGAGAAAACACGACTTTATTAGTATCCATTTACCCGTGGCACAATATAAACAAAATTGTTGTTAAGGTTAGCCATTGGCATTTTGGCCAACCTCCTTTGATAGTCCTCCATGCCCTGGACAGTCACCCATAGTGATGTGAATCCAATCCCAAAGGATTATGAACATTTAGAAAATTTGCCCAAAATATGTCTAAGGGAATGCTAGATTGCATTGGTGTAAACCATTACCCACTATCTATAAAGAGATATGAACTTTGGTATAAAAACACCACAACCAACTATACCAAAATTGGTTGATAAGTTTTGAATGCCAAAAGTTTTGGAAGAAAACTTGATAAGTTCTTAAGTTCTCAAAAAACTTAAAGATGAGATAAACTCATAATTTTTTATTACTCAAAGCTTGCTTAAAATAGCACAAAAGATGCCTATTAGGCTACAAAAAGTCTTTAAAAGTCCTAAATATCCTTGTCTAGAAATTAGAAGAAATAAAAATTAACTTTGACTCACTAACTCCTAGACTAGACTTTGACAAGACCAATAAGAAATTTGCACTTTAATCCATTAATTACACATTATTTTAGATGATATATTGGCTAAAATAAAGGCACATTGGAATGGTACATTGACCAAGTGTTGGAATAAGTAGATTCCTACATCTTGAGTTTGCTTCCAAAACTTCATTAAATACTTTTTTGACTAAATTTTCAACCATGAATTTTCGTCCTCTAACACCTAAAAATTGATGATTGACCTTGAATTTGAAGTCTTAACACTTGACTACTTGAATAATTGATGGGCTAGAATTTGGACCAACTTTAGGACCAAAATTGATCTTTGACTTGGATTAAATGCACTCTTGAACTTGAATCGTCCCTCCATTGAATTGGATGTGAAGTTGGGGTCGAGTTCACATCGTTGGCTGCTAAGTTCGCATCTTTGGCCACCGAGTTCACATCCTTGGTCACGGAGTTCACATCTTTGGTCTCCAAATTCACGTCTTTGGCTCCGAATTCACATCTTTGAGCTGAGGTGAGTCCCCCCATGACCACGGAGAAATGAAACATGACATCTGAGGCCAAAGCCTCAACCTCTCCCTAACTTGCCTTCTTTTTGTTAGCAGGAACCTTCATTCTTTTTCCTTCAAGCTTGGCCACTTCTTTCTCTGCCTTCCTCTTTGAAGGCTCCCTCATCTCTGCCTTCCTCTTTGAAGGCTCCCTCATCTCTGCCTTCTTAACATAAACTATCTCCTCAACACCAGATTGTGCCTCCTTCACTGGACCAGTCTTGATTGAAACATTGAATTTCACCACAGCAAAACAAAACACATTCATAAAAGATTAGCGAACAAGATAACAGCAAAAACTCACTCTACGATATAAAAACCCTACCCTTCGGCTCTTCCTTTCTGACAGATTGTAAAATCAGATATCTAGTTTTGACAATAGCCGCACTCAATTTGTACTTAACAAACTCCTCCTCAGTGTAACTGCCAATTCTCTTTTCCTGGAGCTCTATATAAGCACGATCATGAGGGTTCTATTTTTTCTTATTTGAATATGCATCAGTCGCATCTCCATAGAACCACTCCGTGTTTAGCCCACAAGCTTTAGACTTTATAATGAAAAATCTTCGTTTCCACTCATGATAGGTTGAAGGCTTCAAGGCCTTACTCCCGGATCTTGGAAAAAAAGCAAAATATCCCACAGAGTTTGCAGATTTCTTCATGCAATAAAAATACCTAAAAAGGTCCACGGAATTCTTTATTTTCCCCTCTCGGCATAACACCTCGAACCCGATAATGGTTCTTGCCGAATTGGGAGCCAATTAGGCCAAAGCTATCCCATAATAATTCAAAATGTCAACGACAAGTTGACATACTGGAAACCTTGTACCCGCCTTCAAGTGTTCTTCATAAACTGCTACATGCCCTACCCTCGTGACTTGTAGACCTACTACCATATTCTTTAGAAATATGAAACCTTTTCCTAAGTTCCTTAACATCAGCTTCCTCAAAAACCATTGAAAGGGTCTCAACAATAGGCATAAATTTTACAGGGTACAGCACTGCCAGTGACGTAACAAATTCCTCCATTTCCTCAGAAGAGGAACTCATTGCCCCAGACGAAACTGTCCTACCCTTAGACATACTACCATTCTTTTCAAAACTCGACACAATAAAAACACACTTTTTCCTAGTTACTCTCCTCCTAAACTCACCCATATCATAATCAGAAAAATTTCCTTGGCTGGACTAGCCAAAAAAACTACCCTCTTTGTCGGCCAAGGAGATAATTTTTTCTTCCCATTTGGAATATCCAAAAGACAAAGATTGAGTGGAAAACATACTTACTTTTTTCTCAAAATCTCTCTGACGGAATGGGGGTAAAACTCTCACTGAGTGGAGATCGCCTCATTTCACCGGACATTCGTCAAATAGATATAACTTCTCGTCGGAAATGCACTTGTCAAGTTTGTAAGCAGAAAAAGGCAAAGAAAGCAACAACACTCAATAGCTGACCTAGAAATGAAAAGAGAGAACTTTTTATATAAAACCCTAGGACTTCTATGTGCTACTCAACCAAATCTTCTAGGGTCTCATAACATTAAACGTTGTAACCTTAAAAGATGAGTGTTATCTAATTACACGAGATACGATAACTCTTAACGCACAACAAACACGGCGATCCAAATCATTATACCCACTCTTATTCCCAAAAACCCAAAAGCCCTTGGATTGATAAGACCTTGGCCCGACATTGTCACGTCAAAGTCGGGGGGCTTATGATATATATGGAACCCGATTTTACCCAATTTTTCCCATCTTAAGTTAAAGGCTACATCTTAATGTGACAAGACGGGACCTCGTCTCGTCTAAGAATCAAAGGTCAGACCTCAGCGATGGATGGAGGCCAAAGGTCAACCTCAACAACATGTGAAGGCCAAAGGCTTAAACTTCAACAACATGTTCTTCAGCTAGACTTTGAACTCTGAGTCTACAAGTTGAAAATGAAAACACACTAAAATCACACTAAGTGTACAGGGCCTCGAAGTCCCAAGACACAAGGTGGGAACTTAGTGAGGTTGCGCTTATCCATAAGTGAGTAACAACATGCTACAATCACTGCGAAATATGATGGTTTGCAATCAGCAGTTACAGTTGTAGCCAACATGCTAAAACGTGATAGCAAATCCCACAAATGAAGGGAAAATGTATATAAACCCTAAAAACGATTAGGTATGAGGACACTCTCTGACAACTTAGAAAATATTATTCTCTAACTAAGTTCTTACTTAGGCATCGGAGAATTTACCTTGAAGAACCACTCTGAAATCTATTTTACAGAAACATTAGGAAAACAAAGAATTTTGAGTCAGAACCAACTCATCAGATTTGAGTCGGATTACAGATTTAGCCTTCATCACTATTAGTTTATTATTATTTCTCTATTAATTATGAATTATTATATATTGACTCTTATGTTTTTCATTATAACATATTATTAATATCATTAGTTTATTGTTAACTATTTTTATTTATAAATTTTTGTTAATTATATATATAGAGAGAGAGAGAAAGAGAGAGAATCCTATTATTTTAAGTTTTATTATGTAAAAAAAAAAAGAGTAAAGAAACCTTTATGTTACTCCTACAATGGAATTAAACAAAATTACAATTAAAAAAGTATAAAAATCTTTTCATTATTGTACATGATTAGTTAGTGATAATTACTTTCTACCTACTTATTAATTACTATTTGTAAATTGATCCACTCATTTATATAACTGAAAATGGTATTTATTAGTTCATTATTATACACATTATATTTTTATATTGTAATGTTTTTAAACTTTTTTTTATATTTCATTTGCACTTTTGATTTGGATTTTATAATTTGTTAGTTATTACATTTATATATTATAATATTTTTGGATTGATTTTAATTATTATTATATAATTGAAAATATTCAATTTTAAATTTTTATATTTTTTATTTAAAATAGGACCCGTTGAGCACCCGCAAAGACCCCGTTGCCATTCATACTTCTTAGGGTCTAAACAAGAAAAGTTTCACTGGAAAGTCAATTGGAAATCCGTGCAAGAAAAAGAAAATTAAATATATACGTGTGTGTTGTAGAGAGAGAGAGAGATATATATATAAAGAGTTAATTGTAAAGAAGTCCTAAACTTTTTCTCATTTGCAAAATATATCTAAATTTTAAATTTTAGTAATTAATTTTTATATAATTAATCTATAGCAATTTAGTCCAAATTCTATTTTATATTTTAAACTAAAACGTTATAAATATATATTTCTCTCCAAATTAACCAGAAAAACATTGGGATTAAGTATTATTGCAATTTGTTTTGACTTTGTAAATGTGTAAGCTGTTACAATTATTTCACAAAATCAAAATTAGAATATGTGAAAGTGTGAATTTTAACTGTTTCGTAAAATTTTTAAAGTGTGATTAGATGCGTTTTAAATGATGTTGAAGGGTTATTTAATTACAAAAAATCATTGTTACTTAAATAGAGTTAGGTACTTCACATTTATGATTATTTTATTTGTTTTATTTATTTTTAAATCTGTTTACCAATTTGTTGCTTGGAGTTCTAAACGTGATTTATTTATTTATTTATTTACATTCGTTGTAACATTTACTTGCCCCTAAATATCTGAGGCGTGCCTAACCGATTCAAGAGTGTCAGAATGCAAAAATGTACATCAATGCATGACTACATCTGACTATATTTAACCAAAATAATCATTTAATACTTATGATTCACAAATCCTAGATTTTGAACTCAAATTTATTAATAACGAGCAAAGTTAAGTTACAGGAGTGATCCCATTAAGACAGGCTTTTATTTATGCAAGTTTGGACCTCAGAGATTTCGAACTTCTGTTGAATTGTGCAGGTGGCTTTGTGCTTTTCGAGAACAGTATTTCACGGCCAAAAATGACTCTTTCCAGTAGTACAACATTTGGTTGCAAGTACAACTTTGGAATTTTTGACTTAATGACATTTTGAAGGGAAAACGTAAGTACAACGATGCATTCTTAAAATTAAATCTGATCGGAAGCAACAGACAGCAATGTAGTACAACGAAAACTTTCTTCCCAAAGGGAGTACACAGTCGTACTAAACTATATGTACTAACAAGCCAAACCAAGAGAATTCCTCGGTTATCAATGTATTGAAATGCAGTACACAAATTTTCTCCTATATATAACCTCATAATCATTCGCCTAGTCATATCTTGTTCTATTGCCCACTCCAAAATAAGATCATGCTTGTACGCCTATGTCGATGTTATCGAAAATAGTATAGTTTCAAGAAGCAGAGATGAGATAGAAGTGGAATTGTCCAACAGGGGCAACATGAGATCACATAGGTCACACAATTGCTATTTTACAGGGCCATCTTCAGTTTGTGTTTCGATGTGTTCTCAGGTCGCCCCTGCAGGATTTCTTCCACTAGTTCAATGTTTAAAGCAATAATGATGGTAAGTATGGGATGAAAGGTTAAGCTTTGATTTGGGTTTTTCATAAATTAACATCTCTCCATTGAACTGAATTGCCTACCAATTCTTCTTGTTTCTACTAATATGCATGGTTACTAACTTCGAATACCTTATTTTGTTTGGATGTTTTAATTTTATTTTATTGAAAAAAAGTTAACTTCAAGAACCAAATCCATCTTAATAAAAAAGTGCAACATCTCATCACACAGAAACAGAACTTCACCTGTTCATTTAAAACTTAAATAAAAGGGAAGTGAAGGGTGGGATGTCATGTTCTCCGTGTTCCTGCAAAAATTTGCATACTCAAAACAAGTTCCATCCTACCCTTGTTTGTTTTTTATATTTTCCAGCATCACCCAATAAAACAGCATTCTTTGGTTCTGCTCAACAAATTTCTAAGGATGAGATTCACTTTCTTACTCAAATCATGTGACAGAATAAGTGCTCAATTCAGGTCTGAGATAAATATAAGTGCCATTGAAAGCTGTCCTAAACATTACACCAAAATGAGGTGTTTTTAATTAAATACACATCCAAAAGGAAAAAGTTCCGAAACCGTTTGAAGGTCCCGAAGCAAGCCACTCCTCCTCTTCTGCCATTCCTGCAAGCATTTGTTTTGGAAAGTCAGCTATCGAAGGTTTTTGGGCAGAAGGGAGATAAGGTGTCTCGGAAGCAGCTTGATTGGGGAGAAGAACCCGTACCTTGATTCTCTTTCATTCTTTGGTTAGCTTGTAAAAGGAATTTTCTTGCCAAATGTAGGTAGGCAACATGAATCTTCTTCATTTATCAAGGACATTATAAATGTGGAGTTGCATTTCAAGTCTCTTTAAGTTATTTGTGGAAAAGATTATTTATTTTAATAGGCTGTTGTCTTCCATTATCTCTGATATTTCTCTACTTGTTAAATCATATAAAAAGTTGATAGTTATTGTAGCATACCATATTTGAGCTACTACGGTTGGAGGCTTTCTGGGACAAAAACTTGTTGATTCCCATTTGATTCTAAAAGCTATCAAATCAACAAATCGATATAACAATGTATTCTGCCAAGGGTTACCTGCACTGAGGAGAATTGCCTCTAGTTGGGTATTGTTGTAGATGAGCAGCAAACTTTTCCTGAGTTTCCAGGATGGATTGTAAAATATATCTTGCCCATTTAATAAAATACGATAAAACAAATAGCGCAGACCAAATTACTGTTTCTTGAAAGTTTAATATTCATTCTGCTCTACGTATCCAACTCTTCGGTATCAATCAAAACTGCTTGTCCACATAGGACAAATACCACTACGGCTGTAGGTCACTAAACTAGAATTCTTACAGACGATGAAATGGCTAGTACCTCTTCCTTCCTAACTTTCTTCCAAACTCCGCCTATCATCAGATGCCCCCTGATATATTCAGAAGTAGAATTTTCCTGGTCATCAATATCATAAACGTCTACAGTCTCCTCCAATTTTTTGGCATTCAGTTTATCTATATTGTCAGTGTCAGAATGAGATTCTCTCTTGCGAGAAGATTGATTCAATTCTGACTGACCTTTGCTAGTTGCTAATTCTGGAGTTTCTGGGCCATTACAACTATAGTCAAGAACCGGAAAACGCCCAGCAGAACCAGTAGCATGCGGCAGCATACCAATAGGGCATGGATTCCATGATTTTGCAATAACCCACCTTGTCTTCTTTTCATGATTAAGTTTGGGCTCCACAGTCTCGTTCTTCTTGCAATGAGCTTTGATCAACTCAATCCTTTTGGCAGCTTCATCAATAACTTCTTGCTCATCAGAAAGGAAGCTTTCTGAGATACTACCTTCAAAGGAAAATGTTTCATCAACATCCAAATCTGGTATGCCCAGTTGTAAGAGCTTCTCAAGTTTAGATGTTAAAGACTTATTTCCCGTCATGTGTGCAAGAGAAAGTGCAGAACTCATCAACCGGTGGTTTCCAGAGGAAACAGCAATGAGGCATTTGCGAAGAAGCTCGAATGTAGTAGCCTTATTCTGCTCTATTAAAGACTCTTCAATTTCAGTTGCAGAATCACTGAGATGAGCAGATTTTAAGAAATTTCTGACAAGCCACTCAAACAGGGTAGCAAGGTTTCGGATTCGGTGAGAATTAACCACAGGGTCTGACAAAAATTGCACATCTGAAGAGGATCAACAAGTGATTTATCACCGAAAGCAATAAGTAGAAACTTTAACTTTTGATGATATGATATGTATCAAGTGGCAATTATTTAGTACAGAGATTAAAAGTCGGTAAACATCAAACTGTACAGGCAATAACTAAAAATATAGCACATGGTCGTTTGATCAGCTAAGGCCAAAAGGCATCCCCAAAGTCTTGCCTTATAATGAACAAACATTCTCCTGCACATAATAATATTCTGCAAACGAATTGAAAGGGCAGTAACAGTTTGCTTGGTATTTCAAAATTATTTTTATACTAAAGATGTTCATCTAAATATGTGTTTTAATAGAAAAAGACTTGAATTATCTAAATTTATACGAAATATGTTTTAATAGAAAAGGATGGCAAGATATGATCTATATATCGATTCCACGTAATAGGATAAAGGCTTAGTTGTTGTTGTAAAAATGTTCATCTACTATTTTAAACCAAAGGTGTTCGTTTCCAACCTATACCCTTCAAAAGCCCTTGTAAAGTTAGGTAAACAAAATGCAAACCCTCAACCCAAATGAGGTAGCACAATAATTGCAACAAAGGTTGAAAAAAGTATTGTGCACAAAATTAGAAGTAATTCAGTTTTTACAGCAGGTATTACCGATTTGATATTTCCTGGATTGATGGGTCTCAAGATTATCAAGGACTGCTTCCAGAAGACTCCAAACCAGTTCTGGTTCCTGCTTTAGCAGTTTCATGACAACAGGTTTCCATAAAACAAATTCTATTGGCAGATTATCAGCTGTGTGGCTGTCTTCTTGATTGTCTGAGATATCTACCACGTTTGAGGAATCTAATGCTTTCAGCAAGAGTTCCAACAGCACATCAACTACTTCTCCAGAGGAAGAAGAATATAACCGAAGGACACTCCTTAACAACTTCTTTAACTGTTTTTTAGAACCTGATTGTACAGAATTCCAAGAGTGAAATCAGGGTTCCCACAAATTAGCTCATCATTTTCAGTAACTGACATAAGAAGGAATTGGAGCAATAACAGCTGAAAAGTTTCAGTCATGCAGTTAGTTCATATTCCATATGTGTACTTCACACCTAACAACACAAGAAAGTTTACCAATTCTTTGGTAACTTTCATCTTAATACCAAGGTGAACAAAGCTACGGAGATTTAATAATATCTATAATCCTTATTTACTGCTTTAGTAGAAGAGTGGAACCAAGGATGCACTTGTTTTGCAGTAATTTTATTAAAGGAATGGGCAACTTTTACCTATTCCCATCATATCCATACTTGTGGACTTAATTTAACAACATCTAAGGAATGGTAGTATGGTTCCACAGTAATCAAGTTCCCATTATAAGTGGGAATTGAAAAACTAAATCAATAATAGTAATACCTAATTCCCTTAGCCTATATATCTCCTTTCAGATTATGGGGGGCAAAAGAAAGGCTTCTAAATTTTTAGATGTAGTGCTCGCTTACCCTTCACCACTTCAAGCACTTCAGTATTTTTTTTTTCTTAAGAAATTTAAACATAGTTTAATGGAATCTTATATCCAATAATTTTAAAATGATCTTCAAAATTATTTGTCATTAAAAATATTATAGTATTACAATTGCTCAAAATATGGCTTTCTGATAATTTGTAATATTATTTGTCACTAATAATAGTGTTATATTATTATAATTGCACAAAAGACCTTTACTAATGATTTGTCATATTAATAATATTATTATATTTACTGAAAAAATATTTTTTTGATAATTTATCACAATTTTTGTATATATAATCTATATTTAGTGATAACCTTGAGTTATAAAAATCAAAATTTTGATTTTAGTCAATATTTTATTCTTAAGTTCGTATGATATTTCATATTCAAGTATTATAAAAAAACAAGCAAATGAATAACACTATAATATCCATTCCTGCATAAGCTTTAGAATATCCTGAGCAAAGATAAGGCAATATAAATTCCTTTATTCATAGTTATATCATAACTAAAAATAAAATTCCCATTACTAAATCACCTTTCTGATGAAACAAGCACACTCCTAAGCATTTCATCATGGACAAAGTTGTTTGCAAGTGCAGTAGTGTCTACTCTATGGTAAACCCTTTGGTTTGACAGCTTACATCAATACAAGACTGCCAAGGATTAAGATTTAGTTTCAATATTTATAACAACTACAATGAAACTCATATCATTCTGAAGCAAAAAGGCTTAGTTTCAATATTTATCACAACTATGATGAAACTCATATCATCCTAATGTACAACAAGGCTTTACAGCATTCTTTCTGTATTTTGGTCCCGACAAAATTCTAAACAGAGAGTTTCCTACAACAAAAAAAAAAAAAAAAAAAAAAAACACAAACAAATAACTTGCAAAAGATCCCAAAAAAACAACTTCTAACTAATTCTCTATGTTAATGAATTTCAATACGATCTTTCCTAATCACAATTCATGCAAACCATCTTTTTCTTAAGAACCATTGTTGCCAAATATTGCTAGACTCTAGCTATTGTCAAGAAGCCACTGCCTTTCATAAAATGGTAGATAACAGTTCAAACAAAATAACCGAACTACATAAATAACTTCAATGTAACTGTAAACACCCCATGATGGAAGAGAAAATGTACTCCATTGGAAACATTTTAGGATTTAACCATAAAATTCCTGAGAACATATTCTGCACCAGAACAAACAAAACCTAACCTTTTATGCTGGAAAATTTTTTGCTAGCACTCACGATTTTCCAACCCATTTATGGGTCTTGGGGACCAATTTATCTCCTATTATGACTCTAGGAGAAAACAGTTCAAGAACAAAAAGAAAAAGTATTGGAACTCTGGTCATAAAAAGACTAGAAGACATTGCCTATGAATAATATTTAAGAAAAATGATTTGACGAATAATATTTACAATTGAAGCCGTATCTAATAAGAAGATTATGCTAACATTATAGAGATAGAAAACAAAATTTACATATAGTATTTATTGATCTTGAAAAGGCATAAGATAGAGTTAACCATGATATAACGTGGGGGTATTAGAAAAGAGATGAGTTAGAATAGCTTATATAGAGCTTAGAAAAGATGCGTATAAAAAAATTAACAACATATATAATGACACTAGTAGGGAAATCAGGTGAATTTCCCAATAACATAAGTTTCCATTAGGGTTCTTCTTCGAGCCTATATCTTTTTACCTTAGTAATAGACGAGGCTACTAAGCACATGCAGACAACAATCCCTAAATGTTTGTTATTTGCAGATTAATATGAATAAGAGAAACTCTGTGATAGCCATTTCTGTACATTCAATATACTCTACAAATAGAGGAATACATAGAGTTGAACATAGTAAGCTAAGAAACTGAAAGATTTCGTTAAAATTGTTCATTGGGAAATTTCCCGAAAAGCATATCATAGGTTCTTCTCTCCATTGCAACAATAGGGCTGTTATGCTCATTACTAAACTTCTTGAAAAGATGAATTATAACCAAGGGATATCTTTTTGATCCGAGGTTGAATTGAGGCTACTAAGCATATGCAAACAACAATCCCTAAATGTATGTTATTTGTTGGAATTAGATATTTAGATAAGATCGGATAAATATATGTATGAATTAGATATTTAGATAAGATCGGATAGGATTCCTAAATATATGTATTACCTTATTCAGATTAGGTAAGTTCAGTAATGAGATCCCTACAATCAAGGATCTTGTTACTGTGAATAAGTTAGTACTATCTCATATATAGAGGAGTCTTTGTAATCCTAAAAAAAAAAAAAAAGTTAATGAGAATGAAGTTTATTCTCCTCTGTTTCTTCTAAATCTCACATGGTATCAGAGCATTCAGGCTCTTCCATGGATTACAAAGCAGCCTTTATGGCTGGAACTTCATCTTCATCCTCATCCTCTACCACTAATTCATCTAGTGGTACATCCTCATCCGAGGGCAACATTCAAGTTCTCACAGAGGGATCATTCCAGAATATCACCCAAAATATCACTCTTCATAAATTGGTTGGAGCCAACTATCTTACTTGGGCACAATCAATCAGATTAGCCATCAATGGGAGAGGGAAGATGGGTTATCTTACCGGAGAAACTTCAGCACCCTCCACAGATGATCCAAGATATGCCCAGTGGAGTTCAGAGAATTCCATGGTCATGTCCTGGTTGATTAACTCCATGGATGCAAGTGTTGGGAGGTCCTTTATGTTTCTTCCAACTGCAAGAAGTGTCTGGGAGGCATCAAGGAGACTTACTCAGACATGGAGGATCATTCACATCTATATAACCTAAACTCTCAATTGTGGAAAATGCAGCAAGGGGCAAGAAATGTCACTGAGTACTATAACCACATGGTGGGAATTTGGCATGAATTAGATTTGTTTGAAGAAGAAGGATGGGCGGATCACGGGAGGCAGTGCAAGTGCAGGAAGAAGGTAGAGAGGGGAGGATATTTGTCTTTCTTGCGAGTGTCGAACAAGGACCTAGATGAAGTCAGAGGGAGAATTTTGGGAAAACATGCATTACCAAGTATGAGAGAAGTGTTTGCAGAAGTCAGAAGAGAAGAAGGAAGAAGAAAAGTGATGCTGGGAAACCAAGATTCATCCAAGGGAGAGGTAGAAGGATCCGCTTTGGTAGCAAGGGTGGAGAAGGGGATCTCAAGAAAAGAACAGGCCTTGGTGTGACCACTGCAAGAAATTAGGCCACACCAAGGAAACTGCTGGAAATTACATGGTAAACCAGCCAACCTTAAGAGAAGGGTTGGTGAGTACAAATCGAGGAGAAGCAGGCCTTTCAAGTTAGCAATTCAGATCTAGACAAAGCAATAAAGAATCTCCCTTAAACAGTCTTTCTTCCATGAAGGAACAGATTGAGCACCTCTATAAGTTATACCAAACCCAAGATTCTGCTAATCCTTCCTCAAACCTAGTTCAGATAGGTAAAAACTCTAGGGTTTCTCTCATTTGTATAGCAAAAAATGATGTGTGGGCATCAGTTCGTGCCACAGATCATATGACAGAAACCTCAAGTTCTTTTCAACCTATACACCTTGTAGAACCACTCTACAAGTGAAAATGGCAGATGGTTCATATTCTCTGTTATGGGAGTAGGATCGGTGCCTTTGACACCTTCTTTAATATTGAAAAATGTCCTTCATGTACCTAAACTCTCTTATAATCTACTATCCATCAGTAAGCTCGCAATAGAACATAATTGCACTATTATTTTTTCTGCTTCTGGGTGTGTTTTTCAAGATTCAATCTCGGGGAAGAGGATTGGAGTTGCTAGACAAGTAGATGGTTTATACCTTCTTGATACACATGCTCCTGAGGCAGCTCTTTGTGCTAATTCTAGATTAGGGCTTTCTGGTGTCTCTGAAAATAAAGTGCTGCTTTGGCACTATAGACTAGGACACCCTAATGTTCTCTACATGAGAAGATTGTTACCAAGTTTGTTTCTCAATAAAAGTCGACTCTTTCGGTGAGTTTTGTGCATTAGCAAAACATCCTCACTGATTCGTATCTTCCACAACAATACAAACCAATCGCCCTTTTACTCTTATCCATAGTGATGTTTGGGGACCATCTAAAGTTTCAACTTTATCCGAAAACGATGGTTTGTAACTTTTATTGATGACCACACAAGGGTTACTTGGGTTTTTCTTTTAAAAGACAAGAGTGAAGTTAGTGATATCTTTCAATCTTTCTACCAAATGGTACTCACTCAATTTCAAACTGGGATTCAGGTAGTTAGGAGTGATCAGGGGAAAGAGTTTGTGAACAACCATCTTAGAAAGTTCTTCCTTGAAAAAGGGATTGTACATCAAAATTCCTGTGCATATACTCCTCAACAAAATGGCTTTGGTGAGAGAAAGAATCGGCAATTATTAGAAATGACCCGAGCTCTTCTTTTTACCACTCATGTGCCATCCTATCTCTGGGGAGAAGCCTTACTTCATTCTACCTATCTCATCAATAGACTTCCATCAAAACCCCTTCAGTTTCAAACACCAGTCCACAACCTTCTTTGTGCATTCCCTCAGTCCAGACTTGTCACTACCATGCCTCTTAAGGTCTTTGGGTGTACTGTTTTTTATCCTAATCATGATCCTCATAGGGGTAAATTAGATCCAAAGGCTCATAAGGGTATATTTGTTGGGTTCTCAAACACACAGAAAGGGTACAAATGTTTCAATCCTTCCACTAAGAAAATCTTTGTCTCCATGGATGTTACCTTCCATGAAGCTCAGGTATTTCAGATTCAGGGGGAGCAATCTCATGAATCTGAAAGACCTTTCTATCCTTCCTATGCTATTTTTGAGGATTCTGTTCTTCCTAATCCTCCATTTAAACCTCCACCTAAGTCTCCTCAACATTTCCTTGATGAGACCACCAATATCCCATTACTACCTGAACCTGAACCTGAGCATAAATCCCCAGGACCTGGTTCTAGTCCTAGTCCTGAGCATAAATCCCCAGGACCTGTTTTTAGTCCTAGTCCTCCAGTGAATGAGGAAAGATGGAAGGGCATTGTGTACTCAAGAAAAGGAAAGATCTTCCACCAACAAAGATCTCCAAGAGTCTGTCCCGGGAGAGAATCCACCATCAACCCAAGATCAAACAGTAGACGCAACAGGTAATACTTCTGAAAATGTTCAGAACTTCCTTCCTATTGCAGTCAGAAAAGGGGTTAGAACTTGCACTAAAAACCCTAAATATCCTCTGTCCAATTTTATATCCTATGGAAAACTGTCTCCTTCATACTCTGCTTTTATCTCTCAAACCTCTACACTTACAGTTCCTAATAATATTAGAGAAGCTCTAGATGTTCCAGAATGGAAGGAGGCTGTCTTAGAGGAAATGAGGGCGTTGGAGAAGAATGCTACTTGGGAAAAAGTCATATTACCCCAGGGCAAAGTTCCAGTTGGATGCAAGTGGGTATTTACTATTAAGTACAAGGCTGATGGTTCCCTTGAAAGAAGAAAGGCTAGGTTAGTGGCAAGAGGTTTTACACAAACCTATGGAATTGATTACACAGAAACGTTTTCTCCGGTGGCTAAGTTAAATACGATGAGAGTTCTATTGTCACTTCTTTGTTAATCTTAATCGGCCTTTAAATCGATTGGATGTCAAAAATGCGTTTCTTCATGGTGATCTTCAAGAAGAAGTATATATGGAAGCACCTCGGGATTTGAGAAAGGGTTTGGATCACGGTGTGGACTAAAAGTCCTTGTATGGACTTAAACAAAGTCCTAGGGCTTGATTTGATAGGTTCACAAGGTTTATGAGAAAGCGGGGATATCAGCCCACTGATCATACTCTTTTTGTAAAAGGTCAAAGGCGAGGAAGATTGCCATCTGATAGTATATGTAGATGATATCATATTAACAGGCAATGATGAGGAAGAAAGTACCAATCTAAAGCAGAAGTTGGCCACAGAATTTGAAATCAAGGATCTTGGACAACTTAGGTATTTTTTGGGAATGGAAGTGGCTAGGTCACACGAGGGTATAGTAGTCTCTCAGGAAGTATATCTTAGATTTGTTGAAAGAGACAGAATGAGTGCGTGTAAACCGGTTGATACTCCAATTGAGGCAAATGCAAAACTAGGAGATGATATCGATGGAAAGCAGGTTGATAGAGGTAGATACGAGAGATTGGTGGGGAAACTCATATATCTATCCCATACAAGACCGATATAGCATTTCTTTGTGAGCCTAGTAAGTCGCTTTATGCATTCTCCAAGGCAGGAGCATGAGAATGCAAAGGTTCGTGATTCTCAAGTACTTGAAGGAACCCCGGGCGTGGATTGTTCTTCGTAAAGAATGAGAAGAGAGATGTTGAAGCCTATCGATGCAGATTGGGCTGGTTCGGTGGTGATAGAAGATCAACTTCGGCTATTGCACTTACATATGGGGCAATTTGGTTACTGGAGGAGCAAGAAATGTAATGTGGTGGCGAAGTAGCGAAGCTGAATTTAGAGCCATGGCACATGGAATTTGTGAGTTGTTATGGTTGAGAAATGTTCTCGTGGATTTAGGCATAATGATGAAGGTCCTATGAAGCTGTTTTGTGACAATAAGGCAGCTATAAGCATTGCTCGAGAATCGGTGCAACATGACCGGACTAAACATGTTGAGGTGGACAGGCACTTTATTAAGGAAAACTGGAGAATGGAGTGATATGTACCCCATTTGTATCTTCCGTAATGCAGGTTGCGTATATTCTCACAAAGGGATTGGCTAAACCAGCATTTGATGGTCATACAAGCAAGCTGGGAATGAAGAACATCTTCCTACCAGCTTGAGGGGGAGTGTTGGAATTAGATATTTAGATAAGATCGGATAAATATATGTATGAATTAGATATTTAGATAAGATCGGATAGGATTCCTAAATATATGTATTACCTTATTCAGATTAGGTAAGTTCAGTAATGAGATCCCTACAATCAAGGATCTTGTTACTGTGAATAAGTTAGTACTATCTCATATATAGAGGAGTCTTTGTAATCCTAAAAAAAAAAAAAAGGTTAATGAGAATGAAGTTTATTCTCCTCTGTTTCTTCTAAATCTCACATTATTTGTAGACAATATAGTTTTGATTGATTAGACAAGAGAATGAGTATATGCTAAGTTAGAAGTTTGGAGGGAGGCATTAGATTCAAAAGGTTTTAAAATAAGTCGAAGTAAAACCAAATACTAAGTTGAAGTAAAACCAAATACATTAAGTGTCACTTTTAGTAATCGTAGGAGAAGCAATAGGATAGGTGTGAAAATTGGCAGGCTAAATTAGATGTATCTAAAACTTTTAAATATTTAGGATTATCCTCTAAGAAAATGGGGGGGAATTGATAAAAATATTATACATGAAATTCAAGAAGGTTGGAATGAATAGAGAAGTGCATCCTTTATACTTTGTGATCGTAAAATACAGCTAAAATTAAAAGAAAAATTTTATAAAACAGCCATAAGATCAGCGATGCTTTATGGATCAGAGTGTTGGAATACTAACTATGAAATAAAAAGAAACTAAGGATAGCAGAAATGAGAATATTAAGATGGATGTGTGGACATACAAAACTAGATAGAATAAGTAATAAATGCATTACAAATAAAGTATAGGTACCTCCAATATATAAGACAATGAGAGAAACATATTAAAAATGGTTTGGACATGTGAGTAGGAGACTCGTAGATGCCCAATACGATGTTTAGAGACTAGAGAATTATTAACACAAACTAAAAGGGTAAGACCTGAAAAGATTTGGAAAAAAAACTATTAAAAAAGACTTGAATTATCTAAATTTAAATGAAAATATGTGTTTAAATAGAAAGCGCTAGCAAGATATGATTCATATAGTCATCCCCACAGTGTGAGATAAAGGCTTAGCTGTTGTATGGTTTGATGAACCAAATTTCTTCCAAGTAATTAAATTGTTAGTAAATAATGGCTTCCATTTGACTAAGAATACTTTTAGAAAACATAGGTGCACATGCAATGATTTGTGAAAGAGGCAATACAAACATATGTTCTCATCAACTTAACAAAACCAATTTGTTATCTAGCTATCTGAACTTGTTATCTAGCTATCTCAACTGTCTTCTAACTCAAAAGAAATTTCATCTCTGGAATATCAAACTTAACAGTCTGCTAAAAAATTTTACTGTTACAACAGCTACACTTTTAAAGCATACATCAAAAGTAGGTAGGGTAAAGGCAAGCATTCTCAACATGAATTGCCACAAGGTTTGATATGTGGTGAATTAAATTGCTTACCTGAGGATTTAGAAGATGTGTGCCTCACAGCCAGTAAGGATAGAAACTTGTTAGGGCCGCAAAATTGTTCTAAATGCTTGACTCCTGATATAGCATCCAGTAGAGTAACATTAGAAACTTATTACCCATAAAATTTCATGTAACAAGAAATGAATTTGAAAGCCTTTATTATAAGTTATCACTCTGGATGAATCAGATCCTAATACTCTCATAGGCCCACTTTTTCTCACCCCAACTATACCAGTAACAGACATTATATTGGCCAGGTAGAGATCATTCCAGATGTGAAAACCTCATTTATCAGCCGTCACTCTGGATGCATCAGATCCTAATAGTAAGTGTCAAAGACTATATTTTAATTCCTTTCTATACCAATAAGTCACATGACATTAGCATGGGAGGGCTCACTTAGATCCCTTGTGAGCCCTAAGCTGGGTGGACGAGAGCTGAGGTGTATATATCTGGCGTGGGGGAATACAAAGGGTTAAAGGACACAAGATATCTAGTGCTCAAGGCCAAAGAGAAATTGTTTTGATGGTGAACTCAAACGATAGTGCACCTCTAGTCACAAGTAACCCTGGTGCCATCACTTTGTCCATTGACCAGAAATTCTAACAAGACAGCTCATAATGAAGGAGACACTGTGATTTACATATTCGATCTCACCTGAAAGTTAAGAATAAATAAAGGAGATGCAAATGAACAAATCAGTACTAAAACAGACTCCAAATTCTACCTTCAAATAGATATAATTACACATGGAAAAGGTATTAGGAGCTGACATAGTAAAGAAAAAAATAATAATTACACTTACGTTTCCCTTTGCCAAGAGAAGAACCTGATTTAGACGTCCTTTTTGCACTCAAACAGAAAGCTAGTTCATATAATCTGTGCTTAATTTCTAATCTGAGATTGGTAGCTGTATCCCGCAGATTTGGAATAGAGCTCTTTTGAGGTTCCCAATAATATGCTTTCAACCACTCAACTGCCTGAAATGTTAAAGTCATGTTTAGAAACCTATCATCTTTATAATACCAATAATCTCAAATGATATAGAAGTAACAATAATTCAGTTATAGCCTTAAACATATACATTTCATATGAAATTTCTAAAAAAATTCGTTATAGCACGGTAATCTATCCAAGAGAAGAACTCATGTATTGCAATTTCCACAAAAGCACTTCAGCAGAAAGATATAGTAGGCAAAGCACAAATTCTACCTTCACAGAGGCAAGACGAACGAGGTGAACAGAAGGGAGATCGCGATGAGAACCCTCTACAAGTAAAAAAACGACTAAGGTTAAAAATAATTTCTTAGTCAAACCAATCCACCTGTTACATTCTAAAATTCATTTCTTTTGCTAAAGAACATGAAGACAAGGAATGTTGAACCAATATTATTGTCAGCTACATAACCAGATCATATGGCATTATCATAAAGAGTCAGCATAACAAAATCTAAAGCCCTTCTGAAACATAGTTGGAAAGAAGCACATGATTGACATATCAAAATGAAGAGCCAGAATCCAAAACTGCCTACCATGGCGAATATCAATCAGCAAACGAGGAATACCAATAGCACCAGCAGCCTCCGCTATTGAAACCTCATTCTTCTTTCGAGTCTTCTCAATAACTCCATTTACAAGCCTTAGATAACAAAATGTAAGAGTTTACTATTCTGGAATAAAAACTGTAAGATTAGATGCGCATAAACCAAATTCTGAGTTAGATAGAATCTTAAAAAATTTTAGGCACTTATGTCACCATTTACAAATGTAGTTCATGATTAGACACCAGGAAGAAGAATGAGAACGAATGAAGGAAATAGCAACAATTTCCAAACTTAAAAGATAACCAATACAAGAAACAGACTAAGAGGAAAGCTGCTTATAACAAAATTGAGCTACATAAAACAGTCAACAGAGAAGTTTGTCAAATCTAGCACCTGGAAAATCAAACTGCCAAAAGATTTATATCAGTTAGCCACCAAAAATTTTGAGATGAAAGCTATAACCACAGAACCCAATGCAATATGCTCTTGTTTCAACATTTTAACTTCCTTCTGCTACTTTATTCTGATTAATCCACACCTCTCTCTTCCAAAAGCTTTTTACTTTGACTACTTAAGCCCAATTAAAATAGCTGAGACAAGTAGGCAGTAGTGAATTAACCAAGCCCTTCCCAACCTTAACCGGCATCAACCCCCTCTTTGTGGCTTCAAGAATAAACAGGCACCCAATTCATTCTTTACATTGAGTCCATTTTCACTTTCAACAATAAACACTCTAGTACACTTGATGGATTTTTATTAACAAAAGCAAAATATTATCTGACACATAAAAAGCTACCTCAATCAACAGCGGCACCAGAATCAGAATTGATAAAACTATAGATTAAGAAAAATTACCTCATTATTGCCATGCAATACAGCATTGCCAGCATTTCCTCCGAGTCAACAACTTCTCCACTTAAGTCATTCCTACAACAGCATTATCTGAAAAACTCACTAACAAGAAAGAAAAATCTTACAAACAAACGCAAATGATTACTGCTTCCAATAAAGGGTCACCTAAAAAATGGGTCTTTCTGCTGAATTTCAATAATGGATGCAGTAACTTCAACCACCACAGGCAGGCATCCTCTGCTCCGCCATGCCGTTATCTGAAAAATTCCCAGAATCTCAATACTAGATTCTCAATATATATATATATATATATGAAGAAAAAGGAAAATCCAAATTTGATTTTGCATTAAGTTACCCTTCGAAGAGCAGAGGCAATGGACTGTGGAGAAGAAGAGAAAAGAGAGACTCTGACGAAGTCCCACTCCTCCCAGTTGATCCATGGTACCAATTTGAAGCTGCGTGAACTGTCAAAGATGACTTCGCTTTGGGGCGGTTCCTTAAACCCTAACAAAGACTCCATTTTTGAAGGTTTTACCTTCAGGCTCTGTTGGTGCCTTGGAATTAGAATTGAATTTTATTATATTAGAATTCCAAATTATTTAAATTCATCTGTTTGGTAAATCATTTGAATCAACATGGAATTCATTTACAATTCCAAATTCTTTGTTTGGATATTAAGAAATTACATGTAAATTGAAATTTCAAATACAACTAAAATTTACTAATTACATATAAATCAAAATTTCAAATAAAGTCTCCTGGCAGTGTTCTACTGAACCGCCAGATGAAAATTAAAAGCAAAAACAAATTCCAAGCAGCCATAGTAGATGGATGGTGGGCGAAAGACAGAATAATGCAAACTTCACAATTCCTAGAAATACTTAGAGAAGCACAATGAATACACAGCTTCAACAACAGTTTGTAGCCCTCTTGATCACTCCAGAACTAATGCAATCTACCTAATACAAAGTTAAGTTAAAATTCTGTATGTCAACAAAACCAAAAATGATCTCACCCAAAGAACTATAATATCTATCCAATGCAAAGTCTAAGTTAAAATTCAGCATCAATCAGTAAGTCAACAAAACCAAAATGATCCCAGCCAAAGAACTATAATATCTACCTAACGCGAAGTCAAGTTAAAATTCAGCATCAATCAGTAAGTAAACAAAACCAAAATAATCCCAGCCAATAAATTTTCATACCAACAGATTGCAGTGTCTGTACTGAATACTGGTGATTTCATACACTTGACATCAAATTTGACTCATCTTCAAGAATTCAACCAAAGTACATCTAAACTTTCCCTCTGAGTAGTAAGTTCATGTTGTACCAAAATCAAACTGTTTTTAAACAGTCTCTTTTAGTGAAAAGAAAGGCAAGAACTTTACACCCTGGAAAAATGTTTTCAAAAACCCAACTACATCATTTTGTTATACGAGTATTTTACGATATACACACTAAAAAAGAGTACATCAATCAACCCAAAAAGAAAATTTTACACAGTCAGAATTTTAAAAAAAAATCATATAAGCAGTCGTCTTCCAAAACCCATTTGCATGGACACCCCAAAAAAAACATTTCATTTTACACAATAAACAATGGGTTGTCTCAGCATGTTCAGAATTATTAGAATCCAGAATTCCAGCTTCAAAGGGGAAGAATCCAAAGCAAACATTTTACATTTCCACACTTTTAAGAAGGAAAAAGCTATTTTAAGTTCTATGGCAGCATGGATAAGATAAACGCACCTTGACTAATTAAATTCGGATTCCAGCAAGGCCAGAGTTCAAGCAAAAGAAGGGGCCCATCCTTTAAGGATATTTATGATTGTAAGAGATTTTCTCTCTATTCTGGATAATGTTTGCAAAGAAGTTGAGAGATTACAGGACAGATCAATGGTGATGAGTACAGTGAGATCATTCAGAATACCAGCAACTGCATCATTACCAGTCCTGAGTAGATACAATGGGAGACACGATAGAAGTTCAGATGATGATAGCTCATCTTCTTAAGACTATGCACAAATGACAAAACAAACAAGCTCAGCAGAGGAAACCATAGGTTTTGGTTTGTGCAAATTAGCAGATAATGCTGAGTGGGATTTGATCTCATTACTTGAGCAGCCATCAGCATGAAAAAATGTCCTAAGATAAACATTGGAGGGAAAGGGAACCATAAAATAAAGTCAACGCACCAACAAGGATAAGAATAATTAGCAAAAACTGCAGCAACACAGAATTCAATGCAGTTGACGCAGTCAAACCCATGTCAAAACAGTTGATGAACTGATGAGAAAAGATTTAGTGGGACGATCCATTTTTCTTGTCCAGTACAAATATCAGTAAGTAAGACATTTTTGTATTCTATACATACATACATAGAATCATAAGCTCAGTTCAGAGCACAATGATATGGTATGAATGTAGTTTTGATTTGCTATTAATCAATCATAAGAAAATTATTTCTGTTCTTTGCTAAAAGTAGTTTAAACATAGATAGCCATATAATAAAAGTATGTACTTCAGAACCCATGAATGCTATGATTAACATAGACAGGAGCGTAAAAAGTAAACCCATGTTGCCACAGTTTCTGTATGTGTTTCTCTATTGTAAGCAAAGGCTATCCAAGACATGCGTACCAATTGATCGTGAAAATGTCTCTTCCGGTATAGCCTTAACCATCAATACATAAATAACAACAAATGTCATAAGAGACCACATGTTTATGAATAAAAAATGTTGGAAATAGAGTTTGGTACTGCTAAACCAAATACTCATCCATAAAAAAGACACACAAAACCAATACTTTCAGCTATTTTGCAGTTGAGCAGGGCAATACACATTCATTCATAAAACTAGTTGAGTAGCTTACAAATGAACTATTTTTCTAAGGAAGCAGTCTATAAAATTTGTAAGAGTTACCTCAACAAGCTCTCTAACAATTTCTACAGCCAATGATACAGCCTTGTCTGGAAAGAACCTGAAACATGACCAAACTTTGAGATTGTTTAATTGTTTCAAAAGGAGTAGCAGAAGATTTATGGAAACAAAAGGTAATGCCCCATACAAATGATTTGGGAATCAGTAGGTTATGATGTTCTAATTGAGAAGAATGATGAAAACAACTTAACAATATTAACTGTGTTATGATGGCAAGGTAAAGGCATCTTGAAATCAATTAGACACTTGGGCCACAGCCCATAGCTTTAACTGGCAATTTTTACATTTACTCCCTCTAATTCCATGCCTACAATAGTATCGACTTTTGAGGCTGAATCACAAACCCATTTGTATGCGTTTTCTTCTTGATAGCAGTCATTGCAAAAAAAAATGAAAATTAACCACAATGTAATGAGCAAGAAGCAACAGCAGATAGGACCTAAGAGTATATAAATAATAGAGTAAAGGGCAGCCAAAATTAAGCTAGGGACTAAGAATGTAGAGAAATTTTAGACAGCGAGTTCGTTAAATAACTTCACAGAAGAATGTATAAAATCAGAGACTCGCAGTCTCCAAATCAGGTGAATCATGCTTCACTAAGATCAAAGTTCGTTAAATACGATTTTTGCAATAAAATCTTCTCACCTTCCGTTCGTTAAATACGAGTAAGCCCAGAGAGCACGCAATAAACTATGGCGTGATGGAGACTCCGGCGGCGGCAGAACGGCAGCAAAGCGGAGGGCTGTGGAAGAGTTTTGAAGAGAAAGCACAGCTCATGTGGGTTAGGGGCAATTATTGTAATTTTAGCCATTTTACTCTTTTGACCCTAAACTAATTATTAACCCGAATTTAGACCTGCGAAATTTTTTTTCCAACAACTTTAGATATATTATTGCAATAACAAAATATTTACATAAATAGCCAATAACAGGTTAAATGATCTTCGTAATAATTGATATGAACTCCGAACGAAAGTACAACTACTGGTACCTCCATCATGAAGGAAAAAACCCTAACAAATGGGAAATATAGCCTAATAAATAGGGATATAATACTACCTAAAACCTAAAACCTAAAACAACGGCTATCTTGAGCCTCACAAAACAACAACAGTAGAAGAGACTGAACGTAGATCCTAGTCCCTAACTCTTACCCATACTAATCTTGACTATACCCAAGCTGATACCACACACTAAAAAGAAGGAGAAGCACGAAAAACACCTCACAATAGGATACAATCCCTCAATTCTCTCAAAAAGAAGAAGCATGAATCACATTTCACAAAGTGAGTGCACTCTCTCAATTCTTCAAAAAAAAAAATTTGCACCGTTCCACATTGAGAATCTCCCACGCGTACAGTAAATTTTTTGGAGAAAGTAGCCTTCCGGCCTTTTTAGAATGGGACCTGCAAATTTTTTAATGGACACAAAATTAGAATTGAAAATATTAAATCTTACCTAAGAATTTATATTGTGGAATCAAAAGTATTTAGAATTAGAATACGATTCTAATTTTCTCATATTTTGTTAAAACAAACAGCAAAATTGGAATTAGGGCCTCAAATTCCAATTCTAAGGCCCAATTCCATAGTGTCAAACAAACCCTCAGCGTCAATTTCAGGACGTTGGTTACTCATGGCTGGAAGGGTCGCCTGTGTCTATCCATAGGTTGGTTTTTTTTAAAAAAAAAATTCGGGGGTGATAAAAAAAAAATTATGAATTTTTTTATTGAGAATTATGTTTTGAAAGAATGTCAACTTTTTTGGTGAGAAATTTTTTCCAAAAAAAATTAACGAATGGATTTCGTAAGAATTTTAATCTCCAAATCTTTTAGAATAAAATTTGTTTCAACAAAAGTTCATGGGTCCAGCCAAAATTTTAAGTCATGAATTGGGGAAAAAAAATTTAAAATTTCCATTAAGGGCCTAGAATTAGTTTGAATAATTTAATTAATTTATCAATAGCAATTTTTTGGATTTGTTCATAATGATGAAATTATATATGGGCTGGTTTTCACTTTTCCAGTCATTTTGGATACAATTTTTAAATATTGGACTTTTCGTTTGAGTTTCACATAAATATAATTTTTAATAATAATTAAAAAAATATTGATATTTTTAAAAGTGTTTCAAAAATATTGAACTTAACATCTAAAATATCGACTTTAAAGTTGATATATCAAATATCCACTTCAAAGTCGACATTTGGATTGTTAACTTTAACATAACTAAAAAAAATTAAAAAAATCTACTTTCCTTTTTTCTTTCTCATCCGACAAACCCTACATTTTCCCCCACTCCTTCTTGTTCGGATTCTTTTCCCAAACCCCCCCAGCCGCCGACACTTCCCTCTTCCTCAAGACCACCCACCCGCCGATAGTGCCCTCCCCCCTCGCCCTTGATGTGCACCTCATGGCTATAAAGAACCAATAATACATAACAAGCGAATAAGACCCAAGACAACTTGCGAAATCACTAAAATCAGTGGAATTGAGACCGATAGATGAAGCGTAGCCACAATTTAAGGTTCTACTAGATTGATAAGACTCAAAGGTGTTACAAACTAGTTAAATTTGATAAACCCGTTGTTCTTTGAAAGAACGAAGAGATTGATTCACTCAAACTCTCAAGGACGTAATGTCACAAAATAATTCTCAACTTCTCTATTTCATGTGATGCCTGAATGGCCTATATTTATAGAGTACAAAAATGTGTTAAAAGGCAACAACTAAAATTCTAACCCTAATCTACTTCTAAGAAGGTGGCTAACTCCTTTAAGAAATTAAGGACGGTCATAAAAATAAAAAGGAAAAAAAAAACCCTAATGACAATTGGACTTGGAGGTTTGACCTTCTAAGGCTTCCTTCAAATTTATAAAATTTGTCAATTAAAATTAAAGATAAATTTTGGCCATAATTACCTAAAAACAATGCTACAAAATTAAATAAACAACTTGGCCTATGATTACATTAGAATTCGACCAAAGCAAAACTAGTGTTCTTCAATTTGGACTTGCAATAGATTAACGAGTTGCAAGTCTTGGCTACATGCTTGACGGGCCCAGTAATATGTCACAGTAAATCGAATGCTTGGTGAGTAGGTTGAACAACTCCTGGATTCCCATCATTTCACTTCTCCTCGAAAGGATTCGTTCTCAAATCTTTAACAACACCCATGGAATGAAATCAACATACTATGACTGCCTTAGGGAGTAAAAGAGATAATTTGGCCAGGGAAAATGATGTTTTTTCTTTTGAGCTCTTCTTGAGCCACTCTTACAATAACGTTTAACTGCAAATCTTTGAAGGCTCCAAGTTGGGATCGGAGTGTGGTAAAATTGTTTTTCACCAAACACAAAATCAAGGTGTGGAAAATTGTCATCTTTGGCTTGCATATTTGCAGCTTGAATAATCAAAACATTATCAATCGGCTTTGGCTCTTAGTTTTGATAACCCCTACTCATTGGATTTGCCCTATTTGAGTCATCAGGCTCTTCTTCCTCCTCAAACTCTTTCTTCTCATCACTAATCTAGAGTTGAACTTCATAAACTTGTACATGACATATGTTTTCCCTTTGCTCATCATTCCCCACGGCTTGTACACGAAGTGATCTCATGGTCACTAATGCTTCTCTTCCACTTGAAGACTCTTCATCACTTACTATCGAATGCATAGGCTTCAAAGTAGTAAGTGCTTCTCTTCTACCTTGTAATGCTGGAATTTCCATTTTTATACTTCCCAAATTTTTCATTTTTATACTTCCAAAAATTTTGTCAATTATATCAACTTGATTTCAACCGCCATGGGAAGTAGAAGCCCCATCGGACTTTTCACTATTGCCAGAACTTGAGGAACTTTTATATCTAGATTTCGGCCTACTTTTTTTTTTTTTTTGTGCAGAATTTCAGCAAAACAATGGTTGAAAGTTAAGAATTTCGGCCAAGAACAATTCTATTATGACTCAAGAATAAGCAACACGGTTTTCAAACTTCAGGTCACAATTTCTTGAAACAAATTCAATCAAACAATTCAACAAATAAAGGTTTCAAGAATTCAAGAATCAAGAATCAAAAATTCAAGAATCAAGAATTGTTCTTCTCCTCCTCTTCTTTCTCTCTTTCTTTCTTCCGGTTTGATCTTTCTATTTTCTGTTTTTTTTTCTGCTTCTATTTTTTTTATCCAAAAAAGAACAATTCATAGTAAAAATATCAACACGAAGTAGAAAAATTCACAGAAAATTAGCAAGACGAAGATTATGGATAGGCAACTCAAGAGGTTCGGATTTTCAGGAATTAAGCAATAACAGTAGGTAGCTACATTTTTATATATAGATATATCACAAAATTTTGGCTCTACAAATCCCAAATTATCTACACAAAAAGTGGACAACAAGAAAATGTTTAACCAAATCTCGAAAACTAGGGTTAAACAACTAATTTGACTACCACCAAAAAAAAAGATTTTTAGATAAAAAAAGCAATTATAAACAAAATTTTGACAATATAAATAGAACTTTAAAGATACAAAATTTTGAAATTACCTAAAACTCTGATACCAAACTGATGTGCACCTTACGGCTATAAAGAAAAATGTTATAAACAAAAGTTTTGGTTAATATAAACAGAATTTGAAGTTACAGAATTTCAAAGTTACCTAGAGCTCTGATACCAATTGATGTTTACCTCACGTCTATAAAGATCAATAATACACAACAAGCGAATAGAACCCAAGATTTAACTTGCAAAATCACTAGAACCAGTGAAAGTTAGACCGATGGATGAAAGTAGCCACAACTTAGGGTTCTCCTAGATTGATAAGACTCAAAGGTGTCGCAAACTAGTGAAGTTTGATAAGGCTATTGTTCTTTGTCGCAAACTCTCAAGGACATAACATCACAAATTGATTCTCAATTTCTCTATTTCATGTGATAACTGAATGACCTATATTTATAGAGTACAATAATATGTTAAAAGGTAACAACTAAAATTATAACCCTAATATAGTTCTAAAGAGGTGGCTAACTCCTTTAAGATATTAAGGGCAGCCTTAAAAATAAAAAGAAAACACCCTAATGTCAATTAGACTTGGAGGTTTTGCGCTTTAAGGCTTCCTTTTAAGTTTACAAAATTTGGCAATTAAAATTAAAGACAAATTTCGGCCATAATTACCTAAAAATAATGCTACAAAATTAAATAAACAACTTAGCCTATTATTGCACTATAATTTGGCCAAGGCAAAACTAGTATTCTTCAATTTTGACTTGCAATAGATTAACGAGTTGCAAGTCTTGACCGCATGCTTGACGAACCCCGTAATATTTGGTGAACAAGTTGAATAGCTCATGGATTCCCATCACCCCCACCTTAGACCCCTCTCTTTGATAGCCCCTCTTCCCCCTGCAACCCACCCTCGATCGATCTCTTTTCCCGGATAGTCTCACTCCCTCTACATCCCACCCCTGCCCTTCACCTTGCAGCCCCACACTATATTGTCAAAATTTTTATTTGCATTTCAACCACATAATCATACACAATTGTAAAGTGAAGACACATTAAAAATAGTATTGGAGATTTTCACATTTTTCATTCGGTGTTTTGGGCATGTAAGCCTTGAATTGATTGTTTCAAACACTGTCGTTATATGATTAGTATTGACGGAACATTTCAATACGGGAAGTACAAGGACAAAATCCTTATTGCAATCGATGTCGATATATCTGAACATATTTTCCTCCTTACGTTTGTTATTATTGATGAGAAAAACCTAGCAAATTAGTTGTGGTTTTTATATAATTCTTCACGACATGTTATTTGTGGCCGCAAAGGATTTGATTGACTTTGGATCGAGTAAGGAGAATAATGTGAGCAATTGAGAATAACCATGAGTTACAACCATCGTTCATTCATCATAGATTTTGCTTGCGTCATGTCAAAGTTAACTTTAGTACTCACTTTAAATACAATATTTTGACGAAGTTGATGCACCACACTGCTTGTTCACACTAGTAGAGAAAATTTGCACAAATAATGGAATCAATCCCAAAACTAAATGAAAACACCCATAAATGGCTGACTGGCATTCTTTTCAAGAAATGGGCACTTTGCTATAATGTTATAGTCCGGTATGGTATAATGACCACTAATCGATTTGAATCATTCAATAGTATTTTGAAATGTGCTACAAAATTGCCTATCACTGCTTGTGTGCAACGACTTTTTATCAAATGATTAAATATTTTGATGCATACTCTACTGAAGCTCACAAGCATGTTCCTGATGGAAACCCTTAGGCACCAAATGTGTTTGAAAAATTTCTTCAAAATAAGTACAAGTCCAACACCAGGTCACAACATTTGTGTAGAAAGAACGGTTATATCAAGTCACCACCGGGGTACATGGTGACAAATAAGACAATGTGCATCTTAACAACTGTACTTGTTTGTGTAAAAAATGTGAAATTTACAAACTTTTTTGCTCATGTGCAATGAAGGTTTGTGAGAGAACAGGAAGGGTATCTTTGGCACTTGTTGATGGGATGTACACAATGCAGAAGATGATTAAAACATACTCTACCAACTTCTAATCTATGCCCACGATAATTATTGGCCACTACACCTTTTCATCTAGTGGCAAATCGACCCAGTCATCTAAGGTCCTCCCGTATAAGGAATGAAATGGATCGGGTCCGAAGGCAAAGGTGCAAGGCATATGGAGAAAATGAATATAATAGGAAAGTCTATCCAAATATAGATAGGCTTAAAGATAGGGTAGCCATGCATCCATAATGTGATGCAGTAGCTTTTGATTTGATTGTTGTTTAGGATTTTATGCAATTTTGGTATTTAAATTTGAAAGTAATATTGTTGAATGGCATTATTGAAGGAACTTCGCATTGTTGAAAGAACTTCTACTCTATTGATTATGCTTATGATACTATTGTATTTAAATTTCCCCAACATACCCAATGGACCTCTAGGCTGTATGTGCATTTTCCTATTTTTTGAATCCAACATTTGTATTTTTTCTCATTGTATCTTATATTCTATATTGACATACCTAATTTATTGTAGATGGAACACAGGTTTGAATTTTGCCGATGTTGATTGCAATGTATTGCACATGTATCAACATTGATTGGAATATTTGATGAAGGATGATGTAAGTAATATAGCATTGATCCTTATTTGTTTTATTCTTTAAAAAAACTTCTATTTATTGGAATGATAATTGTAGTTATCTTTTGTTATAATTTATTTGGCAACCGTATTCAGACGAGAATTTATATCAGTTATCAAATTATTGCTTACAATAGAGAGATATTTGGTGTGCAAATGTGCCTCTTATTAACTTTGATATGATTAAATTTCATTTACTTGAGCAAGTTATGAGGCAATTCAACTATCTTCAAAATGTTCCTGCTACTGTTGAAACGGATTTGAAATTGCATAAGACTGATTGTTAGGGTAAAAAGAGCATTAATTAGATAATTTGTCATGTACACTATATCAATACATGGATTAGGCGGAAGGATAACGTTGTCTATGGACTTCTTACAAGTGGGCATATGAAGTTCTTTTTAAAGCACATAATTTGGTATCTCCAAATTACTCGTATTTTGATCCTGAGCACCATTCTACTTATAGTATGCATCTAGTTGCATTGGTTGTGAAGTTTTGGATATGTGTGATATTTTTATTATTGTAATATTTAACAGTGTATTCAATGCATTAATTGTTATCATTCATTTATTTACAGGGTGAATGTTGAGAACAAGAGTGTAATTTGACCAACAATGCAGTCAACAATTTAGAGATAGATTCGAAATCGGTCATTGCTAGGGCTGTTCATCGGTTCGGTTTTCGGTTTATTCGATTTATTCGGTTCAGTTTATTTGGTTTGACATTTTGGAACCCCCTAACCAAAAACCAAACCAAAAACCAAATAAAACCGAATTTCTTATTCGGTTTTTGGTTTTATTCGGTTTAAACCGAATAAAACCAAATAAAACCGAATAAGAATTCGATTCGGTTTATTCGGTTTTATTCGGTTTCACAAACCGAATAAGGAATTTGCTTAACCAAATAAAACGATTTTCTTTTTTTTCTTTTTTTTTTCAAAACTTCACAAATAAATTAAATAATTCGGTTTCAAAACAAACATTCACAAAGCATTACAAATTAACAAACTTCCTTAACTCCTTATGAGTTATGGCTCAGTACTCATCATTTGTAATTGTAATATAAAAATCATTTGCATATTGTAATTATTAATTTATTAGTGTTATTACTCAAAACTATTAGCCTATTACTTATTAGCCTATTAGGCATTAGCAAAGTAACTAAGTTACTAAGTTAGTACTTATTAGTTATTACTCAAAAGTCAAAACTAAGATAGTAATCATAGACTCATAGTATTATCTAAGTTAATGCCTAATTAGTAATTTATTCCTTATTTACTTATCACTTATCAGTGTTAACTAAGTTAGTATTAACTTATGTATATTAAGTATTATTCAACACTAAGTTAGTATTAAATAAGTACTAACTAATTTAGTGCTTAGTTCGTTAGTAAACTTAGTACTCATTATTCATTAATCATTATTAGTTATTAACATATTACTATAGCTAAGTTAGTATTAACTATTAACTATTAACTATGTAACATGTTAGTACTTCTTAGTATTATAAGTTTAACTATGTTAGTATTTAGTTGTAATAATAATTACTTGATCAATAATAACTAATTATAAGTATTAATTATTATGATATTTGACTCGATTTAAATACGTATAATTAATTTGCAAATTATAAATAATTTAGAATTTTGAATAAATAACCGTTAGTAAATATTATATACTTATATAGTTATAATTGATCACTCAAAAACTCAACACTTAGTCATTTAATAGTTAATACTTAGTAATCACTTAGTTAACAACAATAAGTTATTAATTATTGACTATTATATTGAATAATTGATGATATTATGAATATATGATATTGATTCTAATTAAATATATAAAACATAATAATCGGCTAATCGCATGCTATATAGTTACATGCTAGTACGCTCTATAACCTACAGCCTACAGGCCTTATATCTTCCAGATGCTTAACATTTTAACAACTTTGTCAACTTATGCATTATTTTATTTTTCTTTTTTTGTAATTTGATATTTCATATTTGTTTAACTTTTAAATAAATTGATAAATTAAAATTACTGTATAAACTATACTAGTATATAGTTTAGTATATAATATATAGTAAAATTGTTTAGTATAGTATATAGTTATATACTATATTAATATTACTATATATTCATTATATTGTCCATATCATTATTCATTAATGATAACAATAAATATAGTTCTATACATGATAAATTTTATTAAATAACAATAAATTTTATAATAACAATTTAGTATATTAATGAAAACAATATTAATGATAGTATATTAATGATAACAATATAATATTAGTATATAGTTCTATACATGATAAATTTTATAACAACAATAAATTAATTATACAAAAAAATATATACATAACTACAAAGTCTACAATAGTTTTATAAACTATAAACCATAACTATTCTATAAAATAACATATATTTATATTTATACTTATATATATATAATATATTTATAAATTTTGAAATTCGGTTTTATTTGGTTTTATTTAGTTTATTTGGTTTATTCGGTTTATTCAGTTCGGTTTCATTATTCGGTTTATTCGGTTCGATTTCCTTATTCGGTTTATTCGGTTTTCAGCACCCCAAACCAAAAACCGAACCGAAAACCGAATAACTTATTCGGTTTGGTTAAAACCGAACCGAATAAACCGAATTCATTTTCGGTTTGGTTTTTTCGGTTTTTCGACTCGGTTTTTTCGGTCGGTTTATTCGGTTTAACCAAACCATGACCACCCCTAGTCATTGCCAATATACGTAACATTTTTTCTCATGCATTAACGATTGTCGGGCAGAGTCGCCGGATACTTGTGATAATTTCAAATTTTCAAGGCCAAAGTGGATTTCAACAATCACACATTCAGCCATCTATGCCCAGTCACCATATTGAAGATGATGTTTATGAGATATTTAATACTCAATCATTTCTCCAGTAGTTCGGTGAGTAACAAGAGGAGATATTTCAGATTGATCATTCATTTTATTTTGATGATAATATATTATCTCGATTTTCTACATATGATTTGGTCTATAAACCCCGTAGGCATTCTTGTGGGGGACCACGTATAAGTAAATTCATTTCATTTCATTTAGGCTCATCCGAGATACTAATGTCAATCCCATGTAAAACCCATAGCCCCAACCACAAAGACAACAACTGTGTAGAAATATTAGGTATTCTCCTGGTGGAATTTTATTTTTATTTTTTTTGGTAATTTGTTCAAAACTAGAATTTTTTCTAGATTTTTTTATGAATTTAGTTTGTGTCTTTGAAGTTAATATATTGTGACTTTTATCAGTTTTTAATGATTAGTTGTGTGTATTATGTGAAGGAAATTATTTTACAATATAATTTTTTTAAAAAAAAATTGACTTTGAAGTCGATTTCTCAAAAATCAACTTCATTATTTTTAGAATAATATTTAAAACATCAATAATTTTTTAATTTTGTGAAAAAACACATTTTTCAGTTAACTAACTTATGTGGCATTATGTTATTGTAATAATGTACCAACTCAAGATATGCTTTGAGATTCTACTGTCAAATTCTTTTTTTTAAAATTAGATCTCCATTAATCCCCTTTATAAAAAAGCAAATAAGCTTAATTATTCTGACTTCCTAGGTTACCTATCCATTATAAGTAACTCTTTTTTTGGGTCCCACCAACTTTAATTGCTTGTTTCAATTCTCCCTTTGCCCTTTAATTTCTCCCTCATATTCAAGTTCTCACTTTCTAAACTAGAATAGAGGAATGACAATGAATTCAGGCGAGGGATAAGGTGATATAGTTATTGGATAGTTGACAAATCCAAAATTTGATTCTCATTAACTTATGTTACCACTTATGTAATTATTTTTCCCCCATAATATCATAAGTGATTAAAAATCCTATGTGGTTACTGAGGATATAGAATTGCTATCTTCACTCGAATTAAGACAATACTTTTCTTAGTTCAAATAACAATTAAGGGTAAAACAAGATCAAGAAGGTCAAATATTTTTATAATAAATAGATACATTTTGCAAGTTCATTATTACGAATAGTTCTTATAAATAATCGAACTAATGACGTATATAATATTTGAATTGTCGATGCTACATAGTTGGTTTTCAATCTTATGGGGCTCTATGTCTTAACAAGTGGGAATCGTCATAGTATTCATGTAATTAAATATAATCCATGTAATTATAGAAAGGATGAAAATAAAAGAAGTAACAATAATAATTATGAGTATACAAAAGAACCTTTTTTTTTTTGTAATTCCTATGATGCAATTGGGGCTTATCGGTGAAAACGAATCAATTCCGATAGTCCTTTGTGGCTCTGGTGGCAACTAGACCGACACGTTATTGCTTTAAAAAAATTCCTGTCCAAATTCACTATGAATGTTTAGGAACTTATTATGAGATTTATGGACACTATTTAATAGTACAAAGTATAATACAAAAAAAAATATTTTTCTATACATTCAAACCACTGTTGGTTATATTTTTCTTTATCAAAAATTGAAGAAGTAATACAAAGGTTTTCTCGTGCCTATTCATATGGTACTTAGAAATTCTATGATACCATGGAAATTGAGGTATCCACGGTTCAACTGGGATTAGAGTTCTGTAATTTATACGCGAATCAAGATAATAAAAAAAAAGAAGTTTTGAAATCGTTGACCCTAACCCATTGTTGAATCCCACTCAGCCGAATATGGAGGTACTTTATGGTAGAATGGGCCAATATGGTCTTTCACAATAAAGCGATCGATGGAACTGCCATGAAACGTCTTATTCATCGACTAATAGATCACTTTGGGATGGCATATACATCACACATTTTGGATCAAGTAAAAACCTTGGGTTTTCAACAAGCTATTGCTACATCTATTTTATTAGAAATTGATGATCTTTTAACCATACCTTCAAAGGGATGCCTAGTTCAAGATGATGAACAACAAAGTTTGGATTTTGAAAAACACCACCATTCTGGGCATGTACACATAGTAGAAAAATTATGTCAATACATTGAAATCTAGTATACTACAAGTGAATATTTTGCAATAAGAGATGAATCCAAATTTTAGGATGATTGACCCTTTTAATCTCGTTCATATAATGTATTTTTTAGGAGCTAGAGAAAATGTATCTCAGGTACATCAATTAGTAGGTATGAGAGGATTAATATCGGATCCTCAAGGACAAATGATTGATTTACCAATTCAAAGCAATTTATAGGAAGGACTCTCTTTAACAGAATATATCATCTCTTGCTATGGAACCCATAAGGGGGTTGTGGATACTAATGTATGAACATAAGATGCCAGACATCTTATACGCAGACTTGTTGAAGTAGTTCAACACATTGTTGTATGCTGAACAGATTGTGACATCACCCGAGGTATTTCTGTGAGTTCTTGGAATGGGATGATGCCAGATAGGTTTTTTATTCAAATATTAATTGGCTGTGTATTAGCAAATGATATATATATGGGTCTGCGATGTATTGCCACTAGAAATCAAGACATTGGGATTGGGCTTATCAATCGATTCATAACTTTTCGCACCGAAACAATACCTATTCGAACTCTCTTTACCTGTAGAAGTACATCTTGGATCTGCCAATTTTGTTATGGTTAGAGTCCTACTCATGGTGACCTAGTTGAATTGGGGGAAGTTGTAGAGATTATTACAGGTCAATCGATTGGAGAATCGGGTACTCAATTAACATTAAGAACGTTCCATACTGGCGGAGTATTCACAAGAGGTACTGCAGAGCATGTGAGAACTCTTTATAATGGAAAAAACAAATTCAATAAGGATTTAGTTCATCCGACACGTACACGTTATAGACATCTTGCTTTTCTATGCTCTATGGACTTTTATGTTACTATTGAGAGTAAAGGTATTCTACATAATGTGAATATTCCACCAAAGAGCTTTCTTTTAATTCAAAATGATCAATATGTAGAATCAGGATAGGTGATTGCTGAGATTCAAGCAGGAACATCCACTTTGAATTTTAAAAAGAAAGTTCGAAAACATATTTATTCTAAATCAGACGGCAAAATGCACTGGAGTACCAATGTGTATCATGCATCTGAATTTATATATGGTAATGTCCATCTATTACCAAAAACAAGCGATTTATAGATATTATTAGGAAGCCCTTGCAGATGGAGTCTAGTCTCCCTTTCACTTCACAAGGATCAAGATCAAATGAACGTGCATTCTTTTTCTGTCAGGCAAAGATATATTTCTACAGACCTCTCAATAACTAATGACCATATAAGGTACAAATTCTTTAGTTTGGATTTTTATGGTAATACAAAAGAGAGGATTCTAAATTATTTAGACTTTAATTGAATCATATGTAGTGGTCATTGTAATCTCCTATATATGACCATTCTCTGTGAGAATTCGGATTTATTGTCAAAAAGGCGAAGAAATAGATTTCTTATACCACTTCAACTGATTCATGTACGTGAGAACGAATTAATGTTCACTTTAGGTATCTCAATTAAAATACTCTTAAATGAAATTTCTCGTAGAAATAGTATTCTTTCTTATTTTGATGATCCTCAATATCGAAGGAAGATCTCAGGAATTACTAAATATAGGACTATCGAAATGCAAGCAGTCTTCAAAAAGGAAAATTTGATTGAGTATCGAGGAGTTAAGGAATTTAAGGCAAAATCCCAAATGAAAGAAGATTGATTTTTTTCCATTACCGGATCTTCTTCCATAATGGTACAGAACAATAGTATCATTGGGTTAGATACACAAATTACTTTAAATATAAGAAGCTTTGGGGAGGGGGGTGTTGGTTTGAGAAGATAGGGAAAAAAAAAGAATTGAACTGAAAATCTTTTCTAGAAATATTCATTTTCCTAGAAAGACAGATAAAATATCTTGACATAGCTGCATTTTGATACCAATACCACCAGGAATAGGAAAAAGAAATTCCACGGGATTAAAAATTGAAAAATCGGATCCATGTCCAACGGATTACATCTAGCAAAAAAGGATTTTTTTTTTTTGGTCAACCTGTCATCACATATGATTTAATGGATGGTCTAAATGTAACAACGCTTCCCCCCCCCCCGGCAATCTGTTGCAAGAAAGGGACAATGTGCGACTTCGAGTTGTGAATTATATCCTTTATGTAAATGGTAGACCAATTTGAGGAATTTTGTATACAAGTATTTTGTTAGTTCGTACTTGTAAAAGCTCTTTGAGTGAAGAAGTCCATGTGTCTTTATTGAAATAAGGACAAATGGTTTGATTCAACATTTCCTAAAAATTAACTTGGCAAAATCCCCTATTTCGAATATCGAAAAAAAGAACAATACTCTCGGTTTGGGATTGCTCTTTTGATAATGAATTAGATTGCACCAATGTCAATCTATTTTCTTCCATTTTGTCCTATTCCAAGGTAAGAATTCAACAATTCCTTAACCCAACTCAAGGCACTATTCATATGTTGTTGAATAGAAATAAGAAATGCCAATCATTGAAAATTTTATTATCATCCAATTATTCTCAAATATATCCATTAACTGGTGTAAAATATCACAATAGAATAAAAGAATTAATTAAAAAAAAATCCCCGATACAATTAGGACTTCATTGGGTCCTTTGATCAGCCTATCCAATTGTGAATTTTTATTCATTTTCCCATTTAATAACTCATAATCATATGTTGGTAACTACCTATTTGCAACTTGACAATTCAAAATAGGCTTTTCAAGAAATTAAATATTATTCAATGGATAAAAATAGGAAAATTTATAATCCCAACCCATGCACATGCAATAAACCTTTTTTTGAATCCATTCAATTTGAATTGGTAGTTGTTCATTTTGGCCAATGTATTAGGAAATAGAATCCTAAAATGGCACCCTGTATCTCGGCAAAGTGTAAGGGTATTCATATTACAAATCTCACTAAAACTACTTATTTTTTATCAGAAGTTGGTGATTTGATTTTTGAGGTAGCAAGTTTAAGAATACAATTCTTAATTGTTAGTACCAAAAAAAAAAAAAAAAGAAGCCGCTAATTCAGTAGCATGGGCTACAATAAGGTTTCAATGTCATTATGTTAATAAAAAATGGCTCAGCTGTATATTAACTAATTGGTCTACTATATAAACGAAACCGCAAAAATTGGGTAATTTAGAAAGAGTAATGATAGAGATAGTGATAAATTATAGTGACTTTGTATAGTGATTGACGTGGCAACCATGAAAAGATAAAATTATCCTTCATTATTTTGTGTTTTGTAATGAAGACAGATGGATGATTTTGTCTTTTCATGATTGCCATGTCAGTCACTATACAAAATCACTATGATTTGTCACTATCTCTGTTATTACTCATTTAGAAATTAGATATAAATAGCAAACTAATACAACCAAAGAGGTTAATTTGGAAATTGGGTACAAATAGTTAAATTTCTTTGTTTAGCGCATTAAGTGGTGGGTGTCGAATCCAACCAAAAATAAACCTTCTCTAGACCGGAACTTGTAGTAGCGGTGAGTAGGGTCGAATCCACAAAGATTGGTTAAAACCTATTTCTTAGTAACAAATGGGGGTTTGGAGATTTTTAACTAATTAAACAAATAATTCTAGGGCAATAACAAGAAAATAAATAAAAGATAAATTCAATTCAAGAAAAGCTTTCAACCAAGGATTTATTTCGGTGTTGATTCTCTTAATTGATCATCAATTTAAAAGATAATTCTTTGTATTTCAAATAGATTAGTTATAGTCGTTAAGGATCCGTCCTATAACAACCAATCTCTAAAATTGTCGATAACTTTCGGAATACGACCTATAGGTTATTTCCCTAATTAACAGACATAATCTTCGATAACGATCTATAAATTATATCCGTTAATCGCATTAAGAACTGTAGAGACCCAATCTTTAGCCAGTAAACTCGGAAGTCGACCTAGTTTATTTAAGCTAGAATATATATTCCCATAGCATAAATCTTAGGCGTTGATTACCTTTCGAATTTGCTATTTGTCACTAATTTAGAACAATTACATGAATTTATTCTAATTGACTGATTATTGTATTTAACTATTAAACAACAGGCCTGAATTGTTTAACATTCAAAACAATAATAAATTTATTTGCAAAGAATATATAATATTCAAAATCAAAGAATCCGATGAAAAACATGAAATCTCACAATTAATTGAAATCAAACCTTATAATCCTTGGTTGAAAAGTAAAATTTAGCTAGACATAGTTAAGGAAAATACAAGAAAAATCAAAGGAGTGCTGCTGCTTTCGTCCATCCCGTGCAGCTTTTGTCTCCTTCGGCCGTTGATCCTCCAAGAAGGAAAGAATTCGGCAGGCTCTTTTCTCTTTTTTCCTCCAGGAAGGAACTTCCCCCTTTTTCTGTCCAGGAAGAATCGATATATAGGCTGCGGCCCTCTCTCCTTATCCTTGTTCTGGTCCCTAAAGACTATGAGTTTAGTAGCGTGTGAAACTCTTTTGGCTGATCTTGAAGGATATGATTTGATTGCGTAAATCTCACAATTTCCGTAAGTCTGCCAACTACTCAATGCTGTGGATAAAATTCTCTGTCCAACGTCCTTCTTTCCTAAAATGCATTATGCTATGGCATTGAAAATTACATGCCATGGCATTGGAAAGAAATTTATAAGGAACTGCCGCTGCACTGAAATAACCGCCGCAGCGCTGAAAACTTTCTGTCCAAGCATCCTTCCACCATGAAGTATGCAATGCCATGGCACTCAAAATTACATGCCATGGCATAGGCATGAAAGACTTACTTTTCTCCAATAAAATCGTGACTTTTCTTTTGACACGGAAACAATCTTTCCTCCAAGCCTTATCTTCCTCCAAGCCTTATCTTCCTCCAAGAGTTTCCTTCCTACAAAATTGCTAAATACTTAAATTTAATAGAAATCAATTTAAAGCTTTCTAAAACTTGAAATAATCAAAACTTTCCCAATTCTTTCCAATTAGACTCAAATAAAATCAAAATATAAGGGAATTAGTCACTAAAAATATGGCGAATTAACAACTTATCATTAAGTGATAAGTAGTAAGCTACTTTATAATATTTAAATTTCTCTATGCAATTTCAACAATAATTAAGTAGTTAACTGGAGTAAAATTTAATTATTGGACTAGTGAAAATTTAAAATTCCATGTTTGTTTTACATTTTAATGGTTTAGAGAAAGTAAAAGGAATCCCAAATACTAGGAACGTATATATAATTTTCTAGAATTCTTATTCCTTAACCAAAGTTATTATTCTAAATAATTGCCTTAGGAAATTAATCAACAAAACACAATTTTTTGTTCTAAACTTTATAACCCTCTATTTTATGTTGGATTATGCCTTGTTTCCAAATTGGAATGGGATTAGATAATTTTATCTAATATTCTAATTTGGTGTTTTTCATAATTCAATTAGGATTTGGAACCTTTATATAATCCTACTGTGTTTTGTAACACTAATCTAAATGAGATTAGGATTGAATCTCTATCAGATTAGGATTGGGTCTCTACTTGGTGTCTATAAATATAGATGTAGTAGAGGTCTTTTCATAGAGAAATTGAGAAAGATTTCAAAAAAAGCTTTAATAGCTTTTGTGAGAGGTGGGGTGTTTCTAAGGGTTTGGGAAATCCATGTAATCTCTAAACTTGAATAATATCATCATCGTCTTTGTCGTTGGTGTAGGGTTTAATTATCGACCTAAACCACGTTAACTTGTGTGTCTCGATTTATTCTTTGTTCTTGCTTTTCTGTTCTTGAATAATCTTGGGAATAATCACAACAAATTAGTATCAGAGCTTGGGTTAGTTCAAGATAGCTACAGTTAAGTATGACATTGAAAAGTTTGATGGGAAGAATGATTTCGGACTGTGGAAGATGAAGATGTATGCTTCTTTATGTAAAGAAGGTCTCTAGAGGGCATTAAAGGGTAAAGAACATTTGCCTCAAACAATGACAGACCATGAGAAGAATGAATTCTTAGAGAAAGCGTATGGCTCAATTGTTTTGTCATTGGCAAATAATGTCTTGAGAGAGGTTGCTAGAGAAACAACACCTGCAGGACTTTGGTTAAAACTTGAGAATCTCTACATGACGAAGTCTCTCACAAATCGGTTGTATTTGAAATAATGGTTATACAACCTGAAAATGAAGGGAGGCACACTGATATACATATAGATGTGTTCAATAAAATTATTTTAAACTTGAATAATATCGATGTGAAAATAGAAGATGAGGATTAAGCCCTTATTCTTCTGTGTTCTTGACCAAAATCCTATGATCACTTGGTTACCACTTTGTTATATGGGCGTGACTCAATTTCTATGGAGGATGTAAAAGCATCGTTGAACTCTAATGAGTTGCGAAAATTAGTTACCGAACAAGGTGATACAAATAGTGCGGAAGGATTGGTTATTCGAGGTAAAGAGAATAAAAGAGGAAAAGGCATAAAAGAAGATCCCAATCAAAATCTAAATCTAAGAAAAATGACAAATACTATAACTATGGACAAAAAGGGCATTATAAAAGAGATTGTCCAGAGGTCCAAGGGAAGAAGATAGTGAGCTTTATAGGAAATACTGGAATTGCTAAAGGTGAGTCAGAGGATGCAAATGTTCTCACTGTTACTATTGGTTACTCGGGTTCAGAGTGGATTCTTGATTTAGGTTACACTTTTCACATGAGTCTACGTAGGGACTGGTTTACTACTTATCAATCTGTTGATGGTGGTAAGTTCTCATAGGCAACAATATTGCTTGTGAAGTGATTGGAATAGGTACAATAAGAATTAAGATGCATGATGGTATGGTGAGGATTTTGACAGATGTCAGACACGCACCTGACTTAAAGAAAAATTTGATTTCTTTAAGAACACTTGATGCAATTGGTTGTCACTACAAAGGTGGAGGTGGAGTTCTGAGTATCTTTAGAGGTGCACTAATGGTCATGAAAGGAATTAGACAGTTTGGTCTCTACATTTTATAAGGTAGCACGGTGACAGGTGTTGCAGTTGTTACTTCTTCTAGTTCGGTTAATAACATGGATACTACCAAATTATGGCATATGCAATTAGAACATATGAGTGAAAGAGAGATGTCTGAATTAAGCAAATAGGGTTTGCTTGTTGGGCTGGTGATAGGGAAGTTGGATTTTTGTGAGCATTGTATATTCGACAAGCAACACAGGGTAAAATTTAGTACTAGAATTCACCAAACCAAAGGTACTTTGGATTATATTCATTCTGATCTTTGGGGCCCTTCTCAAGTTCCTTCAAAGGGTGGTGTAAAATACATATTAACATTCATTGATGATTATTCAAGGAAGGTATGGGTGTATTTTCTTAAACACAAAGATGAAGTCTTTGTGGTGTTCAAGCATTGGAAGACCATGATTGAAAAGCAGACTGACAAGAAGATTAAGCGTTTTAGAATGGATAATGGCATAGAATTCTGTAAAGATGAATTCAATGAGTTCTGCAAAGATGAGGGGATTGTGAGGCACCGTACAATCACATACACACCACAATAGAATGGAATTGCAGAACGGATGAATAGAACTATTCTGGAAAAAGTAAAATGCACGCTTTCTAATGCTCGATTAACCAAGGAATTTTGGGCTGAAGCTGCAAACATAGCTTGTTACTTGGTAAATCGGTCTCTATCCACAGCAATTAATTGTCAGACTCCTGAAGAAAGATGGTTAGGTTCCTTTGCAAATTACTCTGAATTAAGAGTATTTGGTTGTCCTGCATATGCTCATGTTAAGAATGGTAAGCTTGAGCCAAGGGTAAAGAAGTGCATATTTCTAGGGTATGCAGATGGAGTGAAAGGTTATCGATTGTGGTGTTCTAATGACAAGTCATCCAAGTTTTTTATCAGCAAGGATGTTACCTCTGATGAGTCTGCTTTATTAACAAAGAAAGAGGAGAAGAATGACATAGATAAAAACAAGAGCATTGAAAAGCAGGTGGAGTTTGAGGTTAAAATTTTTGAAAAAGTTCTCATGATAACTCTTGAAAAGCCCATTGAAAACGTGATAAATCTTTTATATACAGTAAGTGTTGTGAGTAGATTCATGCATTGTCCTGGAAAAACTCATTGGGAAGCTGTGAAATGGATCTTAAGGTATCTCAAAGGAACTACAGATGTTGGATTAGGATATGAACAAGATCGTAAACTTGGCGAACTTGTTGGTTGTGTGGATTCGGATTATATAGGAGACTTGAACAAAAGAAGATCTCTAACAGATTATATTTTCACGCTTTGATATTGTTCTATCAATTGGAAGGCTACGTTACAATCAACTATTACTTTGGCAGAAGCTGTGAAAGAAGCTATTTGGTTGAATAGTTTGGTTGGCGAATTGAGTATAGAGTTAAAGCAAAATACTATCTATTGTGATAGTCAAAATGCCATACACTTGACGAAGAACCAAATGTACCATTAGAGGACCAAGCATATTGATGTTAGATATCATTTTGTTCGAGAAATTTGTCTCAATGGTTAATCTCTATAAAAAAGATTGGTACCGCAGATAATCCGACAGATATGATGACTAAGTCCATTACATCGACAAAGTTCAAGCATTGCTTGGATTTGGTCAATGTGTGCAGTTTGAGATAGGAATGTTTCGGATGGGCGAAGACGTCATGATGGGAAACAAGTCAAAGTGGAGATTTGTTGGATTATGCCTTGTTTCCAAATTGGAATGGGATTAGATAATTTTATCTAATATTCTAATTTGGTGTTTTCCATAATTCAATTAGGATTTGGAACTTTTATATAATCCTACTGTGTTTTGTAACACTAATCTAAATGAGATTAAGATTGAATCTCTATCAGATTAGAATTGGGTCTCTACTTGGTGTTTATAAAAATAGATGTAGTAGAAGTCTTTTCATAGAGAAATTGAGAGAGATTTCAAAGAAAGCTTTAAACGCTTTTGTGAGAGGCGGAGTGTTTCTAAGGGTTTGAGAAATCTGTTTAATTTTCGGACTTGAATAATATCATCATCGTCTTTGTCGTGGACGTACGCTTTAATTATATAGTCGAACCGCGTTAACCGGTGTGTCTCGATTTATTCTTTGTTCTTTCTTTTCTGTTCTTGAACAATCTTGGGAATAATCACAACATTTTATTTATCAAAAACCATTTCAATTAATTAGACTTGTTTTCCTCAAAAATAGGGTTTGTTAAATTTCTGTCTTTCTTTTTCAACAACATCAATACTCCATCCTTCCAGGTTAGCAAAGGTTTAGTAAATTATATATATATATATATATATATATATAGATAGATGGATTTTAAGGGGATGATATATATGAGTTTTGGAGTGTTAGTTTATTTATTTGATATTGTATATTTGTCGTTGTTCTAGTGATGTGTATTAATATGTAAAATTTCTTTTTGTTCTTTTGGTATGGGGAAGATGTTATGGTTGGATACTATTTAATATCTAGCGCAGTTAAAGGAACAAGAAACAATTGATCAAGATATGTATATTTTTGCCAAAAATAAATGTGAGTTATAGTATATTTTTCCAAAAAATAGAAATAAAAAATTTTGAAAACAGTACATAAAAATTGACATGGGAATATGTAAGTAGTAAACGACTAAAAGAGAATGGTTAAATAACTCAAGAATGTTGTGGATCTTATACTCTTATGCAAAAAGTTGTTAAAATTGTTTATTTTAAAAGAAAATTGCAATTTGACTAAAAAACCAACATCACTAGAAAAATATTTTAATCATCCTACCCGTAGCAATTGATGCAATCTCAAAAAAAAAAAAATTAAATGAAAAAAGAACCATCATCTATCACAAAAGGTCATTCGTAAAACTAAGCCCAAAAGGCGCAATTTTTTAAGTTTTCCCAAATTAAGACTAACTTTTTAGGAATATTCAATTGGGACCCATAAGTTTATAGTCTTGCAAAAAAAATTTTCCTAATGATGGACATCTATTACCTATGCTATGATTTAGCACTTGGAAGTCAAGAATAGATAGGTGTGGAAGTGTGTGTGTGACTGGCATGAACCATAATTGATTATTTGTCCATGTTGTGTTTTAAAATATTTTGGGTACAGAACAAACAATGCTATATGTGAATGTGTGTGTCCATTCCATTACTATAGCTGACACTACCAAGTTTTATAATTCTACTACTACTATAAAATTCTACCTGAGACCGGGGCTCGAAAACTAGCAATATTAAAGTTGTTTGAGGTGCCCATTTTCTTGTTTGCTCTCTCACGTTCCAACTATCAGACCCATTTTCTTGTTTGCTGTCTCTCATTCCAAATATCAAACCATTATTAGCCACAATCAATCAAAACTCGCGAAAATGAAAGAAAGCAAGGGATGAAGATACATCTTTCCCTAACAACACAGTTTACACAACAAACATTATAAACAAATATTTTAGCCCTTAAAACTCTCGTTTGTTAGAATTTTTTTTTGTTATAAGAGCACTATCTTCTTTCCAAATTTTGATACTTTCATATTTTGATTATCTTGATTAATTTATATTTGACTGATTTTAAAGAATGGCTAGATTAAATTTGAATACAAGGAGAAACTCATTATATATTTCGATATGTATTCATATGGAGAGATTGAACATGTTGAGATTCATAATTTACGTGATTTCTACCATTACAAGTTATCATTATCGAAATACTATTTAGAAACTCTATATTTTGTTAATGAGTATGATTAATCCTGATATCTTAATAAACTATCATGTGCAAATGATACAATGTGTCATGATGTATTACGCATGGATAGATACATTTTTAAAAGATTAATTATCATGCTTCAAACAATTGGGCATTTAAGACCTACAAAAAAGACAATAGTTGATGAGCATGTTGCTATGTTCTTATACATACTTGCACATCACCATAAAAATCGTACAGTAAAAATAAATTATTTAATGTTAGGAGAAATAGTTAGTATGAATTTCAATAAAGTATTAAAAGTTCTTAGACTTCAAACCAAGTTGTTTAAAGCTCCTACGCCTGTTCTTCAAGACTGCACTTACGAGAGATGGAAATGGTTTAAGGTATATTAAAAATACTTTAGTTAAGTTACTAAAGAACTAATAGAATATTGATTTTTTTTTAAATTTTTTTGTAGAATTGTGTGGGAGTTCTTGATGATACTTATATTGAAGTGCAGGTACTCGAAAATGATAAATCTAGGTATTGAAATAGGGAAGGTGATATTGTTATAAATGTTTTAGAAGTATGTACATAGGATATGCAATTTATTTATGTAATTCTTGGTTAGGAAGGTTCAACTGTTAATGGTAGAGTATTTTGACATGCCTTAAATATAAGAAGGTACGTAAAATGATTGTGTTAATATTAAATAAAAATAGTATAATATTATATTTGTAGATAAATTTTAATTTAGTATTTTTATTAAATATGTGAATATTATTTTGAATATGTTCTCAAACTCTAGGTTATTACTATCTTATAGATGCATAATATATAAAAGGTAAAGGATTTCTTGCACCATTTAGAGGTTGAAGTATCATTTTAGTGAATGGAGGATTAGACGTCGGCTAACAAGTCTAGAAGAATTTTTCAATATGAAGCATGTTTCAGTTTGGAATGCTATTGAAAGATGTTTTAAAACAAAATATTTTGGAATATTATTAGAAATTCAAAATTTTATCCTATTGAATTACAAAGCAGAATTATAATGGCATGTTCTCTTCTTAATATGCGAGTTGATCCAATTAGATGAAAGACCTCAAAATGAAGAAGTGACAATTCAATTGGATGGTGAACCAATCACCGCAATTGAACCAATTCTAGAGTGGACAAGTTATAGGTATAACTTAGCTATTCAAATGTGCAATTAATGGATAAAAAATACACACACTCATGGATATTGATGTACAATTTAATTTTTTTAACGAATGTTTTAATTTTTTTAGTGGAGGAATAAGATAATTTTTGTACAAATATTATGTGCTTAAATGGTTTTAAATATCATTTTTAATTATAGTTTTCCCTCCTATTTTGGTGTTTTATGTGTTTTTGAATTTTTTGCTCCATAGTTATATAATTTCCAATTGTCATGATATTTATAAATATTACTTCATATATCTTCTCAATATTTGAAGAGTTTTTCTAGTATAGATATGTCTCACCTTGGTAAGGGAACTAATAATGTATGGACTATTGAAAAAGATGAAAACTTGGTAAAATCTATGCTTGATATGAAAAGAGGTGGAAATTTTGACGGTGAGAATGAGAATGGATTGAAAAACAGCTATCTAATAGAACTTGAAAGAATATTATAAGAAAAGTTATCAAGACACATTTTTAAAGAAAAGACTCACATTGAATCTCGCTATAATTTATTTAAAAAATAATATTATGCTATTTATTATGTGCAAACCAATGGAGAAGTGAGTGGTTTTGGTTGAGATGATGAAAAAAAATGTGTTACAGTAAGGGCAGATGTGTGGCATGAATATTTAAAGATAAAGACTATTTTTTCCCAAAAAAATATATTATATTATTTTTACTTAATTAATGGTGTAATAAACTAATATATCATGGTATTTTTGTAGAAGCATCCTCATAATTCATTCATGAAAAATATGCATTTTCTTTACTATGAGCAATTAGCAATAGTTTTGGAAAAAAAGGATAGAGTTACTTAATTAATGCTAAAACTCTAGTAGATATAAATGAGAAATTAAAGAGAAAAGAAAACATCAATCAAGAAGATGATGACACTCATATTTAATTGCCAACAACTAAATCTTGAGGTGAATGAACTTCAAAAAAACCAAAACGAAAAAGAAAAAGAGGTATTAATGGTCTAATATTAAATTTGGAGCATATGACTAATGCGTTCACTTTTCATATAAATAAATGTAATGATCAAATGGTCAAGTTTGTAGAACATTTTGCAAGTACCAATCAACAAAAGAGGGATAATCACCACAAGTGCAATGAAGAATTTCGAAAAGTGGAAGATTTAGCTATTTCACAAAGACGAAAAATTGTTACGAGTCTTGTTCATGTTTAAGATTTGTTGGATTATTTTTTCACTATAGATGATGACATAAACCATTACATATTTTATTCACTAATGTCTTTACCCCTTTACACACAAACCAAGATTCCAAATCAGACTTTCACACAATATAATAAAAGTAATAAAACCGAAACGAACCAAAATTAATAAAACCCATCACCGTCTTGTGCTTTATCAGAGATTCAGAGTATTTCCAAAAGCCGTCAAAACTCATCAGTGGACTACCCTGACAATGGCCGCCAACTCACATTTGTCACCCATTGCGATCCCACACTCTCCCACTTAGAACCCAAAAAAACCTTCCTTTAATCCTAAGCTTAAACCCACCACCCTCATCATCTCCGGCAAGCTGAGGGCTGCCGTGGTGGGCGTCGGTCCAGCTGGCTCCTCGGCAGCTGAAGCACTAGCTGCAGGAGGCATAGAGACTTTCCTCTTTGAACGAAGCCCCTCCACGGCCAAACCATGCGGTGGAGCTATCCCAAGTTGCATGCTAGAGGAGTTTTCCATTCCAACCCACCTCATCGATCGGAAAGTCACAAAAATGAAGATCATATCTCCGTCCAATCTCAGTGTCGATTTTGGCAAAACCCAATTATCCCACGAGTTTATTCCAATGCTCCGCCGCGAAGATAACTTCCTCCATGCTGAACCTAGCGGGGCCACCCTTGTTCAAGGGCTTGTCACAAATCTGGAGGTTCCCTCAACAAACAGCTCTTCATACGTAGTTCATCGTGTTGTAGTTATTCCCAAGATTGTTCAAGAACAGAAAAGTAAGAACAAAGAATAAATTGAGACACACGAGTTAACGCGGTTCGGCTCAACAATTCAAGCCTACGTCCACGACAAAGACGATGATGATATTAATAACAAACGCAAAGATTACAAGGATTTCCCAAACCCTTAATAACACCCCACCTCTCACAAAAGCTCTTAAAGCTTTCTTTGAAATCTCTCTCAATTTCTCTATGAAAAAGACCTTTACTACATCTATATTTATAGACACCAAGTAGAGACTCAATCCTAACCTGATAGAGATTCAATCCTAATCTCATTTAGATTAGTGTTACAAAACACAGTAGGATTATATAAAGGTTCCAAATCCTAATTGAATTATGAAAAACACCACATTAGAATATTAGATAAAATTATCTAATAATCCCATTCCAATTTGGAAACAAGGCATAATCCAACAAATCTCCACCTTGACTTGTTTCCCATCATGACGTCTTCGCCCATCCGAAACATTCCTATCTCAAACTGCACACATTGACCAAATCCAAGCAATGCTTGAACTTTGTCGATGTAATGGACTTAGTCATCATATCTGCCGGATTATCTGTAGTCCCAATCTTCTTTACAGAGATTAACCCTTGAGACAAAATTTCTCGAACAAAATGATGTCTAACATCAATATGCTTGGTCCTCTCATGGTACATTTGGTTCTTTGTCAAGTGTATGGCACTTTAACTATCACAATAGATAGTGTTTTGCTTTAACTCCATACTCAATTCGCCAACTAAACCATTTAACCAAATAGCTTCAACTTCCCTGCCCTTCATGGAATGAAGTTAACAAACTATCACAATAGATAGTGTTTTGCTTTAACTCCATACTCAATTCGCCAACTAAACCATTTAACCAAATAGCTTCAACTTCCCTGCCCTTCATGGAATGAAGTTAACAACAGAATGAAGTTAACCTCCCCCTTCATGGATACACTACTACATTAAAGCCCACTCCCCCACAAGCCCAAACCCTACTCTAGCAAGCCCATCTCTTCACCATGGACCCATTTAGTGCCCGTGCAAGTAGTAAAGGGTGTCAAACCTACTTGTCCACGAGTTACCCACTAAGGCCCGGTCCAACCAGAAGAGAAACCACCTGCTTCCCCGAGTAGGCCAACATTCCGGCTCTGATACCACTTGTTGGGGAGGATTTACACCTGGGGAGCCCAACTAGAGCAGCCCAATAAGTAGTAGGAGCCCACCTGAACCCAAAAGCTTAAGCTAGTGGGTTCTAGGTCCTTGCCACTTATTTGGTGGTCTAGTTTCTCTTACTTTTCCAATGTGGGATAGTATCCATGAACACAACAAACCTCCCCCTTCATGGATACACTACCACATTAAAGCCCACTCCCCCACAAGCCCATTCCCTACTCCAGCAAGCCCATCTCTTCATCATGGACCCATTTAGTGCCCGTGCAAGTAGCAAAGGGTGGCAAACCTACTTGTCCACGAGTTACCCACTAAAGCCCGGTCTAACCAGAAGATGAACCACTTGCTTCCCCGAGTAGCCAACATTCCGGCTCTGATACCACTTGTTGGGGAGGATTTACACCTGGGGAGCCCAACTAGAGCAGCCCAATAAGTAGTAGGAGCCCACCTGAACCCAAAAGCTTAAGTTAGTGGGTTCTGGGTCCTTGCCACTTATTAGGTGCTCTAGTTTCTCTTACTTTTCCAATGTTGGATAGTATCCATGAACACAACACATCATAATATGAATAACTTGCAGAAATCTCTTGCAGTTGATGTCGTCATTGGTGCTGATGGAGCCAATAGTAAAGTGGCTAAGTCCATAAAAGCAGGAGATTACACTTGTGCCATTGCTTTTCAAGAAAGGACTAAATTGCCTGATGATAAGATGGCTTACTATGAAAATTTGGCTGAAATGTACGTCGGTAATGATGTATCCCCTGATTTTTACGCATGGGTTTTCCCCAAATGCGACCATGTGGCTGTGGCAACCGCAAGATGCTCCAAGAAAGATCTCAAGAAAGATCTCAAAATGTTTCAATATGGTATCGTGAGCAAGAGCTAAACCAAAAATTCAAGGTGGCGGATTATCAAAATCGAGGCTCATCCAATCCCGAGCACCCCGTCCGATTAGGGTTAGGGACGAGTGGCTCTAGTGGGGACCGCTGGTGCGTGACAAAATGTTCGTGAGGGATTTATTTTGCGTAAAAGCGGCAGAATGTGTGGGGAGGCGATCGTTACGGCGTCGGAAGGAGGAGAAAGGATGATCAGAGAAGTTGATTTGAAGAGGGAGTACTTGAAGAAATGGGATGAGAAGTACTTAACCACACTTAGGTTTTTGGATTTGCTACAAAGGGTGTTTTATGGCAGCAATGCAGCATGGGAAGCATTGGTGGAGTTGTGTGGGGATGAGTATGTACAGAGGATTGCCTTTGGGAGCTATTTGTACAAGAAATTGGCTGACGGGAATAGATGGGAAGATGTGAAGATGGTTATGAATACAATTGGACCTAATTATGTGTGAAATTGTAGGAAGAGGAACGGAAATTTTTGATAAACAAGCACTTGCACAATTATAGCCAATCTTTCAGGTGTCTGGAGGAAAAGGATGGTTCTGTATCTTTAAAAATTCAGAAATGGTAACCGATGTATTGTTTGTAGATTTCAAGGAAATGGATTTAAAACTTACAACTTCGCAAGATATTGTTCAAAAATGTTGATTTGGGGGTTTTGGTTAGCTCAGAATAATGTAAAACCATTTTAAAAATAACTGCCGAAGTGATCCTTCTGTCATGTTCTTCATCATTTTTAAACATTGATCTCATGCTTTGGGTATTTATGCTTGCCTCTAGTCTGTGATTAAGTTTGGAAATGAAGCAAATCCATGTGCCCTGATATTTTAAAAGCACTTCCTTAACGGAGCATTTACAATTAATCAGACCACCGTAAGAACAAAAGATCAATGTTTTCAAGGTGGATGAGATTAATAAAGGGAGGGTAAAGAAGCAATTGATAAGGGTACTATTGTTTTAATCCTTTCTTTTCCCATTAATTTTCAAGGATTTGGCAATCTTTTGTAATTTTTTCTTTTAAATAATATATAAAAACTTTCGTTTGAGCTTCCAACCTAATAAATTTTTATTTATGCTTTTTAATTTTCTTTTTGTTCATCTAAAAATATTACTTGCTTCTTTGAATTACTTGCATGCATGTAAATAATTAAAATATATAAGAGTATTACTTGGCAGAAGCAACGTAGAGGCGACAAATCAAGTTTAATAATTTTGTTAATTCTTCTATAATTAACCTATCATAGTTTTTGGCGTCATAGAGAAATTAAATATTCAAGCAAGTAAGCAAACGAAATAATAATCTTATTATTATTGATTGCTAGAGCATTCAACTTAAGCATACCATAATAAAGATTCACTTTTTGTACAAACATTTTTCTCTTGGATAGTACAAATTTGTTAGTATCAAAAATAAGTTTAAAGCTAAACTCATTCAACAAACTACCTGACATAAGGTTCTTCCTAACTTTTGGAGTATATTACAACATGTACAGAAGTAAACTTATCACTAACACCTCAGACTGGGTTGTGTCTACATTCCCAATATTGGCAATAGGTCTATCATTAACCAACCTCAGGGTCTTATTTTTGCAAACATAACGAGTAGCACCACAATCAACCCACCAAGCAAGTTTTCCTCGACAATGTTGAGTTCAAAAGTCATCACCAGATGAGTTTTACTTGAATCACTAGAAAAACCATGCTTTTTCATCTTCTTCTTGAGAAATCACCATGCATACTCGTAGTGACCCTTCTTGTTACAATGGAAACACTTGCCTTTTTTTTTCTTCTTTTCCTTGATTGGTTTTGTTTTCCTGCATGCAAAAGTACTTTTCTATATGAAGAGCCTTAGCTAGTCCTTCAAGAGTAATCTCTTCCCTTTGTGTTTGACATTTCTCTTGAAGTCTAAGTGTGAGGAATTTTATCTATTATACAGTTTATAATTATAGTTTCATCTATAAACATGTTATGTTAATTAAAGTGATTTAACATCTTTTCATTTTTAGCAAATTATTCTATAATAAATTTTTTATCATTCATTTTATAATTAAAGAAAATAGAGACAAAAAACCTTTTACTAGTTATATCTTCTTGCATGTATCTTCCTTCTTTCTTATACCACAACTCTTCGGCTATGATGACTGATTAGTAGACATCAAAAAGCTTATCATGTTGAGAATTTCACATGCATATCTTATAATTCTTTTCTACATTTGTCACTTGCAAATGTTCTCAATAGTTTCATCTTTTTTATCATCATTTGGAGGAGATGATTTGGGAGTTGTCATGATATAGACTACTTGAAGAGCCACCAAAATGAAATGCACCATTTTCAGCCAACGAACGAAGTTGATGCTACCAAACCTCTCAATTCCGACAATATTAGTTGCCAAATCTTTTATTGAATTCGTCATCTTGGGAGAATAAAGTCTGTAGATTGTTGGAGTATAAAAAAGAACAAAGTTGAAAAAAAAGACAAATTGAAAGAATTAGCTTCAAATCATGCATATAATACTCTTTCCTTTGATCTTTATTTGTCCCTTTTTGTGTGCAAATGATCAAGAAAGAATGTCTTTCTAGACAAAAAGAAGATTTGTTAATAATACTATGCACTTAGCACTTCAACACACATGAATATATATATATATATATATATATATATATATATATATATATATATATATATATATATATATTTATTTATATATTTTGTTGACTATTTTGAGCAACAAAAGCCTCAAATTGTTCCCTATATAGACAATGAAATATTTCTAGACCATTATAGATGAAAAGGCATGAGTTCGAATTACAATTTTTAATTAGAAATTAAAACATGAAAGGATTCTAGTCAGAAGTGCTGACTATTAACTCATGCCATAGTTTGAATTTGGCTCGAGTCCAGTGACCATACTTTCAAGGTCACGCTGTGGAGTAACTAACCTGAAATTTCTAAGAATAACACCATCACTTATGCCGCAGTGTGAATTCCTCTCACGTCATATATGGTGTGAGCATCCAGAATGCTTTCTATATTTTTGGAATTGCTGGCCTCAAGTCATGCAGCGACATGACTTCTTTTCTATTTTCATATATAAAAAATCTCTATTACATTTATCCAATAGAATTGTGATTCTAGAACAACATTCATTAGATGATTTTTATACATTCTAGTTCAACTCAAGATTGTGATTGTGTGTATGTGAAACTACCAAAGTCCAACTCATTATATTTTTCCGAATTCAAACTATCAACCATGCAAATTTGTATTTTCATGTGTAAAAAATCTCTATTACTTCTATCAAATAGAATTGTGATTCTAGAAACAACATTAATTAGATGATCTTTATACATAACTCAAGATTGTGATTGTGTGTATGTAAAATTTGCAAAATCCAACTCATTTTATTTTTTTTATTCAAATTATCAACCTTACAAATTTACATTCGTAATAAGCATCGGAAAATAACCCTAAAAAATCACAAATTCACATCTATATATTAGAGCACAAACAAGGTTCTTAAATTGAAAAATCAACTAATCTCTTTGGAGCCGGCCGATTGACGTTCAAGAAGTTACTGATTCTGAGTTCTTCAAGGCTCCATGGCCAAAATATTGAAGACATCGGGATCAAAGACATTTAATATACTCTTGTACTCCCATAGACGGAGGATCCAGAGATAAAAAGCAAAGGACTTCTTTGTTTCTTTTAGAGAAACTGTGAGAAAAGGTGGAGAAAAAAGAAAAGAAAAGGAAGAAGCACAAAAATTATTAAACGTCAATAACTGTGGCACTCACTCAATATAGGAGGAAGACGCATGTTTTGAGTTTATAGTTACCTCAACTGACAATTGATGAATATTGGCTCATCACATCACAACTATTACTTTTAATATATGCAAATTGGAGGATATAAAAATCATACGTGTAAAAGTCCATAGTGAAAAGATAACAAAAAAATAATTTATTCAGAGGCTAACAATATGGTAGGGAAAAAAACCTTATACTTTAAAAAACAAAAATGGTATGAAAAAAATTCCTACTCTTCACAATTGTATTTCTTCTTGAAATCTCTCTTGTATTATATTTTTTAGCCTCACAAAAATTAGTAGACTTTGGTCCTTTATATAAAACCTCTACTTAGTCAAAAACAATCAGGATTTGATAATCAAATTCTATAATGAATCTATTTTTCTAAAACAATTCAAATCCAATACAACCAATAATTACTAAATCCTAATCTAATTAAAAACTAAATAAACTAATAATTATCAAATCCTAATCAAAATAGAATTTGCTAAATAAGTTTAGTTTCATACACTAACAATGCCTCCCTTAAACCAAGCTTGCCATAAAAGCAGCTCCAATACCATCTCAAGCTTGAATTTCTTTTAAAATCTCCTTTACTGTATAAATCATGTGCAACACTAACTTGTGGTTAATCTTCATTATCACCTTCAATCTTGTTATGGAAGAAACTTCTATTTGGCTCTTCTTTTTTTATTAAAATACTCATCAATATTGACCCACTTTTCAAAACAATAGTTTTCACCATCGGTTTTCAAATCAAATATTCCATGACACCAAATTTCTCTTTGAGATGAAGAAACTCAATTTCACTCGTACCTTCTTCAACCATGTTGATGGTCTCCAATTGTTCTTTTAAATTAATGATCTTTTTCATAAGCGAAAACATCAATCTCAATTTCTTGTTGTTCTTTAGTCAAACCAATCATATCTTCTTCTTCCTTTACAAAATTAACTTTTTCTTCTATTTTATCCACAACTTCTTCATTCTCAACACAATTCAAAGAAAATATTTCGGAGGTTTTCACAAAGGCTAGATTTTGGTAGTTTTCACAATCTATCTTTTCAAGATTCTGACCTTTAGCATACTTCTTATTGGAACTATCTTTTTATTCAATTATTGTATTATCTTGAGGTTTTAATACTTGTTCTACTTGCTTGTTTTCTAATACAAGCTTCCTATCAATTCTTTGTTCACGAAGAATTAACAAACTTTGTAAATTTTCAATATTCAAAGTTGATAAATCCTTAGTTTCCATTATAATTGAACTTCAAAGATAGAGAATTAAGAACTTTTTCCACACAAAAATCATCATTAAGAATACAACATTAAATTCCATCTCGTTGTTTATATCCAATAAACGAGAAAAATAGTTCTCAATCTTCTCAGATTTTTTTTCATAGCACACAATTCAAATTTTTTCTTTAGTAATAATACATTATTTTTTCAAACTTGATCTAGGCCAATAAATGCCTTTTCCAAAATATCATTTGCTTGTTTGGTAGTTTTAGCAATACAAATTTTATGACAAATTAACATATCAATTATTTGATGAATTGGAAATGATATCAAATGTACCTTTCTTTTAATTTTGACATTGGCATTATCTGGTACCTCTCTTTAAATGAATTGTAGAAAATTATATGCACGAATGTGTGTTTCCATCTGAATCCTTTAAAATTTATAATTTTGCTTTCCCGTGATTTTTGGAACAACACATGCTATGTTCCAATCATCCATGGCTAACGAATAATTCTAAGCCACTCTTGCAAAAAAATTACCAGGATCAAGAAACCAACAACTAGTGTTGCTGGTTTTGATACCACATGTAAGATATAAAAATCTTATGTAAAAAATCTTGAAGCGGAAAGATAACAAAAAAACAATTTATTTGGAGAATAATAATATGGTATGAAAAAAAACCCCGACAATTTAAAAAATAAAAATGGTAAGAATTCCTACTCCTCATAATTCTATTTGTTTTTGGAGTCTCTCTTTTATTTATTTTTTCTGAACCTTACAAAAATTAATAGACTTGGGTCCTTTATATAGAACCTCTACTTAGTAAAAAATAATTAGAATTTGATAATCAAATCCTACACAAAATCTATTTTTCCAAAACAATTCAAATCCAATTGAACTAATAATTACAAAATCCTAGTCTAATTAGAAACTAAATAACTAATAATTATCAAATCCTAATCAAAATATAATTTGCTAAATTAGTTTGGTTTAATACACCAACGATATAGATATCTATTTATAACAATAATATTATTGGTGTGTTGAATTTGTGCTTGGTTTGATATACTCCCTTATATGAAAAAAAAAAAATCTATTTTCAATTTTTTTTTGAGTATAAAAAAAGAGTCTAATTTTTTTAATGAAATTACAAAGCATCCTCATTAATAATAATGTATATAGCCTATCATTAAAAATAAAAATAAACATATAAAATTATATATTTGATGATTGTAATGTATTGTAATTTATAACTAATAAAAACTTATATTTAACTAAAAATGAACTCTCTCTTCTTCTTCTTTTTTTTGGAATGGATAGTATATATCTTGTTTATAACAATATGTTATCGGTGTGAATAAGAGTAAGATTGGTATGGATATTGTACATAAACACCGAAACATAATTATTTTGAAGAAAAAAATAATGCTTTTATTTCCACTTAATTTAGTTGTTAAGTACAATCAAAATTCATAAGTAGACTCTAAAGTCTCTTTCATACTTATTTTGCATTCTGTACTCATTTGGCATTGTTGAATCATAACACATTGGAAGTCAATCTTAAGAAAGAAGTTATAAAGTTGATATTTTTGTAAAATGTCTTTTGAGATAATAACTTCAAAATTTTACTAATTTGAAAAAAAAAGAAAAAAAGATACATAGGTAAATCTTGCAATTTGAATAAATGTTAAAACTTAACTAAAAATCCCTTTACTAGTCAAGGTTTTTTTGTTAAAAAAAATAAATAGATTGCTCTTTAGTTCATGAAATTCAATGTTGGTTGCTTATTTTTCTTCCTTACAAATTGTTCACATTAATCTATGAAAAGTCGACTAATTACTTCATCTTGCAGCGTTTAATAAAAATAAGAAATTTTAATTTATTGACTATTATTATAATATATATTTAATAATATAAGCAATTTTATTGTATTGATTATTTCATTATTTTTAACAACAATAATCAATTTTATTTAGTTCACTATTATTATAATATTATTTTAATTTATTGTATTAACTTTTAGATCAAGAGACTGGTTATTGAGAGTCAAAGACAAGCATTATTTTCATCATTAATCGCTTAAAAGCATTAAATGAGGATGGAAATGTGATGAGAAAAATTATTTCTATATTTCAACTTCCAAAACTACTTGAGTTTGACCAGTGGAAGAAAAATGAGAAAAAAAAAACTATTACTTTCTACTATTCTGTGGCAGGACGACAAGGAGAATTAGGAGCCATCTTTCATAATTGATACTAACTAGTTAATTCGGACTAATTTGTATAATTAATATAATTTAATTTTAATTACATATTATTATTAATGTATATTAAATAACTTCATTAAAATTAATTTAATTAACCATTAATTATTTCAATATTGTAATGTAATGTTATAATTAATAATTCATTAAACAAATGCAATAAAAATTATTTTTTTATTTATTTTTACAATAATTAGTTACGATTGTGACTAAATCATTAATGCTTTCATTTAATAATTAAAACAACGTGTAAAAATATACATACAATAACACAATAAGTGAAATCCATCTTCTAGTGTAAAAAAATTATATTTTATTCGTAACTTCGTCACTTTCAATTTATGCTAAATGAAAAAGAAACAATACCATATAACCTTCATTTCCATTAATCCCCTCATTCTTTTTAACTTAACCAAAATATTTTTTAATCCCCCATCACGATAGGACGATAATATTTTGAACTTTATAATTATAATTATTGTGAAGAAGTGGAAAAAAAAGACTATATTGCACTGCGAGAAAGACAAAAGCTGATTTTATATTTGTCCACTACTTCCATCGCCAAACAATACAAACAAATTTAATTCCACCAATATTCCCACAATATAGTGTACATTGTACATTGTACATTATACATTTCAAATCAAATTAAACATAACAAAATTAAATTAATACAAATATTTTATTTTCACATACAATAAAACTTATGCTCAATGGACAAAAATAAAATATGTAAATTTGCAAACATATTTTCATGTATAACTTCCACCACCAATGCCTATTTCGGTCGCATTTGGCAAATACGAACACAAAGGCAAAACTCTTCACACAATTCCAAATGTATACTCAGCATTCCAAATTTCCCATGAATAATACACAACCAATCCATTACTGTATAAATTCCAAATAATACACAACCAATACAGCTCACACAATTCCAAATATATACTCACTATCAAATAATACAAATAAATTTATTTCCACAACCAATCCATAACTGTGTAAATTTTAAATTCCAAATATATACTCAGCATTCCAAAATTTCACTATCAAATAATACAAATAATTTTATTTCCATGACCAATCAATCCATAATTGTGTAAATTTTAGCTTCATCTCGATATAAATAATTTAAAAATTCAATCAAATTTGCCTAATGGCTAACACCGGTGGCACAAAATGATGGACAACTGGGAAATTCGACGTCAGCAACGGCGTCAGTTGGCGGCACACTTGCCAGCAGTGGTTTCACTCCGCTGTGCTTACCACCAATTTGATGAGCTCGAGAAAAATCGAGGCGTCTAGGGCAAGGAGGGCAACCGGAAAACAAGGCTGATATGACCAGAGAAAACCGAGGCTGAAACAGTTGAAAACCGTGGTTGAAACAGCTAAAAACAGAGGCTGAAATAGTACGGAGGGCAGCCGAAAAAAATTTCCCCACTTCAGTCAACCCTACTTCTGTGAATGACGACACAGCCGAACAAAATGGAGGCTGAAATGTCTGAAATTGCAAAGAGGGTGGCAGAAAAAATTCCACTCCACTTCAGTCGCGACTAGAAACAAAACTTTCAAAGGGAGGGGAGCCACAGAAAAGAGCTAAAATAAGCCTGGATCACGGACTGAATCTCCAAAAATTTAGAACCTAGCCGGACAAAAATTCAAAACCTCATGGGAGAAGAGACCGACGGCGGCGCTATGGAGTCGGAAATGGGCGAGGAGGCCAGCGGACCAAATCAATTCAAGGGAGAGAGGTTGAAGGATTTGCAAACAGCGGAGGCACAGTATTTATTACTTGGATTGGGTGCATTTTCTAAATGGGCCCAAAAAACTCTAAATCCCCCCACCCCGCACCCACCTCTAACCCAAGGGTTCAATTTTTTTTTCTAATTAGAAACGGGCGCATTTGATGAATGCACCCATCTGGAATGGCGCAATTCCTGAATGCGCCCAAGCCCATGCACAATTTCAGGTCTGGAAAATGTGCATTTGGCAAATGTAAACATCACATAAATGGAACACCAAACATCCCCAACTCACAAATTTTCTTTCTTTTTTTTTTCCCATAACAAAATTAGAAAAAACTCAAACGCTAGTGACCAGTAAAGCAAATGTGCGTATCGTGGAGAAGCCCAACTCTCTTAGTCGTGGATACTTACATAGTGATGTGGTACGGTAAACGTGGATGGAATGTTGGTATCAAGGGGATGACAATGTTCAACAAAATAAAATTATGTAGAGATATGATTCTTGAAAAAGTAATTATGAAAAAAAATTATTTTCTTTTATGTTTTGAATCCTAGTTATTTGGTTTTAAGGAATCTTACTATTTACTCATATTTGAACAAAATAAAAATATCAACCAAAAAAAACTAATATACTTCATATGCAACTATTTCATTTAGAACAATCTATAAAATGTACTCTAAACATGATTTATTTGTCATATACATTTGTCATCATATATTTCTCATTCCATATTACAGAGTAAAGCCAGTTTTCTTGTCATTTAATCAAAATAAAAACATTTTTTTATTTTGTCAACAGCAATTTATAATAGTGTTTCTCACCACAAAAAAAATATATATTAAGGAGATACTAATTTAATAACTCCCAACATATCATTATAACTAACGAAAAAAAATCATTCATTAATACCACCAAAATAAGCATTTACATTAATAACGATGCAAATTAAAAAGGATAAATTTTTTTTTTTAAAGAAATGAAAGTATCAAGAATTTAGTTTTACCAACAAAGCTACAAATAGACACCTATTTTCAATTTCAGTAAAAGAAAAGTTACAAGAATGATTATGTTAATAATTTAATCGAAAAATTGAAGCCAAAGGATATATATATATATATATATATATATATATATATATATATATATATATATATATATAGACACGCACATATTAAGGTTGATGTCAAATTACATTAAAAAATCTCATGAGAAAAAAAATGAAAAGTCACATAATTTTCAATTTCAATTAATTAAAATATAAATAGGAAAAATCTAAATTAAAAAAATTGTAAAGCAAGCAAAAATTAAAACTAATAATCATTAAAATAGATGACTGAAGAGTAGAACTTGAGAGATAAGAAATCTATAAAAGTCAAGAGAAAAGAAAGGAGATAATGAAAGATTGAGGGTTAAAATAATATTTATTTAAACTAAAATCTTAGATAAAATAATCTAATATCAACTTTTAAAAAGAACTTAAAATTCTAAAATGTTATACTTATTTTTCTTGTTTTTGAGATTCTAATTTTTTTTCCCAAAAATTTAAAAATAAAACAAACACAAAAATTAATAATCAAAAAACATATTACTTTCCAAATGAAACAAAAACTGAAATTTAAAATAAGAAAACAAATTACAAACTTAATCACTATAGAGATTTGAATCATTATAATTAAAGAGAGTGAGATATCCACTTATTATTCTAACTTTAATATTGGATTGACTAATCAAGAGAAACACTTCACCATCTAAAACTTTTGTTCCTCCCTCCTCCTCCACTTTCCGAAGTAAATTTAATATTCTCTTCCATTTGAACTAATAAAATTAGTCTCCACTAGGCCATATAAGTTCGTGTTCCTATCAAATTTGCAGCAAATTAAGATCAACAATGCGGCTTCTTTCCCACTAATTAATTTATTTATTAAGTGACTTTAAAAAATTATAACTTAGATAAAATTAAGCATTTTAAAAATAGTAATAATATTCATATTGAAAATTTTTAATGATGTTTTATAATGATTGACGTGACATCCACTTGGCAAAATGGTATTAGATGGTTTGAATATTTATAATAGTTCTTAATATGTATGTATCATATCAATGACTAAAAGATTTTATTAAAATTTTTCATTGTATGTTTCATCACTCTATAAAAATATAACGAAATATTTTAGTGATTAACCATGATATTAACATACCTATGTGATATTGATAAATGTAAAATATCCCTTATTTCAATATGTACCCGCGGAGTTTTAAACATCTTCAGACACAAAGACGCATCCAATTAGGTGAATATATATATATATATGTGTATTTGTGTGTGTATACATATGTATATGGATATAAATCATTACAAGTTATAGCATATTGTTGGGTTTTTGTCATTTTTTTTCTTCTTTTCTTACAACTTGATTAATGATGGTAAGGCATCTCGCGATAATTTTTTTCAAAATTTCTTCAACCAGTTTCACAAATCTAAATGATGAAATCTCAATATTGCAATAATTATGTTGTTAAAATCTAAATACTTTAAAGAGATAATATCAAACACCCTCTAGAGGTTTTATTAAATATCAAATCAGACACTAAGGTTTAAAAATATCAATAACCCCTCAGAATGAAAAAAATCAAACACCCCTTTGGTAGTCAACAGAAATAAGTTGGAAAAAAAATGAAAAAACCCTCTGATATAAAAAGTAAAAAAGTATATAGTTTAAAATTTTAAAATAAAATTTTAAAAATACGAAAAAAAAAGAGCAAAAGTTAAAGATAAAAATTTAAATAAATTTTTTTAAACTAAAAAATAAAATTTAAAGATAAAAATTTAATAAAATTTAAAGACAAAAATGACAAAAAAATTTGATTTATTTTAATTTTTAAAAAAATTTTAAAAGACAAAATTTAAAGATAAAAAATTAATAAAATTACGTAAAATTTTAATGTAAAAAAAATATTATATAGATACTTTATTTTTTAAATTCAAATTTTTTTGTATAAATACTTTGTTTTTTATATGGAATTTTTATTTGTCATTTTTGTCTTTAAATTTTATTAAATTTTCATCTTTAATTTTATTTTTAAGTTTAAAATTTTTTATTATATAGTGTAAATAATTTTATTAAATTAATTTATTTATTAAGTGACTTTAAAAAATTATAACTTAGATAAAATTAAGCATTTTAAAAATAGTAATAATATTCATATTGAAAATTTTTAATGATGTTTTATAATGATTGACGTGACATCCACTTGGCAAAATGGTATTAGATGGTTTGAATATTTATAATAGTTCTTAATATGTATGTATCATATCAATGACTAAAAGATTTTATTAAAATTTTTCATTGTATGTTTCATCACTCTATAAAAATATAACTAAATATTTTAGTGATTAACCATGATATTAACATACCTATGTGATATTGATAAATGTAAAATATCCCTTATTTCAATATGTACCCGCGGAGTTTTAAACATCTTCAGACACAAAGACGCATCCAATTAGGTGAATATATATATATATATGTGTATTTGTGTGTGTATACATATGTATATGGATATAAATCATTACAAGTTATAGCATATTGTTGGGTTTTTGTCATTTTTTTTCTTCTTTTCTTACAACTTGATTAATGATGGTAAGGCATCTCGCGATAATTTTTTTCAAAATTTCTTCAACCAGTTTCACAAATCTAAATGATGAAATCTCAATATTGCAATAATTATGTTGTTAAAATCTAAATACTTTAAAGAGATAATATCAAACACCCTCTCGAGGTTTTATTAAATATCAAATCGGACCCTAAGGTTTAAAAAATATCAATAACCCCCTGTAATGAAAAAAAAAAATCAAACACCCCCTTGACTGGTAGTCAATAGAAACAAGTTGGAAAAAAGACGAAAAAACCCTCTGATATAAAAGGCAAAAAAGTATATAGTTTAAAATTCTAAAATAAAATTTTAAAAATACAAAAAAGGCAAAAGTTAAAGAAAAAAATTTAATAAAATTATTTACACTGTATAATAAATTTTTTAAACTAAAAAATAAAATTTAAAGATGAAAATTTAAGAAAAGTTAAAGACAAAAATGAAAAAAAAAATTGATGTAGTTTAATTTTTTAAAATTTTTTAAAAGACAAAATTTAAAGATAAAAATTTAATAAAATTTTGTTAAAAATTTTAATGTAAAAAAAATTATTATATAGATACTTTATTTTTTAACTTCAAATTTTTTTGTATAGATACTTTGTTTTTTATATGGAATTTTTATTTGTCATTTTTGTCTTTAAATTTTATTAAATTTTCATCTTTAAATTTTATTTTTTAGTTTAAAAAAATTTATTATATAGTGTAAATAATTTTATTAAATTTTTGTTTTTAAATTTTGCCTTTTTTGTATTTTTAAAATTTTATTTTAGAATTTTAAACTATATACTTTTTTGCCTTTTATATCGGAGGGTTTTTTGTTCGTTTTTTTCAACTTGTTTCCATTGACTAGCAGTCAAGGGGAGTGTCTGATATTTTTTTTTAATTACAGGGGGGTTATTGATATTTTTCAAACCTCAGGGTCCGATTTAATATTTAATAAAACCTTGAGGGGGGTGTTTGATATTATCTCTACTTTAAATTGGGCTAAAAACTTTTGAGGTCACTAAATTATTGTAATCATATATTTTTGCCCATTGAATTTTTTTTTTCTTCAAATGTTTGACTATTAAACTAACTAAAAAAATAGTTACTAGCAATCCTTCTGCTAATATTAGATGTCAACAAAGACTAAAAGAACCCTATGTGTATTTCACATGTTTTTTTGGAGGATAAATTGGTCTCAGTATATATAATATGTGTTTGGCATTTTATATATCAAAATTTGGGAGTGTAAAATTAATTTCAGAGTTCAATATGCACCTAGCCACCTAATTTGTTCTGTCTTACCATTTCCAAAACTCTTTCCTTCTTTTTGAACCCTTTTCTAAATCATTTCAATAATTACTCCATGGTCCATTTTGCAAAAATTGCTTTTAACAAAGAGATAATATCAAACACCCCCCTCAAGATTTTATTAAATATCAAATCGGACCCTGAGGTTTGAAAAATATCAATAACCCCCCTGTAATTAAAAAAAATACCAGACACCCCCTTGACTGTTAGTCAATGGAAACAAGTTGAAAAAAAGAACAAAAAACCCTCCAATATAAAAGGCAAAAAAGTATATAGTTTAAAATTCTAAAATAAAATTTTAAAAATACAAAAAAGGAAAAATTTAAAGACAAAAATTTAATAAAATTATTTACACTATATAATAAATTTTTTTAAACTAAAAAATAAAATTTAAAGATGAAAATTTAATAAAATTTAAAGACAAAAATGACAAATAAAAATTCCATATAAAAAACAAAGTATCTATACAAAAAAAATTGAAGTTAAAAAATAAAGTATCTATATAATAATTTTTTTTACATTAAAATTTTTAACAAAATTTTATTAAATTTTTATCTTTAAATTTTGTCTTTTAAAAAAATTTAAAAAATTAAACTACATCAATTTTTTTTAATTTTTGTCTTTAACTTTTATTAAATTTTCATCTTTAAATTTTATTTTTTAGTTTAAAAAAATTTATTATATTGTGTAAATAATTTTTATAAATTTTTGTCTTTAACTTTTGCCTTTTTTGTATTTTTAAAATTTTAAACTATATACTTTTTTGCCTTTTATATCAAAGGGTTTTTTCATCTTTTTTTCAATTTGTTTCTGTTGACTAGCAGTCAAATGGGTGTTTGATTTTTTTTTTTTCATTACAGGGGGTTATTGATATTTTTTAAACTTTAAGATCCGATTTGATATTTAATAAAACCTCGAGGGGAGTGTTTGATATTATCTCTTTAACAAACCTACAACATGACAACTAAAAACACCGCTCTTTCTCATCTTATTGTTATGCTTTTACCACTCTTATTTTTCAATTCACCACCAACAACAATTATAATAAAAGATGATTCTAGAAGAGGAAGAAATCCTGCTCCAATATCGAATGATGGACTGTAAATAAATTGGCAATAGATTTTGCAACTAAAGAAACAGTAGAAAACACAAAAAAAAAAAAGTATTAATGCCCCAAATCAAATTCCAAAAGTAACTTAGCAAAAGATATAGTTAGTGATCTTCTAAAAATTTCAATAGATTTAGCTACGAGAAATGCAAACAAAACCCAACAGATTTTGAGAACTTTGTTCTTGAATAAACCAAAAAAAAAAAAGCCATTGTTTTCTGTTCTCAAAGAACACTCTATCGCGTACGATCGGTGTCTTAAAGAATACAAGACCATCACATGTGAAGATTTTGAAATTCTTCACTTTTAGATCATTAATTTCAAAATATGTATAAGGATTTGAGGAATTTTAGAACTAGAGTTTATACAATGATAGGGTTTTTGAACAACAAAGGCCCCAAATTAATTTTAGACTCTTATTGGGACTAATTTGCCTTCAAATAAAGTATGTGAAATGCACATGGAATATCTTCCATCTTTGTTAACAACTGAAATTGATAGAAAAACTATTAGTGACCATTTTAATTAAATTTAGTAGCCAGATGTTCAAAAAACAAAAATTCAATAGCCAAAACTAAACGATCATAATAATTTAGTGGTTTTTGAAATTTTTTCCTTTTAAAATTTAATTTCAAATGTCTGAATCTAAATGCTAAACTAATTGATATTGTTTGATGAATATTGATTCCAATGTTGAATTACTCAAATTGTATCATTTTGGCCTTCTATTGATTTTTTTAAAATTATATGTGCAAGTATTAATTCTTTGCAATTAAGAATCAAATACTATTTATGAAAATGTATAAAAGATACAACTTATCAAAATTAATGTTTAAAACAAAAAACATAACACAACACAAATGAATGAAAATCTATTGAACATAGTTACAAAGAATTTTTTTTTTTTTTTAAACTTCTTTTGAAATATATGATATGAGAAAAAGTTAGAACAATAGAGAAGAAAATTGTAAGAATAGGGTAATTTTTATTTTTCTAAAAAAATAAATTAATCTGTCAAAAAAAAATGACAAAAGAGGGTAATTTAGAAATTAGGTATAAATAGCAAGCTCATACAACCAAAGAGTTTAATTTGGAAATTGGGTATAAATAGTTACAAATCTTTGTTCAGTGCATTAAGTGATAAGTAATAAGTTAATTTTTAATATTTAAACTTTTTTATAAGATTTCAACAACCGTCAAGTAGTTAAATGAAGTAAAATCCATGTTAAAACCGGACCGGTTAAAGTAACTGGGAACCAACCATGAGTTTGGTTCAATTTTCACTAAAAGATCAAATTTAAAAAATCTGTTCAAAATCTGGTTAAATTCCAGTTTAATCGGGTCAAAACCTATATCTTTGTAAAAATAACTTAGTTTGACTCTAAATTTTTATAAAACTCATTTTTTTCATTTATAAAGTTTTTAATTTTTTAAATTGAATATCTTAAATGTTTATACAAGAGAATTCTTATAATTTTTAACATATTCTTTACTTAAAATATATTTTTATACTATTTTTTTACAATTATTCAATTATATAATTAAAATTTATACAATTTATACTAAATTTAAACTTGATTACAATAAAAAAAAACTAAATGACTCATCTTTACTATATTTGTATATTTGTTCTAATTTTTTAATTAATTTATATTTATTATATCATAATAATATTATTCATTTTTTTATTACCATTCCAACTGGCTTGACTGCTGACCCCTAACTACTTGATTTTATTGGTTCGCGCTCCAATTCAATTTTAATAATACTAAGTAAAATTTAGTTATTAGGCAAGTTAATATTTCTATAATAAAAAGGTTGTTAACCTAATATTACTATTTTTCATTCTGCCACCACATTGATTAATGCAAATATTCTAAAGAATTGTTTAGTCGAATAAATCCAAAGAGTACACCAGTATGATACACCCATTTCAAGACCTTTTGGATTCGTACATAATATTCATGGAAATTTTCAGTAAATTGTCACAATAATTGAATAGGTATTTATTGATAAAGAAGAAATGCATTGAATAATATAATGATTGTTGTGCACTGAATTAATTCTATCACAAAATACCACATTAGTTAAGGAGGCATTTGACTAAAATTTTTGGACAAATTTCATTCATTTCCCTTGAGGTTTATGTAAACTACTAATCGAATCCCCTCTTCAAATACCATCACGCCCCCTTAACAGGACGAATAAAATAGTCAACTAACGGAAATGATCGAAATGACCAAAGCATCATATGTAGTTTTGACTTAGAAAAGTAAAACAAAACAAAAGAGGCCAAAAGAGCATAAATAAAAAAGGGACCAAACTTCACTGCTTAACGATCCAACAAAACATTTTAGAAAACCCTTATCTCCATCCCATCTAGACATGCCCATCAGGCTTCTCCATCTCCATAGGCAAAAATTTCACAATGTTTTGCTGCCAAAACGAAACAAGCATGTTTAGAAAGCAATCGAAGGTCGTATTTTGAAAGCAATCTCTAGTTGGAACAGGCATAGTGATGTGTATCCACTTCAATAATAAGTATATGTGGCTATCATGCATTGCATGGCCATCTTTAACATTCTTTATCATAAAAGAAGTAGCTTGAATTTGATCATTACTCACTGTAAAGACTAATGAACCTATTAGATTGAAAATCGTAACACATTCAATGTCTATTTTTGGGGGAATTTTGATGGTTTTGATATTTTTCACTTTTTTTAAGCATTGAATTGAATGTTGACTCATATTTGTTGTTCATGATTGTGTAATTAATAATTTTATGGTTTATCTACATTTGCATATATGGGTCAGGTTTTAGGGTTTATTGATAGGTATTTCATCATATATTGGTTCTAGTTATTTGCTACGGCAATTATGGTTGTAAATAGCAAATATGAGTGTGGATGACAAAAATATGACACATTTGTGTATTGACAAATTTCTATGTTTATTATGCCTTATGGTAAAACAGTAAAATAAGGCGTGATGAGTTTCTATTGGTTTCAAGATTTTCAATGTCGTTTTTGTAAAATTTAGATGACGTATGGAAATCAGATGTTTTCTATAAATAATGCTAACTTCGATAGATATTCTCACATAGTGTTACTTTCTAATGTGTTCGAGAAGTTGTTTAATGGTCCTAATAGATAGAGAAATACAAAATTCAACATTATATGTGAGTTACCTTCGAAGTAGGTGAAATGGATATAAATTCAGATAGTGATGTAGAAGTAATGTTTAGATTGCATGGCAATGAGGGTCTTATTAATTTCATAATTATTGATGATGCACATGGGAACGGTTGTACCGCTAATGTTGTTAATAAAAATGTGAAGAGAAAATAAGGTAAAAGTGCTAGCAATAGAAAGAATAAAAAAATAGTTGCAAATGTAGGAGGTACACAAGATGATTAGGTAGAATTAGAAAGTGATGATGAGTTGTATGTGATAAATGATAAGGATGAAATGTATCATTATATGAATGATGATCTATTTATGAATTATGTTATTGAAGGGGTAGAAGAAGAGGGTCAGAGTGGGAGTGAGGTGATGAAAATGCAAAGGCTGTTGATCCATTGAATCCATTACAAGGGATTGGTGGTCTAATGACAAGGTCAAGAGCTAAGAAAAAGCAAGTTGCCTTAATATCCTTCATAACCAAATGTCAAGCTAAGGAAGCAATGAAGGTTGGCAATTGTAGTCCATATGTCATTCTATTAAGTGTTGTGGAAAGTGAGCCAAGTGTGTCAACCAAAGTGGAAGAGTCCAACTAGCTAAGGCCGAAGACATGAGGTTTAGGAAGGTTCAAATTTAGCTCCAATTCAGATCAATTCCATTCAAAGACTTGGAGTGTAATTTTTGGGAAATTCCAAGCCACAAATGAAGTTCTAAAATTCGGCCAGCACACAACAAATTCATTCCACATTTGGATTTTAGTTTAAGGAATGTTTAGTTTTTAGTTTAGGCAATACTTTTCATCTTTGTCTTAGACTAGGAGTTTTTAGTAATAGTTTCTTTAGTTAGTTTCCTAAAAAGCTAATCCAACTAGAGAATGGCTTTCTTAATTCTTACAACTTGTAAACTATAAATAGAGGCATTCAGCCACAATAAAATTCAGACTTTTGATCAATACAAACTTGAGAGCTTTTAGCTTTTCTTTGAGTTCTAGTTTAGAACTTGTTTTGAGTCTTTGAGGATAGCCTCTTAGGTTCATGTTTAAGCTATTTTGTTGAGTTTCTTTCTCTCAACAATCTGAGTGTGCCGGTTGGTTCCAAGGATAGTCAAAGTTCACATCTTGGGTCTTTAATAATTCCATTAGATGTCAAGTGGACAAAAGTAAAGTTCCAAGGATAGTCAAAGTTCACATCTTGGGTTTTTGATAACTCCATTGGGTGTCTTGCTAAAAGAGGACTAGTTCAACCTAGAGGACGATACTAGGACCAACACTCTGGTATAGGTTTGAATTCTTATTCTTTGGTTTAAGATTTGTATCATGAGGTATCCAATTATGAATCAAATGATGAAGCCCCCACTAAAAATGATTCTGATAGTGATTTCGAGAATGATCTAATGAGATCATGCTTGAATGGGCCTAAACTCAAAATTATTAAGAGTGAGAAATTTAAGCTATTGCTAGGATGATAGTTGAAGATATAAACACATTCAAAAAGGTGCTTTATGAATATTCAATCTAGTGGAGATTTACACTTATAAGGGTGAAAAAAAAGAAGAAAAGAGTTACAATAGTTTGTGGTAATGATGAATGTGAGTGGAGAGTTTATGCCTCATCAATAACAGATGGAATGACTTTTAAAGTTAAGATAGCTAATCCATATCACACTTGTTAAAATGCTCGAAATCTTGGGAAATTTGCAAATATAGCACCTTTTTGAGTTGACTTTGCAAATATAGCACATTCCTTTTTTTTGTTGCTGTTATAGCACTTCAAAGTTGCATAAAGACTAAAACACCCCTCATATTCTCTTCTAAAACTCAAAGACAGCACTTCGCCCTCATCTTCTTTTAGAACGACTATTTTTTTCTTAGAACCCATTAGTCTTTTTGCTTTATCGATTCAACAAAATTTATTCGCACACCCTATTGAACCATCATCTTCAAGCAAGAAGTCCGTGGTATTTTTTATTTACATTTGAACTGGGTTTGAACAAGAAATTGGTTGAGCATAACCTAGTGCTCAATCTAAAATTCGACCTTGTATTGGACCTAACCTAGTGCTTGACCTAAAACTAGACATAAAACTCAACCCGACCTAAAACTCAACCTAACCTAGTGCTCCCGTTTAAATGACTACATACTCGACCTAAAACTAGACCTAAGGATCGACCCGTTTCTCGTTTAAATTCACAAATCTAGTTCAACTAGTGCAAATTTCAACTAACATCTAGCTGATGCGATTTCTTCTCCACGGTCGCAACCTCTTGTTCAAAGATGATAGTTCAATGGGGTGTGAGAACAAATTTTGTTGAATTAATGAAGCAGGAGACTAATGGGTTTTGAGAAAAAAAAATAGTCATTTTAAAAGAAGATGAGGGTGAAGTGCTATGTCTTTACATTTTAGAAGAGAATATGAGGGGCATTTTGGTTTTTATACAGCCTTGAAATGCTATAACAGCAAACACAAAAGGGATGTGCTATATTTGCAAAGTCAACTAAAAAATATGCTATATTTGCAAATCTCCCCTAAATCTTAGAGTTTCAGCATAAATAAATGACTTAGTTAGGTCATATCCTTATGAGAAGAAAAGCGTCATAAAAAATGAGTTAATTAAATTTGATATTCATCCAACTAACATGCAATTATGAAGGGCAAAGAAAAAAGGCATATAAATGATAGATGAGAATTATGCCGAATCTTATAAATGCTACCTAAATATTGTGTAATAATTATGAGAACAAATCCTGGAAGTGTAGCAAAAGTTCATTATCATATGTCTCTAAGTACTACAATTCCTTATGTTAAGAGATTTTTTATGGGATTCAATGCAATGAAATAAGACTTCCCTAGTGGTTGCCAACCCTAGGTTGCCACTTGAAGGGACCTTTAGAGGGTGTATTGCTATTTGCCATTAGAATACATGAGAATGGAGGGCTAGTTCCACTTGCCTTAGTTGTAATGGAAAGTAAAAATAAGGATAATTGGCTTCTTTTTTTTTTTTTTAATGGTTGTCTGAACTTCTAGAGGGATTTTCTCCTACCAAAACATGGACCTTCATGACAAACAAACAGAAGGTAATATACATATATTAGGTTTTATTTACTAACTCCTTATTTTGATTTCATGCGTAAATGGTGTATTCTCACTTCCCATATTTAGGGTTTGGTTGAGGCTATTACTCAAAAGGTGAAGTATGCGATACATAGGAAATACTACATGCATATATTTACCAATTTCATGGAGAAATTTTTATCAATCATCCTTAATAAATTGTTTTGAAATACTGTAGGTCTTATTGGATAGGTGAAGGAGCTAAAATCTAAAACATATCACTAGTTCGATAAAACAGGCGAGAAAGTGTGGATAAAGTATACTTTCCATATAAGTTGAAGAATGACCACATAATAAAAAATACCAGTGAGTCATTAAACAATTGGGTGGGTGACTTGAGAAAGAAGCCTATTTTGATGATGATGAAAACTCTGAGATCAAAGTTGATGAGTAAAATTCAGAAAACATATGAATCTGCGTGTACATGGCAATATGACATGGTACCAAGAGCAATGGTTAAGTTGAATGAAGCAATAGAAAGGTGCAGAACATTGACACGTAAGTATGCTACTAAGATGACATATGAAGCAAAGGAGAGAAGTGTGACATACATTGTTGAAACTGCGACTAGATCATCATGTGATTGTTAGGTGTAGAATGACTGGTCCTCATTGATAGAAGACAAATATTGACTAACTACTATGATCTATGTTTATCCAAGGAGACTTACTTGAAGATATACATCAATCTCATCAAACCTATTCCCGATGTGAGTTTCTAGCCAGAGTTTGCAAAAAAATGAGGTTCTTGAAGTTCTACCACTAGAATTAAGAAGAAGACTTGGTAAACCTAGAAAATCCAGAAGAAAAGCTATGGTTGAACTTATTACTGTCAGTGTAAGAAAGTCAGGCACCTTGAGATGTGGCACTGCATACAGTTTGAGCACACTAAAAGAACCTGTACAGGTAGACCATAGGTGGTAAGAAGAAGGTGTTCCAAGAAGGTCAACAAGCAAGTTACTTTCATTTTTAGTTCCATTCATTATCTTCATTTTGTGGTATGTCGTATGATTAAATTGAATTATGACTATAAGTATGCCTTCTTTTGAAGCCCAAAATTGAGAGTACATCTAGTCAAGTGCCTAGAACAAGTACACCTACAAACAATACAAAAGAAACTGCAATTGGCGCTCATAATGGTGGACAAAACAATGTGAGTGCACAAAGAACCCGACAATCGTAGGTTGCATTTATTTTTACTTTAGTCTATTAGCTTCAGTTAATGATATTCAAATAGTTTGACTGAAATGTGACTAAAAGTATGGTTGTTTTTGAAGTATGAAATTGGGAATACTTTTGGCCAAGTCCCTTAAACAAATGTACATGAAGAATGAACCAGAGAATCTACATTTGGTACTCAGAATGATGATCAAAACAAAACTAAATCAAGATCCACATATATGAATACACAATGAACCCCACAATCTGGGCAGTCATCTGAGGTAAGTTAAACTTCTATATTCATTTTCACTAGTACAACACAATTTGATTTTTGTACTATGTCTTGAAAAATGCCTTGATTGATATAACATAGGTTGTTAAGGGAGCTCAATCGCAAAAGATGTTTGGTAGTGGCATGGTAGAAAAATTGCTTAGATTAGCTCTATGATCAAGCTCTTCAAAAGCAATGAAGAGCAAACCAAAAACTACTAGAATGTCAAAGTCTAGTATTGCAAGAGTTGCTTGGGAAAATAATCTTCACAAATCAAGCTCTTTCTAGGGAACATATAATCTTAGATGTAACATGTCCTAGGAATTTGCTAATTACTTATGTTGACTTGTTTTAGATGAGTTGAGGTTATACAATGGGTCATTTGTTGCATGGCTAGTATCGCATGTATTGTTTCTTTTAAATTTTATCTTTTGATATGATCCTCACTAAACTGCTTGTTAGGGATCATTTGCTATTATTCTCATTGAACTACATTTGAAATTATTTTGTAACTATATCATGACACTCTATGGAAGATCCTAGGATTGGCAATGAACATTTAATGATCCACAGCATTGTTGTTCTTCACTATATTCATTCTAATCTATTAGTTTCTAACCATATGAATTACACAACGAATGACAAACACATACAATTATGTAGACTTTTATATAAATAAATTTTACTCCATTATAACAAGTTGTTCATCACATTACTAATACATGCGAATAAGTCCATAAAAATTGAGTAAAATTACATTCGCCAATGAACTTCTCTGACAATCCAACAAAATGTGTCTAAAAACAAATGTTTCTATATTGGCTTGTATTGACACAACAAAACAACAACTGCACATTATTTCTAGCAATATAAACATTGATTCCATGTCTTCAACTTCTCAAATTCAACTTCCACAGCGGAAAAGTATATAGCCAATAAAATCAAATTTATGATCACTAATATCAGTATTATCTTACTGCATTTGAATTGTAAATTGACACATTCATTTTCTACCATTCCAAAAGTGCTTCTAACGTTATTCTACCCAATACTTTAAAATCTCCAACTCACATGATAGATATTCACATTTTTCTCCATAGCTTTGGCCATCACTAATAGAACTTAATTTGTATATATTTCTTGTTATTATTTTTCCTAATATTTGATTTCAAGATGAAATTAATTGATTTCGCTATGTTTTGTGTTGTAGATGTTAAAAGTAGATGTTTGAAGGAAAAAGGGCTTAAAAGTAGGATTTTCTGGAGAATTCGACCAGAAGACCTTCCGGTGCTAGGTGTGGGCACGTCTAAAACACTGATAGGCTAAGCAAAATTTTCATCAAAAAGAGGAGTCATTAGGTGACTAAAAGGCAATTAAAGAAAGAGAATATTGCAGCAAAAATTTTAGGAAATAAATCTTTTATTTTAATTAGGAGTCATTTTCCTATTCTTGTTGTATTTCTTTTTTAGAATAGAATTTAATTTTTAGTAACCTTTTAGAGTTAGGATACTTATCAAACTTTTAGGAAACAACTTTTGTTATAAAAGGAGAACTCTAGAGGTGCCAAAAGAGGGAGAGAGTAGCCGCACACATACATCTCTTCTCTCCATCGCCTTTCACTCTCTTTTCTCCTTTTTACTTTTGTTTTGCCATCTGTTATGTCTAGGAACTAAACTCCTATTCTAGTTGAAGAATAATTGAAAGCCGGCTCTACAACAATTGTGAGAGCTATTGTTTTGAATGTTCTTATAAATTTATGGGTATTTTTTATTTCCTACAATTTATTATTTATGATTTTGTTGTTTAATTGGATAATTGGCGTCATTATTTGATTGATAATATAGTCTACTACTAACTAGGATGTCAAGGTTTGATTGTTTTAGTAAAGTGACAATTGGCATGATTATTACTTGGTAAGTGACTCAATTGTGTCAAAGAATAAATAATCTAATTGAAATAAGCACAATGTGAGTTTGTTGGTTAGAATTAGGTTTTTCTCTTAATGTTGTTGGTAAATTGAATTCTATGGTAGTAGCTAGGTTATTTACCGACAATAAAAGTGATTGATGAGAGTCTCTTAATTGCTAACAAAGTAAGGAGAAATGGGTTGTTTTTGGCGGTATTAAGTGACTATAACCACTTTATTTGTGAATATATGAGATTAACCTTGTGTCAATGACCAATTGAATGAACCCATTCTAAAATTATTCCTTTGACTAGATTTTATTAATTATTGAATTTTACCACTTCTAATTCTACTTTAATTACTATATTTAGTTTTAATTTGTTATTTTACATTTTTAATTTTTAATATTGTCTAAAAATAACCCCCAATTATTCTGTTGAGAGATAAATCTACCATTCCCTGAAGAGATGACCTAGTTTCCACTATACTACGAAGTTTTGAGAGTTAGAATTTATTTTTAGTGGTTTAACAACATGCCAATCACCCAGTTCAATCATCCATGAATAGCACATGAATAATACAATCTTTCAGGATTCTTGGTTGATTTTGATACCAAAATTATACATTTTCTTCCACAAATACCACATATTATAACCTCAAATCTTTCATTTTTAGATGCGGTACTGTTATTTGATGAAGCCATAAACACCCCCTCTTCCCTCTCCTCCCCTCCCCCCCCCCCCCCTCCCCAAAACACAATTTGAAAAAGCCAATCAAATGTAGGCACAAACTCATATTAATTTCAACAATATGGAGCGACTTTCGACCAAATTGCAAAATAGAAATTCCAAAGTCTGCTTTTTAGAGAGCAGTTGTATGGTACATTCTAGTTGTTGTCTAATACACCAAAAGCCATTTTTAACCATATTTAAGAGGGGCATTTTTGTCTTTTGAGTTCTCATAATGCTGATTGTTAGACTTAGATAATTTCGTCCAACAAACCTTTTTTTTTGTCACTCATCTGTTAACTATTGTAATGGTAACTAACAACAAGATGTCATACGTTATGATTTTTCACGGTCAGGAGGGATCGTGATAGTATTTTCAATTAGTAGTTTATATAAACCTAAAGAGTGGTAAATGTAATTTACCTAAAAATTTCTTTGGATGTTTATCATTAGTTTACAAACAAAATATGAAAATTTTAGTTAAATCCAAAGCAAAAACATAAAGAGAAGACCGACAAAATGATTCCTCACAAATACACAAATGATATTTTTTATCATTCACATTTAAAATGGTGAAAAATAATCCTTTATATTTTGTTAATATATTTTCTTGGTCATCCGTCAAATTTTTATCTATTTTTCCTTTATAAAAACCTCATGTGCACCTCACGTGATATTTAACCTAAGATAAAAGTAGAAACAAACTAATTAACCCATACCCTTAACCCTAATTATAGAAATCATTCCCATTGACCTCCATCCCTAACCTCCACTCAATCATTCCTGCTGACCTCCACCCTCAACTCTCAACCCACCTTTACTCTATCTGCCTTCACGCCTTCTCTTTTCGGAAATTCCTCCATATCAACTGCCCTGCAGCTTCAAAAGATTGATGAGTTTGGTGGCACCCCCGTGTGGGTGCAGCTGGCACCAATTGACCAATGGTTACTGGAATTTGGTAAGACCCCTTATGTCCACTGTTGGGGTATGGCACCCCAAAGGATTAAAAAGTTCTATCTCCCTTTTTGGATTAGTTGTTTCTATATCTTAAGAACAAAGGATTACAAACTGCATAGGAGATTGGGCGATTTTGAGAATGGATGATATTAACAACAAGTTTGATGATTACTTGTTCCAGTGGGGGCTGATTTATTTGTTTTCACTTTTACCTTTAGTTTAAATATTCTATGTGCAGCACATAAGGCTTTTAGACGAAAAAAATGAATAAAAGTGTTACAAAAGTATGATGAAAGATTAAAAAAAATTACATTAATAAAATATAAAAAATTATTTTTTATCAATTTAAATGTGAGAATAAAAAAAATCGTTTGCAAATTTATAAGGATCAATTTGTCGATTTTCTCAAACATAAACCATGCGATATTTTATTCACTAAGGGCATTCACACCAACCCCTTTTGGGACTGGCCGTGCTTGCCAAGGCCACGCCACATCAGCACAGTTGTTGATGCGGCGTGGCTTTAAAATTGAATGGTCTTCAGCCGTGGCTTCTGCGTTAACGCCTGCCACGGCCTGGCCATAGTATTTTATTTTATTTTTGTAGGCGTCAAAATGATGCCAAACGATGTCGTTGTTCTCTTTTTTTTCCTTTTCTACCACAGCTAACAGGCACAGACGTGACGCACTCTGAAAATTGTTGCAACCAAACAATGGTTTGCAATAGCTATTTTCCCTATTTAGAAGAAAAAAACAAAATCACCAATTAATAGAAAATATTTTTCTCTATAAATTGACATGCATTTTTACCTTTTTTGGTACAAAATCTAATATTTTTATTTTTCAAACTCTCTCAAAATTATTCTTAGGCTACATAAAATTTGATAAATAAAAAATAAAAAATATTTTAATAATTATTAATTTAAATAAGAAGTATTAAATATATTAAATAAATAGTGAAAAATGATATAGAGGAGAGAGAATTTGGTAATGTAAATTTTAAGGTCAAGCCATTAGCATAGGCAATTAAAATCCACATCACCAATTTCTCTATTCTCTATATTTTTTTCACTATTTATTTAATATATTTAATACTTCTTATTTAAATTAATAATTATTAAAATATTATCTATTTTTTATTTATCAAATTTTATGTAACTAAGAATAACTTTGAGAGAATTTAAAAAATAAAAATATTAGATTTTGCACAAAATAAGTAAAATATATATAAATTTATAAAGAAAAATATTTTCTATTAATTGATAATTTTTTAAAAAAATATATGAAAAATAACTATTGTAAATTATTATTTGGTTTGTAATAATTTTCCGACGTGTCACGTCTGCCGCGCGCCTGTGGCATAAAAGGAAAAAAAAAAAAAACAAAAGAGAACAATGACGCCGTCCTTTTGATGCTTTGAAAAAAAACCATGGTCAGACACAGAGGGTAAGGGTATATAACTATATAAGCATTTTTGCTGTGTGACGTGACGTGACGTGACGTTGCAAAAAGGTCAGCTCAAAGGGGCTGCTGTGGGTCCTCTCACTTTACACGCTGTAGAATACAAATCAGACTTCCGCGCAATATAATAATAAGCAATACAAACATAAGAGAACAATGACGTTGTACAATATAATAATAAGCAATACAAACAACACAAACCAAAATTTTATAAAACCCATTGCCATCTCCTACTTGATCATAAGTTGTACTTCCCAAAACCTAAAAACAAACTCATCAGTGGACTTAAATCAAAAACCCTTAGACAATGGCCGCCCAAACTCAACTTTGTCACCCATTACGATCCCTCAATCTCCCACTTAGAACACCAAAAAACCCACCTTCCTTTAATCCCAAGCTTAAACCCAACATCCTCAGCATCTCCGGCAAGCTGAGGGCCGCCGTGGTGGGCGGCGGGCCAGCTGGCTCCTCGGCAGCTGAAGCACTAGCTGCAGGTGGCATCGAGACTTTCCTCTTTGAACGCAGCCCCTCCACGGCCAAACCATGCGGTGGAGCTATCCCACTTTGCATGCTAGAGGAGTTTTCCATCCCAACTCACCTCATCGATCGAAAAGTCACAAAAATGAAGATCATATCTCCGTCCAATCTCAGTGTTGATTTTGGCAAAACCCTTCAATCCCACGAGTTTATTCCAATGCTCCGCCGCGAGGTGCTCGATGACTTCCTCCGCCGCCGTGCTGAATCTAGTGGGGCCACCCTTGTTCAAGGCCTTGTCACAAATCTGGAGGTTCCCTCAACAAACAGCTCTTCATACGTAGTTCATTATAATATGAATAACTTGCAGAAATCTCTTGCAGTTGATGTCGTCATTGGTGCTGATGGAGCCAACAGTAAAGTGGCTAAGTCCATAAAAGCAGGAGATTACACTTGTGCCATTGCTTTTCAAGAAAGGATTAAATTGCCTGATGATAAGATGGCTTACTATGAAAATTTGGCTGAAATGTACGTCGGTAATGATGTATCCCCTGATTTTTACGCATGGGTTTTCCCCAAATGCGACCATGTGGCTGTAGGAACCGGTACAGTATGCTCCAAGAAAGATCTCAAAATGTTTCAACATGGTATCAGAGCAAGAGCTAAACCAAAACTTCAAGGTGGCCGGATTATCAAAATCGAGGCTCACCCAATCCCGGAGCATCCCCGTCCGTTTAGGGTTAGGGGACGAGTGGCTCTAGTGGGGGATGCAGCGGGATACGTGACAAAATGTTCCGGTGAGGGGATTTATTTTGCAGCAAAGAGCGGTAGGATGTGTGGGAGGCGATCGTTAGGGCGTCGGAAGGAGGAGAAAGGATGATAGGAGAAGATGATTTGAAGAGGGAATATTTGAAGAAATGGGATGAAAAGTTTTTAACCACATTTAGGTTTTTGGATTTGCTACAAAGGGTGTTTTATGGCTGCAACGCAGCAAGGGAAGCATTGGTGGAGTTGTGTGGGGATGAGTATGTACAGAGGATGACCTTTGAGAGCTATTTGTACAAGAAATTAGCTAAGGGGAATACATGGGAAGACGTGAAGATGGTTATGAATACAATTGGGAGCCTAATTAGGTGTGAAATTGTAGGAAGAGGAATGGAAATTTGTGATAAACGAGCACTTGCACAGCCAGATATCTAGAGGAAAGGATGGTTCTGCATCTGTAAAAATTTAGAAATGGTAACCAATTTATCCCTTGTAGATTTTAAGGAGTTGGATTTACCAACTTTGCAAGATATTGTTCAAAAATGTTGAATTGGGGGGGTTTGGTTAGCTCAGAATAATGTAACACCATTTTAAAAATAACTGCCGAAGGGATCACTCTGTCTGTCATGTCGCTTTGGGTATTTATGCTTGCCTCTAGTCTGTGATTAAGTTTAGTTTTGAAATGAAGCAAATCCCCTGATCTTTTAAAAGCGCTTCCTTAGAGAGTCGGAGCACTTACAATTAATCAGACCCCCATAAGAACAAAAGATCAATGTTTACAATGTGGAAGAGATTAAGAAAGGAAGAGTTTCCCTACCTAAAGAAGCAATTGGTGAGGGGTATTGTTTTAAACTTTTCTTTCCCACTACTCTTCAAGACTTGATATCTTTTGTAATTCTTTCTTTGAAGTAATATATGAAAACTTTTATTTTAACTTTCAACCTTCTAAACTTTATTTATGCTTTTCAATTCTTTCTTCATATAAAAGCATTACTGGCTTTTTTTTATTTACTTGCATATATGTAAATCATAAATTATAATGTGTGGAAGTATTTCTCGAAAAACACAACGTATACGCATTGCTTGCCTCACTCACGAATGCATTTATAAAAGACTCACTATTGTGATCTGTGACAGCTGGTATCAAAATGAGATGTTAGAAAGTCACTTGCCACCATAGAAAATTGGGGGAAAAAATTTCCGTATCTTCACATACATAAACTTATAGCAAACCTTGTATTCCTTGTTCTAAACAGGAGAAGACGAGGAAGTAATAGCTTCAGCAAAGTCCTAGCAATCATTAAGGCTTTGAGCACAGATTGTCTGCATAATCACACAAACCATATTTCTACTTAGCAAATGCAATGAAACTAATGATAAAGTTAGTGCAGAAAAGTGTGTTGATCATTAAGGCTTTGAGCACAGATTGTCTGCATAATCACACAACCCATATTCTACTTAGCAAATGCAATGAAACTAATGATAGAGTTAGTGCAGCAAAGTGTGTTGACAGCTCCGCTATTCCTTATATGCCGACTTATGCCTCGGCAATTGGTTCACCTGGTCGCTCTCCAGAAACCTGGTCACAAAAAGACCAAATTTGAATTCCATATACACTTTTCCATTTTGGTCATAAGAAATTAAATTGACACTGAATACCATTTTTTGCAATTGCCATTGACATTTAAAGGCAAAAAGAATCGTCATAATGCCAATTTAAAGACAATAAAAAAGACATAAAATGGCAAATAAAAACAGCCGAAGTGGAATCTACATAAACATAAGAGCTAGGAAACTGACAGGCCATCAGTCATTGCGGATCAAGGTTAGTTGAGGCCCTTTACAAAGTAGGCTGGAAGATAAGAAACCTAATTAGCTTCGGGTTCTATGAATTCTACAAGAGTAAGGAACCATGTTATCATTTGCAAGCTAGAGAAGCAAAACAAGCTTTTCACTCCAGCTATATAAAAATAGTTAGTTAATTTTAGCTTATTTCTTCATGAAAAGAATGCAAGTTTATTGATACCTCAATATTCTTTCAATCTTAACAAGCACAACGATATACATCATTTTGTATTGGAGAATGGAATTTTAAAATTGAAATATGCAAGCTTCAATGAAGAAAACTTAGAAATTCAAAGAAGATCACATTTATGTTAATTCCCTTTTACAGAACCTAATTGCAAACAATCTCAAAACGAGTTAAAGAGGAAATAAAAAAGTTACAGCTGCATCATACATTTTCCCTTTCTATAATCAGGACAAAAGGTACTTGCAATAGAAGTTCATGTTGATTGTGACAGAACAAAGATACCTATTTTGGAAGAACTTCTTTATGAGCTTTATAAGAAAGAATCACATTCCATATCAGAGCAATAACGTTGGCGGCAAGGACCTGTAACCAATGATACAAAGCCAAAATAAGGGTAAATCCAAATTGAAGAAAACTGACCTTTCTTTCTCAGATACGTTAAAAAGAGTACAGCCAGGAAGTCAACAAAAGATGAAGTGCATGCTGTTGTTCCACAGATTTAAGTTCAATTGAAACAGATATAAATCATACAAGAAGGTAGGCATACCCATTCTACATTAACTTAAACTCATCATGACAAGCAAGGCATAAGAAGTAAAAAACACACGCATCTCATAATTGCGCCTACTTGTACAACAACATTGCTTGCAATTTTCAAGTAGCAATAATGTTGCTGAAAAATGAACTGGTTTATGAGTTATAGCTCAGACCATAATGCAAATTTGCTGAAAAACGAACTGGTTTATGAGCTACAGGGCAGACCACAATGCAAAATGATCACATTGATGCCAATCAAGCAAAAGAAGTTTTTCTTGCAGAAAGCACTGTGTTTTCTGTAATAGTTCACCGTTACAGTAAATGTAGAACCAATTCTAAAAGAATCATGTCCATAAATTAGTACTTCTCACTGAAACTAGTAGTTAAGATTAGAAACTAAGGAAACTTTTCCATGTTCTCAGCTCTTTATGAGACATTGACAATTCAAAACACTTCAGACACCTCCCTTAAAAAAAATCAAGATGTATTTCCAAGTTAGAATCATACATGAGCATAAGCAAACATTTCTATCTCAGAAACATGCAATAGCCCATGCAAATAGCATTTGGAAAAGTTTCTCAATAGATTATTTGGAGTTTTATGGAAAGAACAGCTTTAAACGCACACGCACCCACATATCAAAGTTCTCATCCACAATGCAACATTATCAAAGTTGTGTGCAAAACATGAAACAACACAAATCATTCCGATATAAATAACAAATGCACAAATCAATCCATAAGATACCAGAATCCACCAATTTGAACTTATGAAAATCTTGTGATTGAATCACAGGAATCTACAAACCATTTTTTGAGCCTTTGTTCTGAAGTTGAATGTGGGGTTGTAAAAGACAGCTACAGCATATCTCATGTTTCAAGGCTAAAGGTAAAACAGCAAAAGAATTTGGGTCCCTGTGACACAACCGTATCCCAGTTTAACAGTTTAACGCTGAGGAATTCTTCAAACTATTGGTACCTCATTGTTTTACCAACGTTGCCAACTATCGTCCAGGAAGAAGAAGTTTCCAACAAACCACTAAGATTAGAAATTGTATAGAAGCAAATAAGTGCCTCCCTGTATATTGGTGCATTTTAGAGATCCTGTTATAAGAACAGCTAAATTCAACCTATATAAGAAAACAAGAGATCTAACACAAGTATATGAAATATCCAACTGAAAATGTTTTGGTTGATGACAAACTAATAAAAGATCGATGGAATGGATACTTTTATAACCTATTTAATGAAGTCAATGAAAATGAAGTTACCCTATGTGAGTTAGAATAATCTAAGCTAAAAAGAAATTTATTGCTAAATTCAACCTTTGGAGGTAAAAAAAAGCACTACGAGCAATGACAAATGGTAAAGCAGTAGGTCCTGATGATATTTCAATTGAGGTATCGAAGTATCTTGGAAAAGTTGGTATCACATGGCACACGAATATATTTAATTTAATTGTGAAAAATTTTAAAAATGCCTAATCAATAGAACTTATAATTGAGAAACGAGACTAGTGTATTAGAAAATCAATTTAGTTTTATGCCAGGGAAATCTATAATAGAAACTTTACATCTAATAAGAAAATTATGTGAGCATTATAGGAAAAGAAAACTAGATTTACACCTAGTATTTATTGATTTTGAAAAGACATGATAGAATTAATCGGGATACAATGTATGGATATTAAAAAAGAGAGGGGTAAGAGTAGCTTATATAGAACTTATAACAGATATCTATAAAGATGTAACATTTTTAAAAATGCCAGTAAAGATAGCACGTGGGTTTCTGAATACTATAAGTTTGCATCAGGGATCCTCTTTCACCCTATACCTTTTTGCTTAGTAATAGACGAACTTACAAAACATATGCAGACAACAATCTATGAATGTATGTTATTTGTATTATTTGTAAATGATATGGTTTTGATTGAGATGAGAGGAGTGAATAGCAGGTTAGACACTTAGAGAGAAGCATTAGAACTGAAAAGTTTCAATAAGAAATGGTAAAAATGAATAAATGGAGTGCCACTTTAATAACATAAGAAAAGCAATGAAATTTGAAAATTGACTTGCATTCATTAGATGTATATAAAAACTTCAAATATTTAGCGCCTATCCTCTAAGAAAATAGGGCAATTGGTAAAGATGTAATACATAGAATTCAGGTAACTTAGAGCAAACGGAGAAGTGCATCCTCTATTTTTTGTGAACGTAACGTATCGCTAAAATTGAAATGAAAATTTTATAAAATAACTATAAGATCAGTGATACTCTATAAATCAAAGTGTTAGGGCACAATGAACATAAACAAAAAATGAGGAAAGTAAAAATGACAATGTTAAAATGGATGTGTGAACACACTAGACTAAATAGAATAAGTAATGAATGTATTACGAAAAGTAGGGGTAGCCTTAATAAATGACAAAATGAGAGAAATAAGTGGTTTACACATACGAATGCGTCAGACACCCTTAGATGCACCTGTACGGTGTGTAGAAAATAAATTATTATGAATTCAAATTAAAGGGAAGGGAAAGACCTAAAATGACTTAGAAAGAAACTATTAAAAAAGATAGGAATTATCTAGACTTAAATGAAAATATTGGTTTCAATAGAACATGATCACAAGATATGATCCATATAGCTAATCCTACATAGTGGGACAAAAACTTAGTTGTTGTTGCTGTATTATAAGAAGAGCTAAATACTTCAAAAGTTCTGACATCTCTTGCAATTATTTGCATGCTTACAAGCTGCATCCTTGTAGTGCATGATACTAAACAAGTCTAGGGGTCACACTTCTTAATGAGATTTGATACAGAGCACATCAACAAATTCAATCTAAGTTCTGCTGCAAATACTTTCTCCAAAAAAAAAATATATATATATATTGTCATATCTTGACATCCTGGCATCATTTTAGTGTCTAATCAAAATTAGATCCAGTTTCCTTCAAGCAGAATCAATGCTAGGGGATATTCTGACACCGACAAGAGCTTCAATTCCGAGTTACTACTTCTTCCTCCCTAGGCTTAGGCTTTCACGGGAACTCTCTTCTTAGAAATCTTAATTAATCCCCTATTTCCCTTCTCTTGTTGAAGTTATATGTATTTCAAAGTCTTGGAGATATTCATGCCAAGCTTTAGATAATCCATTTTGAAATAAATAGATTAACAGTTAGCTACACAAGTTCAGTGTTCTTGCAAAATACACAGACAATATGCTATACTTTAAACAGGGAAAAAGCAATCCCATCTCACAGAAAGTTCTCAGCAAATTACAGGAATAAAAGAAACATTATCGCCTTCAAACCTGAAATTGTTGTGGCACAAAACGGAAGTTGAGGAATTGAAAAGGAATCCAAAGTTGCCAGTTAGCAACAACTGCAGAGAACCACTCCTGCAAAAGTGAGATTTAGGGTCTCAAATAAAATAAGAAATAACCACATCCCCTAAGGCATGCATGCCAGGGTGATTGAATGAATGTAAAGATGATGTGAGGTAACCCCATAATAAGATGAACATAACAGTTACCTTGAAATACATTGTTGCCCCCACCTCAACGGTGTATTCTTTTTTCTTTTTCCTTTTTTGTTTTTTCATTTTTTACCTTCAAGGATAAAAGGTTCAGTTATTAAAAAAAACCTGTTCAAGCTTTGGAATCACTTGTGATGGCCTTCCCTCCAATGTCACCAAAGTTGATAAGAAAACTCCAATGAAAATAGGATAAGAGAAACTGCAAAAAGATTTAAAAAAAAGAAAAAAACTCTATTGTCAGTAAATTCACAGTATCCACACTAAATGATGGTACAGATAGCATTAGGAATAATTATGCAAATCTCAAGAACTAACTTGATCGAGAAGAAGGCGCAAGAAAGCTCCAGATGCTCCAGGAGTTGTCACTAATTTACTCAAGTACAAATACCTGAACATATTATAAGATGTTCAGTCAACGTTATGAACACAACCCCAAGTGAATAAACTGTAAATAATTGGAAAAAAATTGTACTAATTAAATGCCTCAGCACAGAAAAGGGCAGAGAATGCAGACACTAACCTAGACAGTAATTAACAAAACCACAGACACCAACAAAATAACAAATGGTTGAAGAATAAATAACCTATAAAATCAGCAATTAGCCACAGCACCCCAGATTGACCTCTCACCACAGTCAGGGACCAAAATAGGTAAACTAGACAGTGTCGGAATGATGCATGCATTACATTAAACGCTAGAAAAACAAGTGAAAGTCAGTTCATTCAATTTAGCAATAATTTGAGCTCCAATAAAAACAGTATGCTATGTCAAGTAATCTTGTTCTTAACAGTATATGCCATTCAAGCAACATCTCCTGCAGTAGCAAAAAGACACAATAGAAAGCTAGTTGTAAAATGCAAGTTCAAAATTATTTTATATGCATGACTAATACAGTTGTCAGCAATATTGATAAAACCATCATGGGATTAAAACCGTTTGCAGATTCTCATTGAGAATTGTTAAGTGAAACCGTTACCAGAAGTGCAATGTTGGACCCACCAAGACCAGCCCCAAAAATGTGAAGAGAGATGTCCTCTTCCAGTCTAGTGAAGGTACTTGGTCAATTGCAAGCTGAGGCATGTGACCATCAAGTGGTAAGTAAAAATGGGTAATAATCATCACAAGGGACAAATTATTCAGTCTCGTGGAAGTAAGACAAACAAAACCATTTTTGCAGCGGATCAAAACTTAGTAAAGATACATTTATTATTCAATCTTCTTTTGATGGGATATGAGGATAAAGACTGCATGGTATTCATAAAACTGATGTGATTAAATAAAAGTCAAGCTTTTGAATTTATAGCAAGCAGAATGTTTCATAGGAATTGCTCAGTTCACAGCAGTCTAACATGCACAAGAGCAAACCAATTCAAATCTTTAGGTAACATCCTAACCGTGCAACTTGAGAAATGATGCATCCTCTCATTTTTAATCTTAAAAGGTATAAAGATAAAGTAGTATTTTGAAGATCACAGCATACTTAGCCCATGATGCACATTCAACCATCAACTTTGACAAAAATACACAGCATGATAGTAACAACAATCCCACAATATGTTCATCATGATCCCATTACTACTTTACTTTCTCACCAAGGAGAAAAAAGGCAGCCCAGAACATAGAAGCTCCTGCTTCCCTGGATCCCGCACATATGGAAACTTCTATTCACCAGGCTGCCCTTTTTTTATTGGTGAGAAAGTAAAGTAGTTTTAGAAATGAGGCACCAAGAGAGAGATAGCAGATTATCATGTTACATAGTGGGATGCATTTTCAAGATAGCCAAATAATGATAAACAATCACATGGATAGCTGTAATGTAGGCAGGATGAAAAATTTCTAGAACTCATCCTTAAACTTCTCTAAATTTCTATTTGTTCAAATACTCTCCTATTCCCTCCTCTACAAAGTAGCCAGCAATTCACATGGGAGCATGGCCCAAATGTTTGTTCTATTCTTTCCCTTCTTCTAATAACTCCAAGTACTCAAGAAACTCTAGACATTCTTGGCCATAGTTCACTATGTCCCACATCAAGCAAAAAACAAAGCGCAACAATGCCTGGCAGTTTCACAGTGTGGGTTTTTTGTTTCTCCACTCATAAGGCATGGAAAGCAACAACTAACATAGATCTCCTCCCCCCTCCTTAGGTTATCTCCAGTTAATACGCTTCCATTAGATGCTTGCCAAGCAACAACTCTTCTAGGTGCAAAAGTGGTCCAATTTGATTGTAGACAAACTCATGTTGGTTTTGATGTCACTGCATAATAGAAATATTCCACACTAAAAAATCATTTTGAGTCCGTTGAATTGTGTGATCCAAATGGCTCCCAAATTTGGAGAAGTACAAAGCTGAAAATAATCCCTATTGTTGAATTTCCCAATAAGGTAAATCTCTCATAAATTTTTGGCTCCAGTGAGATTTTATTGCTGATTATGGAAATTCATCCTGATCCAGTTATGTCTCCATTGTGAAATTTCAATGTTAGAAGAACTTATTCATCAGTAAACTCTTTGACCAGATTCTCCTTGTCTTCCATCATGGATAGAGCCAAAAACACAAATTATGAACCCCTGGCCTCCATTTTTCAGTTTTTGCATACAATTTTTCAAAGAAATTTGCAACTCCCATCCCATCCTCAATCGACCCTGTAGATGACTTAGGGGTGTAAAGGCGTCGTGAACAAGCTCGGTTACGTTCGTTTATGTTCGTTGGTTAAATTAAACGAACAATAAATGAACAGATTTTACTGTTCGTTTAATAAATGAACTAAACATGAACAGACATGTGTTTGGTTTGTTTATGTTCACGAGCAAGCTCGTTTAATGTTTATATAAAACTCAGTTATTGTTCGTTTAAAGCTCGTTTATTGTCCGTTTATATTAAAATAATAATATAAATATATATATATAATAATATTAATAATTCGTGAACATGTTCGTTTAATCGTTCACGAACATGTTAACGAGTTGTTCATGAATATGTTCGTTTAATGTGTTAATGAACATGTTCACAAACTGTTCACGAACACTTATCGAACACTAATAAACGAACATATACGAGCTTGAACACAAATATGAAAACTTAAGCGAACATAAATAAGCTTGAATAGTCTTAAAAATAAACGAACATAAATAAGCGAACTTAAATAAACGAACATCGTTCGTTTATGTTCGGGTCGTTTACACCTGACTAACATTAATCATCATTGAACTGATATGATTATGTCTTTATATGAGAAACTTACCATTTTGTGAAAAACTTGGTGTTATGTCCACCAGCCTAAAGCCAGAGAACTCTAGATTTTATTTCCGTTTCCTCCACCAATAAAATTCTGTTCAATTCTCCTGTCAGTTCCTGCCTTTTTAATTTTCCTTTTCTTGCATATTAAATTTACTCTCTTTCATCAATTTTTGGGATCTCATTCTTTATTCTTCCTTTCCTTAGTTTAACTTTCCCGAGCACTTCCGTGCTCCATACTTGAAGATCAGTCTTCACCAATTTCTCTTCCTTCACCACTACTTAGTTTTAACATGAGACCTATCTATTTAGTATAAACTCCACCACTTTCTGGTCAAATCTGCCTAAGACAAATATTCTCAAATTTGAAGAGGGGTCTTTTTCCTGAAATACCTCCACACAGTAGCAACAGTATTTGCTCTGACAGAGTCCTCCACAGAGAACAGTTGTGGCAATTCCACATTTTTCTTTCCATTCCCAAAACACAATGAATCTGTGAATGCCTAAATATAGGATTCTCTCTCTTGCTGGTCCAGGTAGAAGTACCAATCTCTGAAGGCAGCTCCCATTAGCTGTATGGTCATGAATCAGTAGGTTGATGGCATGGATCCTCTATAATTTGGTATACAGGAGTTCTCTAGATAAAAACAGAAATTGAAAAATCAATCCTCTCACCTACATGATTCAAAAATGTGACGTTTACCTTTCAGTGGATATCAATATGCTAGCTGGTACTGATAATCTCTTAATGTGCAAACCAGCTAAGTCATCTCCACTTCGTCAATTTTCATATTAAAAGAATTACTTAATGACTGCAATAGAGAGCATATTATCCAAAAAAGAAAAAAAAAAGAAAAATGTCCAACCAAAGCCCAGACTTTGCCCACATGATCTTTACTTACAGAAAAATATTACTAAAAATAAAAGGCAAAGATAGCATTTGCTCTCATAATACATAAATTAAATGGACACAGACCTAACCAGTCCCAAAACTCTTTCTTTACCATGTCTAGATTATCATGACAATTCCTCACGGTACTATGCTCCAGTTGCCTTAGCCCAAAACAAACACTACAAGTTAGCTCAACTAGTTACAGAAGTTCATAAGTTTATCCTTGAAATCCCATGACCAATCATCAACTCTTACAAAGGCAATGCTTGTCCATTTTGATAAAAATATACACATTTGAGCCTGATTTTACAATCATGCATCATTAGACACTAAAAGTAGGCAGCATCATAACTCATTCATCAAAATCTATCCAAAACCAAAGTCAACTAAAAATTGTTGTCGATCAAGAATTTGAAATATCATGTGACAAACTAAATAATCTATCGCTGGATTTTTCAACCATTTCCTCAGGTAGCTATCCATTCAACCATAAACTGATTAGGAGTTCACCTGACAGATTAGATCTCCAGTGAATGTCAAAAATGCAGATGTGACGGCTTTAGTCCACACAGGATATGTCTCAAGAAGTGACAAGTACCTTGAGAAGAGAAAAGAATCAATTTAAATGCAAAGTTGATTAGGTTGTCCAAGCACAGAAGAGATGAAGCTCAGATCGATCAAAAAGGGTTTGAAAAGGACATTACTTGAAAACAAGATTAAATATGCAGTTCAATGTCATAAAATTTGTAGAAACCAGGAGAACCCTCTCCCAATTTCAATCACTTTTCCTCATCAATGCTGAAGATCAGTCATGTGATACTCAATATTTGCAGGAAGGACAAGATATTACAAAATAACAGATGTTGAAGTTATGCAGAGACTTAAATCTCTCTGAAAATGTCAACATTATTTGTTTAGATGTGTTCAGCAACACTAGCTTTAGGAAATACAGGTAAATCATATATCTACTAAATGCTCCTTCGCTATGACATTATGCCCAAAGGTAAATATTCAATTAAAATCAAATCAAAATAAGATAAATCTAATGGCCACCATAATCAACTCTTCTTTTTTTTTTAAGTTTTTTGAGAAACCATAACACAGGCCAGAATCAAATGCATAAGCTGGCCTGAGCACCCGAGTGTATTCCAGAATTTGAAGATAAAGATCAAATTTTGTATTTCCTTAAAAAGGAATTCAATTGATCCAGACCATTGATCATAAATCTTAGAACCTCCAAGTGAACCTTTTGCTGCCAATATTATAGTATGAAACGTAAATCAAAAGCTAATCACCAAAAAAAATTCATCTTTCTTTCAAACGAATTCTTGATTAGCATGCTAAGATAGAAAAATACACAAAGACACACACACACACACACACATTAAAAGCATAACTACAAATCCTCAACTAAACAAAAGAAGAAAAACGCTAACTACTTTGTGGGTGTATCATGCAATGAAACTTAAGAAATGCAGAAATTAATGCCAGAAAGAAATACTCGTGCAAGCAGCATTTCCATTATTCGAATTATCCTATCAGTAACCCAATTTTCAAAACAAAACGTAAGTATAAACACACATATAAAAATTGAATTACCAATCAATTATAAGCATCTTTCTACAATTATACTATATGTAACACCATAGCGCAACAACCACTTTTTCACTATAGCATTGAAAATTAAAGATTTTCAATTTTTACTTCATTTAGGTAAATCGTAAGAGTAAAGAACATTACTTGAAAGCCAAAAAAAAATTTAAAAAAAAAAACCAATTCTTTTCTAAATAAAATTTCAAAAAAAGGCAAAAACAATAAAAAAAAATATTATACATACCATGATAGAAATGACCATTTTTTCCTACTGCCACCTCCGCCAGCACTTCCACCATTCCCGGAATTTCCTCCACCTGAGCCACCACCGTACCCACTATTTCCCCCACCAGAGCCGCCATTAGGAACGGCAAAAAGGCGAAAACTATCAGAACCCAAGTGTCCAAACGCAATTTTGTGGTGATCCATTTCCTTAAACCCATAGTTGAAGCTTGAACTTGGGTGAAAAAATATTCTAAAACCACTAACCTTGTAAAGTGGGTTCGGTGGAATTTTGGCCGAAGCGTTAAAGAATGAAGTGGGTTTGCGGGAAAAACAAGCTAAACGGTGTAAGAAGGCAGATTTACGAACCAATGTGGCGGGGTTTGAAGCCATTGTTGCTTGAGTGTGGGAGCTGGTTTTGGGAAGACGAGGTTTAAGAATTGGATAGCCAGCTGAAATTATAAAAGTTAAATATTTATTGATTGTATGTGTGTGTGCATATTAGGGCCATGCAAAGCACGGTTAAGCCAATTATTTCTTTTCAAATTTTGTTAAAATATTAACTTTTTTTTAAAAAAAAATTGGTGTTTATTTTTAAAAGCCGTTCTTATTTTGTATAAATATTTTTATTTTACTTTCTAAACTATATAATTTTCTTTTTTCTTTATTAAAAATAATTTTAAAACATATTAAAGTATATGATACTCCCTTTCTCTTAAAAAAAAAGTTTTCTACTTTTAATATAGTACAACTTTTTTTTAAATTACAAAATACAACACATGTAACACATAATTAAATATATAATTTTCTATATTTATCTTTATTTTTTAATTTGAGTTATATATTGTTATAATTAGTAAGAGTAATACAAGAATTTCACTTCAAAAGTGAATTTTTTTGGAATAAAGAAAAATTTTCAAACTTTTTTTTTTTTTGGATGGTGAGGTAATGTTTTAATTGTAATATGTATTAACTTTTCTTTTTATATTTGATAAAATTGCTATTAAATGGTGTTTTTGATAGTAAGATCTACTAGTAAATATGAACACCTTTGCTAAATAATTGATTTGATTGCAATAGTAATACATTTTAATAATTAAGTATACAAATTATTTATTAGTTTTTCATCTCATGACAAAATATTTTTGACAAATATATATATATATGTGTGTGTATACTTATTAATTAAAACACATGTTCCTATCAACAACAAAAAAATCAAAAGAAAGAATAAAATACATATTTATTTTAGAAGAATTATACTGCTTTTATCTCAAAAAAATCTACTTTTAATTAAGAATTTTTTTAGTTATAAAATATAACATATTTCACGCACTATTCAATGTGTGATTTTTTTATTTTAATTTTTACTTTTTAATTTTATATACAAAATCACTAGTCTTTTTGTTTATGAAGATTATATGAAGGTGGATTAATATTGATTGAAAGCCATAAAGTGAGAAGATAGCATTTGCGATGTGACACTAAGGAGAGACCATTAACAAAAAAAATTTAAGACTCCATGCGTGTTCATGCATCGCATGGTCATATTCAACCCAATATTCTTAAGAAAACATGGCCAAAATTGAAGCCTTAATATGTGTGGATTGTAAAAGGAAAGCCGGAAGGCTGACGAAACAACAAAGCTATTGTTTATAGGGGTGAAAAAAAGGCGCGTTGTTAGGATATATTAATAAAGCCCCAACACTTTCTTCCTCCTTATGACATCTGGACAAGAAGACCTTCTCCTCGCGCAAGTTCCTTTGCCCACGTTGGCCTTCCACGTTAGCTAAAACAGCCTTGTTGGCAGGTACGTGGCGTCTCCTTCGTGTTGATTGGTTTTTCTTCTCGTTTTGGTAGACGGATTTCTCTAGGCGGATTGTTCTTGCTTTGGTTTTGCTCCTCGCTTTAGGATATATTAATAAAGCCCCAACACTTTCTTCCTCCTTATGACATCTGGATAAGAAGACTTTCTCCTCGTGCAAGTTCCTTTGCCCACGTTGGCCTTCCACGTTAGCTAAAGCAGCCTTGTTGGCAGGTATGTGGCGTCTCCTTCGTGTCGATTGGTTTTTCTTCTCGTTTTGGTAGATGGATTTCTCTAGGTGGATTGTTCTTGCTTTGGTTTTGCTCCTCGCTATTTCTCCTTCGTTTTCTTTCGAATCTGACTGCTTTTGTTGCGGTTCCTATTTTATATTCTTTCTCTCCTCTTCGTTTTGTTTTGTTCTACAATTTTGACAAATTTTTCGCTGCTTTCTTCCACATCTGACAGCCATTTTTTCCCCGATTTCTATTCTTTCTGTTTTCCTTTAGTTTTGACAAACCCTAATTTCCGTCGTCCTTTGGTTGTTATGTGTGCTTGTCTTGTCGTTAATCTGTGAAAAACAATTTTTTTAGGCTGTTGCGTCTTTTTTGTTTATTGTTCAATTTGTTTGTTCTCCTGGGTATTCAAAATCTGAAATTACCTTGCCCTTGCCAAGCCCTAATCTTTATTGGTTTGTTTGTGTTTGTTTAATCTCTTCGAACAAAAAACTCCGGGCTGTTGTCTGTTTTCATTTATTGCCAAATTTCTTCCTTCTCTTGCTTATGCCTATTCAGATCTACATTTAGGGTTCTTTTTTTCTTCTCTTCCTTGGGTTGCTTGGGGTTATGTTCGATTTTGGCCGTTCACGCAATTTCTTCGCTGATCTGTTGCCCAAAATGTTCTTCCTCGATTCATGTTCATCTCCGATTGTAATGTTCTATGTTTTTATTGTCCGATTGTTGGATTGCCTCGGTTGTATTGTTTTCTTCTATTATCTCAGTACACTTTATCTACTTTTGCAGATTTCGGCTGTTGTAACCACCGGTGTTATGACTTCTGAGCCATTTACATTTTTTTACTGGCCGGAAAACGCTGTATTCCAACTACAGCCGGTGGCGTCTTCAGCCAAGGTAAGGTTGATTTTTTTTTTCTGCCCTAATGTTATGTTAGTGTTATGTTGTGTTATTACTGGTTATTAAAAAAAAAACTTATACTATTTCCTTTCACCTACTCTGACAGCTTATATCAGTCCGATTTGCCCTTGGATATTTTCTTTAGCAGGAGAGGAATCAGCTGGCCCACAATTTGAAAAGGCTAAGAAAATTTCAATTCCCTTCTTTTACCCCTGTTTTTTTCCCTTTTATCTGTTGTCTTGTGTTATAATTATTATAATTATTATAATTATTATAATTATTATATGAATACGTATCTTTTCTGTTGTGTTATTAGTGTGCCTACTATGGATAGATAGGTCTATTATTAACATCTGCTCTCAGCCGGTACTTTAGATTTTTTTAGAGATTCTACATGGACTCAATCATGTCAAATCTTTGCTTTCACTCTTACCGATGTCTTTATGCTTATTGTCCATTGTTGTCAACTCAAGACTGACTTTCATTTATTACCCTTCTTTCTGTTTAACAACTCTTATCTGTCAGTTTTGACAAGGAAAAAAAAATCAAATCGTTCCTTTTTCTATGCTTCTTAGTTATACCGGTGGTTCTCTTTTAGTCTAACATTGTGTTTGGGGTTTGGCTCACGTTTCTTCATTGTGTTTAGGTGTGGTTTTCCTCCTCTTTGTTTCTTCCTTGTGTGCATTGTTCTTAAGCTTTTGCTTATGTTTGTGTTTGGTTAAATAACCTTCATTTCCTTATTCCATGCTGATATTAATGTTGAGGGTTGGTTCCTGCATGCAATAAATGATTTCTAACCCATGCCTTCAGTTATGTTTGACCTTTGCCTGCTTTTGGTTGGTTAAATAAATGACTTTGTCTTCTCCTCCTCATCAAGTATTAGTGGTCGTGATTCTCTACCACATTAAATGATTTTCATGTCACCTCAATTTGAATTTGATCGTGGATTTAGCATTTATACTAGGTTTATTTATGCTATGCTTTTGTTACCGTTTTGCGTGTTCATTGCAGTTATTGCTTTGATTTATCTAATACAATGTCTTTCTTTTTTCACTGCATGAAAATGAAGAAAACAACAATACCTATGTCATTTTGGCTTTTCCCAAAATGGAATTAGTTTCTGCTTTTCTCTCTCTATTGCATTGTGTTCTTCGACTTTTTTTTACCTTTTCTCTGTTGTTCTGTCAACTGTGTTTGCATGATATTTTATTACTGCTCTATCTTATTTGCCTCCGTTCTTAACTGCCTTTGTACCAGTTGCATTTTCCGTCTAATAATTCGCTGCCTTATATAATGGATCCCATCTGCAAAAATGCTTTTTTTCTTTTTACAAACTGCTGCCTGTTCTATTTTTTTTAGGTTTCCTCGGCAATTTCTTTATATATTTCTCCCAAGAGGGAAAAAAAAACTTTCACAGAATACATAACATGTGGATAACCAGTATTTGTTCCTTCTTTTCTCTGCAAAAATAGGCTATCTTTTTGCCTTGGAAAACACAAATGGATGTTTTTGTTTCTGTATTCTTTGTTATTACCTTTTCCTTTTTTCTTATGTAAAAATGGGAAATCCCAAAAGAAATGGAAGCTTTTGTTGTGCATTGAAGCGAAATTAGATCAAAGCCTTTTCTCCTGCGCCAAACGCTAAAACTATGTTCCTTTTTTTGTAAAAACTAAATTCTGTTTCTGTTCGAATAGCTTTTCTTGGGTTTATTTAGTGAGACTGTTTTTCTACTTTCTTACTTCTGTACATAATCAGCATTGTTTCCTGCTTGAAAAAAGGAATTCTGACCTGTCTACTTTTTCATTTTTCCCGTTCTATTTAGGATCTGTCTTACCTTATTTATGGTGCTGTTGTGTTTGCCTGGGTTCTTAATTGCTTTTGTACTATTTGGCCACAAAATAAAAACCTTTTTCCTCTTGCGGCGAACACTAAAACCATGTGTTTCTGTTGTACAAACAAAAAATCTGCTTCTCTTCCAATAGCTTTTCTTTCCTTTTATGCAGCGAGATTGTTTTCCTATTTCGTACTTGTATGCATACTGAAGGCTGTTTACTGCATGAAAAACGGAATTCTAACTCTTTTTCTCCTTTCTGTTTACTTCTCTATTTAGGATCCATCTTACATTTATTTATCCTACCTTTCCCTTTACAATTTCGACTGTGTTGAGATTAAAGAACACTACCTGTGTGGTTTTTACTTTTCCCAGTTATGTGTTTTGATTCAGTTTCTTCTTTCCTATTCTGTTCTACTTTGCTGCTTTCTGTTAGGTTATCTCTATTGTGTGCTGTTTTCTTTCACCTTTCGCTGCATTTCGAACTTCGTTGCAATTATCGAGTGCTTTACATCATGAATTTCTTCTCCAGATCTGTTTTCTTCTTTCTTTTCAGAAACTGCTGTCTATTCAGTTTTTATACTTTCTTGCTTGGTTTTTTTTTGCACTTTCTTTGTACCATGGGAATTATATATTCCAAATATATACTGTGTGTGTGAGTCTGTGTAGTAAAACAAATAACCATCTTTTTATGGAAGAACAAAGACTACGTGTTTATGGATATTTTGCCTCTTTTAGTTTTGCTGTCTTTATATATAAGTAGGAAATGAAAAAAAGAAGTCTCATTTTTGCCAACTGAAGCAAAACGAAAACAACTTTCATCTTTTTGTCAGCCTGCTTCTCATTCTGCTGTGGAGTTATCTCTCTTTAATACATTTGTCTTCTTCTCCTACATTGCATGCTAACTGTCTTTTTCCCTTTGCTGTGTATATGCATTCAATGAAAACTGAATGTCGATGGTCGGTGTGGAACTAATTGGCTTATACATTTTGACTTCCAAAGGTAAAGTTCCATTTTTTATTGCTCCTTTATGTCTACGCCCCTACTGTATATGGTTTCTTGTTTGTACTCCTTGTAACCTAAGCACAACCGTTTTTTTTTTAGATTAATAGAAAGAAAATATGTCTTGCGTGCGCTAAACAATTTTTTCCAATGCCCAGTAATTTAGCTTCTGTTCTCACTGCTTCATACATTTAAATGACTAACGAAATGAGTGTGTGTTGGCGGTCCAGTATTCAGTTCTGCGTGCCAATTGTTTTATATAACTACTTCTTCCATATGCCTTTCAACTGTCTGTGTCCTGTGGAGTGCAACTAATATTTCTTTTTAACATGTCCATGCCAATGTGTGCTAAATTATGTTTTAATAACATGATGTTCACAAAGTCAATTAGTTCTTCCGTCCGGAATAAAACAGTCTAAATTGATTCTTTTCTAAGTTTGCTTCTGATTTTCTTTTGGAATTATGTTTGTTCAGTACATTTATCTTTTTCTTCTACATCGTGTCATAACTGTCCTTTGTCCTTTCCTCCTTTCCATATGTGAACTGATTAGAACTCAATGTGAATGTTCGGTGTAGAATTGATTAGCTTATACAGTTGGTCAAACAGAGGTCAGTTCCATTTCGCGTTGCTCCTTTACATCTAGAGTCCTACTGTATATAGTTTATTGCTTGATGCATTTAAATGTGGAATGAATATGCGCTGCCTCTCCAGTATTAAGTCCTGTATTTCAGTTTCTTTAGATAGTGACTTCTGCTGCGTGCCTATGTACTGTGTGCATGCTGTGGCCTCTAACTTATCTTCCTTTTTCAAATGTCCATGACAATGCATGTAAAATGTGTCTTTAATGCCCTGCTGTTGACAGAGTCAAATCGTTTTTGGGTTCCAAGTCTACTGAATACCTTCTTTTATTTCCTTTCTACTGCTGTACACATGTTTACTTGTTCTTCCTTTTTAAATGATTGCGATGGAACAACCACAGACTACCATTGTTTCTAATGTCAATATGTTATCAAATTCTGTAATGCACTTTTTGTACATGTTTCTCCATGTGTTGCTTGTAATTTGTTTCTGTTTTTTCCTCCTTGGAATGTGAATCGTTTGTGTTTTTCATTATGGCAGAATCATTTATCCCTATCTGTTTCTTATCCTTTCTCTTGATCTTTGTAGTGTATTGTAGAAGAAGCAAATTCGTCAAATTCGTTAAACTCGTTGCTGGACTGTGGACGTTTGAAATCTAAAGAGTACGCTTCCTTACTATTAATTATAACAACAATGGCGGTTTTATTCCCAAACAATATTTACTCCAGTTGCTGTGTATAGTATGTGTTAGGTTCTACATTGTCTGTGCTTTAAATGCTTTCATCTGTTACATCTATAAGTTTTAAGTGATTTTATGTTAGACTCATGGTTGTTTGTTCTTTCAACTGATTTACTGCAATTTCGTGCACCTATTTATTCTGCTCATTGTTGCGCCATAACATTTCATCCAATCGTTTGGCAATTTTTTTGCCGCTTATTAAATTTGATACCTGCTTATGACTGTAATAAATTTCTTGCTTTGTTTCTTTTGGTCATCTATGACTTTTATGCACCAATAAAAATCCATCTAAATCCTCCAGACTGAAATCTGTACGTCGAAATGCTACCACGTAAAAAGGCAAACTTCTGCCTTGTCGTGGGAAGTCCTTCATACATAAAAGAAAAATGAAACTATTATTCTTGATTTTCCGTCTACAATTAATGAGTGGACTAATAACTTCAATGTTTCAACTGCAGCTCTTAATGCTTTGCCATCTGAATTATTTAGTATTAATGCTGAGGCAAAACTTGCTAGGCAGAGAAGATATCAGATTTTGCGTAAATCTAGACTTTCTTGTCGTTTAGGTAGTGAATGCCATCGAAAGAACGAAACCTATAAGCCATTTGACTTATCAGGAAACGTCAGGATGCCTGCTAAAAAAAACAAAAGAAAAACTCCTCAACTTAGCCAAATTCCTGAACATTCTATGGTCCTTCCTGCTGTTCCTATGTGTTCTTATTGTGGAGCTAAGAGGTTCTATTTCGAACCTCCATCTTTTTGCTGTGCAGGAGGTGAGGTATCGATGGTGATACCAGCAATGCCATATGCACTTGGCCGTTTACTTACGGCCGAAGATCAGGAATCTGCTAATTTTTGAAAAAAAACATTAGAACTTATAATAATAATTTAGCATCCACATCCCTTGGTGCGAAGTATGATAGAGATTTGACTAAAAATCATAAAGGAATGTACACTTTTAGAGTTCAGAGTCAGGTTTATCATTTTCTTGATAGCCTCTCGCCAAATGACAAAGAAAAAAATAGTTGGTATCCAGTTCTATTTTTATGACACTGAAAAAGAACTATCCCAACGAGTTAAAGCTTCTGATAAATTGTGTGAAACGACTCTTCGCCTACTTATGCAGATTTTAGAGGACAATCCGTATTGCAAATTCTTGAAAAACCTTAGGCATCTTTCTAATTTGGATGATTGTAGGATTGTCCTTAATTCTTCCCCAAATTTAGATCAACGGCAATATAATCTTCCGACCTGTAGCCAAGTAGGCGCTCTTTTTTTTGAGGATGGTATAGAACCTTCTTCTGACAGTAGAACAGCAAATATTCAAATTTACAGTGCTTGTAATATAAGCCATAGAATTCGACACTACTTTGGATGTTATGATCCTCTTCAATACCCACTGTTGTTTCCACGTGGGGAATCTGGTTGGCATAATAATATACAAAGAATATCTAAAACAAAAACAAGCTGAAAAATCGCCTAATACGAATGCTTCCATTGTTGACCTTCCAACCATGCAAACCCCAGAAGATTTGATAGCATATGAAGCTTCAAGTAAGTAGTGATTTACTGTACTGTTACTTGTCTTTTACTATGTGCTAATTAATATATTGTCTATAAATTTATTTCTGTCATAATTGTTTCGTTGTAGCCCTCGAAACTGGAAAGAAGAGAAAGAATCGTGTGTCCACTAGGGAGTATTATTGTTACAGATTCCAAAAGAGAAACAATGACCAATCAATGCTATTACATGCAATGCGATTATTGCAGCAATTTGTTGTTGATATGTACATAAAAATAGAAACGTCTAGGTTAGACTTCCATAGAGTCAAACAAAAAGAAGTTAGAACAGAAATATTGCAGGGTGTCCTTGATAGTATTTCAATGGGTCAGTCAAATGGTTCCAATGTTGGTCGTCGAGTTATTTTGCCAGCTTCGTTTGTAGGTGGACCTAGAGATATGCGCCGTAGATATTTAGATGCAATGGCCTTGGTTCAGAAATATGGCAAGCCTGATCTATTTATTACTATGACTTGTAATCCTAATTGGAAAGAAATACAAGAAAATCTAACTAACAAGGAGACTGCATTTGATAGGCCAGATTTGTTAACTAGAGTGTTTGGAGCAAAATTTGAAGTACTTAAAATAGAAATTTTAAAAAAGAAAATCTTTGGAGATGTGGTAGCATGTGTTCATGTGATTAAGTTTCAAAAAAGAGGCATGCCTCATGCTCATTTATTAGTAATTCTGAAACCAGAATTTAAGCCATTAAATCCTGAAGCATATGATAATATTGTGTGTGCAGAAATTCCTGATCCAGACACATATCCTCATTTGTACAACCTTGTCCTTAAACACATGATTCATGGTCCGTGTGGCCAGATGAATAAGACTAATGTATGCATGCGAAATGGTAAGTGCAAAAATCACTATCCTAGGGAATTTTGTGAACAAACAGTACATGCGGAGGATAGTTATCCTTTCTATAAAAGAAGAAATGATGGTAAACATATTAAAGTTAGACAATGTACATTGGATAATCGTTGGGTTATTCCGTATAATAAATACTTATTGGCTACTTTTGATTGCCATATAAATGTTGAGATTTGCTCCACCATTAAACTCATGAAATATGTTTACAAATACATTTATAAGGGTCATGATTTAGTAAGCTTCCAAATTTCTGAACCTAATATGGAACAAGAAATTGATGAAATTAAACAATTTCAGGATGGCCGTTGGATAGGCCCTCCGGAAGCCCTTTGGAGAATTTATGCATTTAATCTTAGCGAAATGACACCAGCAGTTTATACTTTGCAAGTTCATCTTCATGGTCATCAGGTCGTTTCATTTAGTAACAAATCTGATCTTTCAACTTTGATACATGAAATTGATTTTTCAAAAACTATGCTTACTCATTTTTTTGAAATGAATTCTGTCAATGAAAAAGCTAAACAGCTTAAATGTCTTTATAAAGACTTCCCTCAACATTTTGTATGGAATTCCACCTTAAGAATGTGGAATGAGAGAAAATCTAGAAATGTAATAGGTCGGATGGTTACTGTAAGTCCAGAAGAAGGAGAGCGATATTATCTTAGGCTATTACTTTCACATGTTAGAGGCCCTACGTCTTTTACCAGTCTTTTAACTGTTTCAGGAAAAAAATGCGAAACTTTTAGATATGCTACTTTTAAATTAGGTTTGTTAGAATCTGATACTTATATACAGGATACTTTAAAAAAAGCATGTCTTTATCAAATGCCAAGTGCTTTGAGATCCCTTTTTGCTATTATTTTAGTCTTTTGCTCTCCAAACGAACCACAGAAATTGTGGAAACAGTTCCAAATCGAATTGTCCAGTGACTTTTAAAGGTCATTAGGTTATTCCGATATTGAAAACCAGCTTGTTATGAATAATGTCTTAAATGACATTAATCATTATCCAGAAGAGATGGGTAAAAACATAAATCAATACCATCTTGTTCCAAATAACATACCAATGCCTTTGTCTGAACATTTAACAAGAGAATTAGAAACTAAACTGAATATAGCTGTTAGTGATGATGATATTTTGCTGCCAACTAAATTAAATATTGAACAACAATTTGCCTATGAATCTATCCTCCAAAAAATTCATTCAGGTCAAGGACAAGTATTTTTCATTGATGGTCCTGGGGGAACTAGAAAAACTTTTCTATATCGTGCCCTTTTGGCTACTGTTAGGTCCAAAAGATATATTACGATTGCTGTAGCAACATCAGGTGTTGCTGCGTCTATTCTTCCAGGCGGTCGTACAGCACATTCAAGATTCAAAATTCCAATTGACTTTTCTGTCAATAAAGCTTGTCAGTTAAGTAAACAAAGTAGTACTGCGAATCTGATTTTAAGTGCCAAACTTATAATATGGGATGAAGCTTCTATGGCCACTAAAGATGCTTTTGAAGCATTTGATCTTTTGTTGAGAGATATAATTGGAATAAATGAACCATTTGGTTCAAAAGTCATCGTGTTTGGAGGTGACTTTCGCCAAACACTTCCAGTTATTCAAAAAGGAACACGGAACTCACAAGTTAATGCGAGCATAGTCAATTCTCCACTATGGCCAAAACTCACAAAAATTCACCTAAAACAGAATATGCGGGCTTCTTTAGACCCTCATTTTTCTGATTTCTTGCTAAGGATTGGAGAAAATTCAGAACCAATAGATGAATGTGGTAATATTACTTTACCAGAACAAATTGTCATTCAATATAATGACAAAAATGAATCTCTTCAAGAGTGAGTACTTTACATTTTACTAATGTGCCATGTTTTCAATTTTGCACATGTTTCCAGTTTCTGTTTTCTCATATTTCTGTTCTGTTTTCTGTTTTTTTCTTTTTTCCCTAAGCAGATTGATTGATCATGTGTTTCTAAATTTGCTTTTGTATTCTACCAAACCAAAACAGATGATAAATAGATGCATTTTGTCATCCACAAATTCTTCGGTTAATAACATTAACAATATTTTGATAGACAATTTTCCTGGACCTTTAGTTATTTATACCAGTTCAGATCAAGCAATTGATCTAAAACACCAAGGAGATTATGAAGATTTTCTAAACTCCCTAAATCCATCAAGTCTTCCTCCACTAGACTATTATTGAAAAAAAATTGCCCAGTTATTCTTCTACGAAATATTAATCCAAGCGAAGGTCTTTGTAATGGTACGCGTCTTATTTGTAAAGAATTAGCAACCAATACAATTTGTGCACAGATTGCTCCTGGTCAGTACAAAGGGAAATTCTGTTTCATACCCAGAATTCCTTTACAAAGTTCAGACAAGGAAAAAAATGGAGTCCCATTTAAGAGGATTCAATTTCCAGTGAAGTTATCATTTGCCATGACTATTAATAAAGCCCAAGGACAAACATTAGATTATGTTGGTATTTATTTGCAAGAACCAGTTTTCTCGCATGGTCAACTTTATGTTGCGCTTTCAAGAGCACGAACGTCCAAATTAGTAAAAGTATTAATACTTCCTTCCACTTTTAATGACAGTAAGACAGATTGCAAAACTAGAAATGTTGTTTATAATGAAATTTTCGAATTGGCATACACTTGATCTGCATTTATGCTTCCTTTTTACAGGATCGCATATTTTATAATGTTGATTTCTTATTCTTTTTTTCTTCCCAACTCATGTTCAGAATATTCCTGATTTTCTGTATTTATTCATTTTAGATGGAACACTTGTTGCATATTGAAGATATTCTTGAAGGCATGACAACATGGTCATGCGTTGTCATATCAGAAAAACTTCAGCCTACCACTGCAATTAATAGTCCATCTCGTTATCAGCGCTTCGTTCTTGCAGACTCAAAGGTTTGTTTACCAATGTCTTACTTTATCTTCTACTTAGATAATAGGTCAGATTCTCTGAAGTGTCAGTTATATATTTTTCCCTTCTCCATCAATAGGGAGGAAGAGTCCAAGCCATTGTTTTCAACCATGAGATCGAGCGAATGGGGAAAAAAATGCAAGTGTTCAAAAAATACAAAATCAAGAATGCTGAAGTGAAAAAACTAAAAAAAGAATACCAGTATGAAGGGATTTCTATGCAGTGGATAATCAATTCAAGAACCATCCTTGAACCAATTGAAAGTGTTGATGCTCTTCTAGACATCAGTTACCACTTCACAGACTTTGAAAGACTTACTAGATTCATTGACGCAAGAAAGGAATTTGTTGGTGAGAACTTCTTTCAACAATTACCTATTATATTTCTACATATTCTTATATGACACATAGTATACCTATCGTTAATGATTTTGTACAATTATAGATTCGTTGTCTAAGTAATTAAATTTCCTTTCTATTGGTCCAGTGTTTTACCATCCTCTAAAGATGTCTTCACTTCAAATACTACTTCCATTTTGCAGATGTATTGGCCCTGGTGATTGATAGTCGTCTTCCCAAGACTATCAAAGGTGATATAAATGATTCGGTTGTGCAAAAATTGGTCCTTCTCAATCAAAGGTAAGAGGATCATTACTGCTATTCACACCTTAAAATTTAAAAATAGTATCCTCTCAGTATACCATCAACTGCTAATATCTTGGTTTGAAATTAATTTGATGTCATATATTTTATAGATAAATATGAAGTTACATTATTTCTGTCCAGTTAACTATTAGGTCAATAGGTTTGCAAACCATACTCTGTACCTATTTCTTAGTTCGTCTACTAAATGCAGGAAATAATTGTAAGGAATTACGTACCGCATTATACATGGAATCATTTGACAGTTTCCAAAAACTAACACAATTTTTAAATCCATTAATAAAACTTTGTACTATCTATACATTTTTACTCTTTTTATCATCAACTAACTTTCCTAAACTTTTTACACTTCACAACACTACTGTGCAAAGCATCGTTTCTCAATTCAAATACTGCAAATTAAAAAATAAAACATATAATTATTTATTACCTTTAAAACTCAAAATTTTCGTTTGCAGTTTTAGGTTCTAACAGTACACACAAAATATTTTCTCCTCTCCAGAAAAAATCATGAAATGAAGACAGCTATTCTAGAACTTATTGTTGTTTACTGATTACTTTGACAGGTCCTCAACTACTTGTTCTTTCTTTTACTATAGTTTATTATTTCATCTTGGTTTTCATCTTCTTATTACGATGTTCAGTACCTCATTGGTTTGGTAGCTGATTTCATACTTCTAAACCATTTACTGCATTCTACTAGATGTGTTAGCAACATAGATAGGTCTATATATTTCAAATCGACGAAAAAATTTATTGCTTACTTTTTTTCCTTATAAACTCTTCTCCTTGGATCAGTTCAATGGCCAGCTGTACGAACACAATTATTCTTGCCAGTTATAAAGACTACAAACATTTTTTTTATTCTATGGCCGATCCTTTCAAACTCGTACAAAATCTGTTATTCATTTGCTCTTATTCCCTGCTGCAAATGTCCACTTCTTTGCCCTACCTTAACTTCATTGTTTTATTGTTGTAGCATGAAGACAGTCATGCTATCCATATGGAATGAATTTGTTAAGAACGAAGGCGCAACTATTATTGAGAATTTGGATAGTTTCCCAGTAATCATTTGTCGGAGGGTTAAAGTTGTTTACTATAATGGTAATGTAAACCAAAAAAAATCTCATTATGTTGGTTTTGGTTTCTTTACCTGCTCTGTTACTGCATTCTTCAACAATTATTTTCCCCACTATTATTTTATCCAACGCAAACAAATTTTACTATAGGGACAACATTGACAATAAAATATGACTCGGCTATTTTGGTCAACCCTCCAGTCGAAAGTGCACTTCGACTGAAAAACTAGTGATGCAACTATATATTCATTTATACATCCCTTCATTTCCATTAGTATTTTACTGAATTGTTTCTTTTGCTATGGACCAGGGCTGAAAGAAATAAAGAGATGCTGTCAGATTTTGTCATCAGCAAGAACTACTTCAAGAGTACTCTAGAGATTTCCCTTGAATCATACAAGAAAACCTCCCTTGTTGCTAGCATAACTCCATTTCAGAAGGTAAATATTCATCTTTAGCCCATTGATGTGTGCAATTGTTAACATGTCTTTCCTTTTCTGTTTACTTACCACATTTCGTTCCAATGTACATGCAGAATGTGCTTGTCAAAGCACAGTTTTCGTTCAAAAATATTTGCCAAAAGTATTGGTACATGGCCTGCCCCAAGTGTTTTCAATCAACATCTGCACGTCAACATGAAGAATACACATGTAATCTTTGTGACTCAAGACAAATTCCAGAACCAAGGTCAATTTATCTCTCAATTTTTTTTTTACATTTCAGACCAAGTTTGTTTTTCATGACCTAAATGATTCAGATTTGACTACTAGGTCTAGGTTTGAGGTCGATGTGATTGATGACAGCGGGATAATTACAGCTTCGATTTTTGGCCACCTTGCTAAAAAATTGCTGACATTCTCAGCAAACAAAGTGGTGGAATATGCAAACAAGGTTACTGCTACTTTTTAAAAATCATTTCCAACTGCCTAATTTTGTTTTTTTTCTGTGCATACATTTATTTCCCAGTTAATAATTTCTATCTTCTTTGTCTAGAACACTGACCTTCCCTTACAAGAAGTTCACAAGAATTTGCAGTCCAAATTGTTCTTAGTACAAATCAGACCAATGAAACTCAAGTCTGCAGGTAGTAGACAGCGCTACACCATCACTTCGTATATTGAATTTCATGAAGGACAATCTGCAGCCTCAACTTTGAAGCATGTCAGTACTGATACAGCAAATCTATTGCCAACAAACACATCCGAATCCTGTTCAATGTCCCAATCTAAAGGTACTAATTAATGCCATTCTTACTTCTGAATTTTATTCTGTATTTAACATTATATTTGTCTTTGCGTCACTTTCTTTCCTCACAAGACCGGAGGACAACACATCATCACCAAAGGCCCGTCTTTGTCTTCTTGACAAACTTGTCGACTCTGATGCCAAAGATAAATTAGATGCCAAGGACATCACCAATGCCACCAAGAAAAAACAGAAACTGGATTAGCATAGATCTGATTTCCCACTTTTGGATATAACTTTTTGGACACTGTCTATTTTGGCACTGTATTTTAAACTTACTTGTTATTTTTGCCATGGATGTACTTTTGAAAACTGAATGATATACACTCATACACATACATGTGACTGAACAGTTTGACTAGACAACTCAAACACACCTGAAAAAGTAACAAATGGTCACATCAATGTTTCCCACATGCAAAAAACACTTTTGCAAACTACAGACTGCCATTCACTATTCTTATTAGGATAAATATTGGACTGAAGGTCCAGTCATTCATTTCTATCTTCATTTCTTTTGCTCCGTAAATTTACTCTTTCCCATCTTCTCAACTTCACTCTGTGTTTTCTCTTTATCAACAACACTCTCACTTCATCAATAACAGTAAAGTTCACATTCTTCTACTGCTGCTTTTGTTCATTTCTTACTATCCAAGAAATACATGCAATTAACAACACCAACTAATCTATTCTGTTCCTTACTATTGTTTATACATCTTCAAAACTACATGTTCAACATTATTACTACATGACTTATTTCCTCTAAACGATTTCTACATCTAATTTCCTGCATATTTGTTTGTATAAAGAAGATAAATATTATTCCCCTCATCTGTATAGTTGATTGAATGTCATGCTAAATACAGGCCCTTACAACCTTCAATATTTTTTTTACTACAAAGTAACTTATGCTCTATACTGCATAAATAACATCTTCTTCTTTGTCTCCCTACAGGAACTCTAACAGAAAGGCATATCTCTGCTGCCTTCTTGCCCATAGCTTCCCATTCTTTCATCAAACTGGAGACTACAAGCTTCTGCTGCACATCAAAGCTGTGATTCAAACTTTCTCAGAATTCATCATCTGCACCGACTACTTTTCTGTAATAGCTTTTTCCTTTTTTTCGCTTTAGTAAATAGGATACTGTATTACTTTATAAATTTGCCTTTGCTTTGGTACTAATTATTTATCATTTCCATTTCTTAGAATTTCTCTAACACACTTCCTTGCTATACATGGAATTACAGATCTTCCAAGCCTTTATTTCTTTTTTCCCACTGTCTGAAATTTATGCTTGGATAATGCTACTGTAACAACTTTTTTTTTAGAAGCCTCTCTGTTTCCCAACTTTTTGTATTCTGCTACGTTTTTACGTTATGCTCATATCATATTGAAATTGTATTATCACTGGGAATTATGCAACAATAACATGTGGATGTTTTTGTCTCGTATTTCCAGCTTTATATATATCTCCTTACTGAGTATTCGTATGTATATTAGCTGAATTGGAGTGACAATTTCAGATGGTGGTTTTTTTTGTGCAGTATTGTCTTATTTTTCTATTTTTGTACTGTCTTTTCTAAGCTTCTCGCAGGAAAATCTAGCTAATGCTCTAAATACTAAATTATATCTCAATTTAGTTGTGCCTCGATTTATTCTAACTTTATGTTTATTCTTCGCTTCCCATTTTCTTTTATATTTTATTAATTATATATGGATGGAATTTTACTACTTATAAATGCTAATTACTTGTTAAGGTAATCAAAAGTTGACCTTTGCTATGCCAAAAAGTCAGAAAAAAATTAATCCCTTATCCAAAATACAGGATCTTGCAACTCGGCTACATCTAAAAAAATTAATTCTTCCTTTTTGCCTATGCTATCTTCGATCTTCCAAACAATGCTTCTATTCCTCTTGCAAAACAAAATGACTTGCTTGTGTTTTGAATTCTTACCTATATTTGCCGTTGCCTTTTTATTTCTCATTTTCTAAATGCTATTGATTTTTTTTGTACTCTAATTTATCATCTATTGTGTTTGTATTATTGTACTTATTATTAAATACTTATTCTTCATTTCAATTATTTCTTTTCTGAATAAATATTTTTCATAAAAAAAATTTGTAGGTCATGACAACACCACTTCATCCATTCACAAAATGGTTGGCCAAAGAACATTGTCAAAGGCAAAAGTTCTTTTTTGTTACTCAATCTAATACACAAGTGCATGCAGGCACATTAACATACTTGCAAAACAATCAGATCAACTATCAAATATGCTACAATTTTTTCCTCTCTTATCCAATGATATTTAGATACATTTGCTACCCTAACATACAATCAAAAAAAATAATTCAAGATTGGATGCAAAATGTGTTATTTGTTGCTCCAATGATACTTCATCAACCAGGTAATTTTCTAACTTTCATTTATAGACTATTTTCATATAATTATCTTTTAATAATAAATATTTCTTCACCAAAATTTTTCCTAACTTCTATAGCATAATTTCTAACAATGTTTCTCTTTTTTCTAAGATATAATTGAAACGCCGTGCTGCTTTTTCTTCAAAATCCTTTAGAGAGAAAATCAGGTTTCATTTTAAATATTTCCATTCATTTTTATATTTGCTAACACAAATTATTCCATATTCAATTTCCCTTACTTCTTAATTAGTTTTTCCCTTTTTTTCAGAAAATACCAATAGGTCTTTATGCAATTCAAAATTTTGCCAGTTATGATGAAATCACGGTCCACCAGGGACAAATGCAATGGAAATTAACAATCAATCGGCATGTTTTCACATCTGGCTGGCCTGAATTCTTTCATGATAACTTATTCAAGATTCTTCAGTCTTACTAAGGTATCGCGGAAACAATGCATTTGATAGCCTTACATTTGACAATATGAACAACCAAATAATGCTGCCATGGACAATGCCACTACCCACATTACCAAAACAAGGTTTGTCCATTTAATGACATATATATTTCATTCTCAATACATAATATGTCCGTGTCTTTATAAACTTTGTGCATTCATTTCAGCTTTCAAAACAACAAATACCCAACATAATGTCCTATCATCAGCACTACATCCATTCCAAAGATTTCATTTAACTTGGTACTGTTCTTTCTTTCAACAATTTTCAACAACAGATACTTATAGACTGGTAAATACTACAACTTTTTACATATATCACCAAATTATTCTACAACTATTGTTTAATCTCTCATTCATATAATTTATCGCGTTTCCTTCTTTTTTTCACATAGAATATTCCAAAATATTCAAACCTTCACTTGCAAGAGGCGAAACAATGTGAGATTCAATTGAAGTTTGGAAACCGAGTATACGACGTCACTGTCAGACGTTCTTCCCTTCGTAGAAATTGGCATCCGTTTGTACAAGATCATAACTTAGAAGAATCTGACTATTTAGTTTTCATTCTTCAAACAAACAATTTCTTCTTTATTATTGTTTTGAATTGTCATGGCATAGAAAAACTTTATCCACAGCAATTTAAATTTACAACAAATTAGGCTGTAATTTTTTCCATTGCACTTTTACATTAATAAATTGTTATTCTATACTTCTTCATTCTGATTTTAAAATTTTCTCGATTCTTAATTCTATTATAATTTTATCCCCCTCAAATATCAATATTATTTATTCACATTTTTCATTCTTTATACTAATCAGTGGGCATTCAATAAACTGCGCATTGCGCAGTTATTGCCTGTTAGTAAAAGGAAAGCCAGAAGGCTGACGAAACAACAAAACTAGTGTTTACAGGGGTGAAAAAAAAAAGCACGATAGTGTGTGCAATACATATATATATATATATATATATATATATATATATATATATATATATATATATATATATAGGGATTACACCTACTTTGCGAGATATGATTCGTGCTTTTTTTTTTATGGAATAATTGAGGGCTTGCATTTCATTATGTGGTGTAATTCATGCTTCTTCGTGTGGTACAAGCTTGGATAGCGTCAAAATTGGCATGGGCAGGAGTTAAGGAGCAGGATCTATGCTCAGATTCTTTTGCAACTTGTTGGTTTACACAATTCAAGATTGTAGCTTTTAGTTAATATTTTATGTCCTTATTTATTAAGGTCATATTCCCTATTTATTAAAGCATTTTCCTCCGTATTAGAAGTGTTAGTAGATATCCTACTTTCCTTCATGATTCATCTCAATTACCATGAAAATCATTAACCTATTGTTTGCTATCATTTATAAATATTTTGCTATTGGAGTAATATATCTATCATTTTAGACCAAAAAAAAAAGTGTGGATTGTGATAGTTCTGTAGTTATTAACATCCTAAGAAATATAGTGCATAAATTTGGGATTTTTTTTTTTGGTGTTCTTGCTATGATATCATGTCATTCTTAACTATTATTGCTTGCATTTGGAGTTATAAGCATCATTTGATTCTTTTAATGCCAAATATGTATATACGGTTATCTGTTAGAGTTTTATTTTGGGTATTTTTTCATACGAAAGGTCAACTTTTATTCTAAAAACTAAAAATATGACATTTGTATAAATAGTTAGTGATATGAATAAAATAACAGTGCATATTACGGATTTTTTTAAAAAAATTTGTATGGTTTTGTTGAGTATTAGCACAACTGGAAATGGTAATCTTTCTTGCTTTTAGTATCATGGTGGCAATATTTATAACATTCATGTGAAGTGTAGTAACAAGAATTATTCCATTGATGATATTGATCCCTACATGTATTCATACATTGCATTATAGTCAGATATCCTTGAAAAGGTTTTTGATGATCCTAATAAATAAGAAAATGGGCTTTTTCAAAATAACTTGTATTGAACCTAGATAAATAGAATGCTCGCAAACTTAGAGGGTGATGTAGAGATTTTTAGATTGCATGGTGGGGAAGGGCTGATTACATTCCTAGTGGTTGATCCTAATGCTACATCTAATGTAAACTAAGAGAGGGAGTAACTATGATTCTTTTTGGTTCTAGCACTGTGGAGAGAAAAATGAAGGGGAAAAAATGTTAAAAAAAAGTTTATGCCTAAGAGTCTGATGAGCCAAAAACTAGCTACAAAAAGTTAAACCTAGCCTTAGAGATGAGAGTTTTAACGATGAGATAAAGAGTGTTGAGGATAGTGAGGATGAATTATGTCATTAAGCTATGATGAGAAAGTACATCCTAAATTGGATGATGATTTGCTCTCGAAATATGTAGTTGAAGGCCTAGAAGATGTAGGTTAGGATAATAATCAGTTATCAAATTATGAGTAAAATGATGAGGCATCCATTAAAATGATTCTGATAGTGATTTTGAGAATGATCTCGTGAGTTCATGTTTAAAAAGACCAGAATTCAAAATTCCTAAGGTTGCGAAATTTGAAATACTATCAAGGATAATCTTTGATGATATCTATAGCTTCACAAATGTCTTATATGAATACTCAATCATGTGGGGATTCATTCTTATTAGAATTAATAATGAGAAGAAACAGATGACTACTAGTGGTGAAAAATGTACATAGAGAATGCATGCATCAGTAATGCTAGGTGTTGTGACCTTCAAGGTGAAAACAAGCACTCCAAATCATGATGTTTGTCTGTACAAATCTTGATAGTGTGGAAAAATTCACTATCATATATCATTTGGTGCTATCATCCCCTCAATTTAAAGGTTAATCTTTAGGCTAAATGTAATGAAAAAAGGTTTCCTAAATGGATGACTACCATACATTGAGTTTGATAGCTATCATTTGAAGGCACCATTCAGAAAAGTTCCGTTATCTACTATTGAAATTGATGGCAATAATAGACTATTTCCTCTTGCATTTGTTGTAGTGGAGAGTGAGAACAAATAGAGTTGGCTGTTTTTTTCTTTGAATGCATTTCTAATGTACTTCTAGGATTTCCTAACAACAAAAAATGGACATTCATGACAGATAAACAAAAGGTAGTATGCAATTGCCCCAGTTTCAATCTTAGTTTATTCCATAAAACTCTATGTACTTTTGAACTTATATACTTGTGTAGGGATTAGTTGAGGCTATTGTTGAGAAGGTGTCATATACTACTAAGTACACAGAAAGTGCTGTAAGCATATTTTCACCAATTTTAGAGCAAAATTCCTACTAATGATTATGAAAAAACTATTTTGGATAGCTACCAAGTCCTACATAGAGAGAGTATGAGATAGCTATGGAGAAGATGAAAAAGATCAAGCCTAATGTATATGATTGGTTGGATAATATAAGAATAGAAATATAAACAAGGTACACATTTCTATATAGACCATATCACCAATAGTAACAAAGGAGCCATTCAATAGTTGGGTGGGTAATTTTATGGAAAAAAAAACTATATTGACCCTGGTTAACTCATTGCGGGCAAAGTTATTAAGTGAGATATAGAAAAATTTACAAAGATAATTGTACTTAGAGATATGAGATGGTAAACTAAATGCAAGGACATAGAAATGTAGGACACTTACCTTTTACGTATGCTAGTGGTACCACTTTTGAGGTAAAGAAAAAAAATTGTAAAATATGTTGTAAAAACAAAAACTAGGTCTTGTAACTATCATGTGTGGAATTTGGTAGGATACCTGCATCATGCAATTGTGTTCTTATTGACAAGAGATAAATTCTAACAAATTATTGTAATTCTAGTTTATCTATAGCGACTTATTTGCATGTCTCCCAAAATCTCATCAATCCCATTACTAATATTTTATAACCAAATAAAGTGCCAAAGCTGTTGTCTCCTAAATTGAGAAGGAAAACTAGTAGGCCTAAGAAGGCTTCAAGACCCGACAAAGGTAAAACTATGAGCCTGTTGCATGCAATTTGGACATAATAAAAGAATGTGTACAAGTGGCCCTATTACAACAAAGAAAAGAGCCCCAAAGAAAGCAAAAACTCAAGTCAAGTTACTAATTACATTAGTTAATATTATAATTTAGATAATACCTTAATTATTTCTCAAGCTATGTTAAAAGACCTTCAATTATGTAACATTTTCTACTTTCATTAGAAGTTGATTCAAGCAACCAATCTATGTATAAAATTTCATCTTCTCAATATGTAGATTCAACTGACACACAGTAATCCGTAAATAACCTCATCCTTAAGTTGGTGGCAGTAAGCAAACAACAAAGGAAAAAGCAAGCATGTTAGCATCTAAACATAACAAACAAGTTGAATTCACCTCTCAATACTTACAGGACTAGAAATACTATATGGTCTCACTAAATTTTCATTTGAACTTCCTAGATTTCTACGGATACTGATCCATTTAGAACCTCATCAGTCGGGATGATAGCTATTTTTGGGTTAAATTTTGACTCCATTTTATACTATTTTGTTAACATTTTATATATTTCTAACTAATTACTAATCCAGTGGTATACTCAAAATGACATTACAGGATACTACAAACTATCAAATGCATAAAATGTTTCCCAACTCAAGGATCCAATAGTTATTTGGACTACGATTATGTGAATAGGTTTTCAATGGGATAAGTGCATCAAAGTAGGATAAGAGCAATGCTCCAAAAGCAATATAACCCTTAAAGTACAAAGATTTAGCCACAAACTATGTTATTTCTCAAACTCAACCTACATCTACTCTTCCTTTTGCCAATAGAAGGACATTATCTACTAGAACTAAAGCTCCTAAATTTCCAACAATACTTTACAAGGGACCAGGAAGCTGTTATAATGACAAATATCAAGGAGGATGTAACATGTCTTAGTTCTTCATAGTTCTAAATCAATTATACCAATTTTGGACACTATTGAATGGGTATTTTTGATGGTATATTTGTAGTGATTTTGTTGTGATATTTTAGATTAATTCCCACTGGTGGCCTTATTAAATGAGTGTTTTTGTTGGTAGATTGAATGTGTGGGTTTTTTGGAAGATTTTGGATTGATGCCCATTAGAGTATGAGATTGGCAATTAAGGACAATAGTTTTGAATGAGAAGGATTTTTAATCCTAAATTTTAGAGTTGATTTCATGTCGTAATGATTCTGTTCAAATACATTGAACAAAGTGGATGTTTAAGTTTCATACATGTATAATTCCATACATCTCTTCCTACAATGTATAGGTTCACCTCCTCATTAATAATATACATGAATTCCTATATTCATGTATTTACCTTATTAAATGTACCTACATTATACATGTATCTTTTAACCTATAAATAGAGGCTATTGTAAACTTGTTGGATAGAAAAAATAGAGTTAACATTTGTTCTACATATTTCTAACATCTTTTCCTATCTCCCTCTTTCTCATATATTATATTTCTGAATTGATGTTATATTATTGAGTTGAATCCAATGATCATCGTCTACAATTACAACACGTTATCAGCACGAACCGGTTAGAATTTTGGATAACGCTCAAGGTAACATACCTTTTGTTTTTCCCATTATCTAATATTTCTTTAATTCCCTTCAAACATGTTGAACATACCAATTGAGAGTTTGCAACGTTAGGTGTTATCGGAAATAATTATCTAACATGGGCTTTTGATGTCAAAATACACTTAACATCACTAGATCTCAGTCAATCCATTCTCTCAGAATCTAACTGTACTTTAGCCTAGAAAGTTAAGGCTCTTATCTTCATCCGTCACCATTTACATGAAGATTTAAAGGCTGAGTATCTCACTGAGGAGGACCCTACAATTCTAAGGCAATCCCTGAAGGATCGCTATGATCATCAACAAGATGTGGTTCTTCCTCACGCCAGGTTTGAGTGGATCAATTTACGTTTTCAAGATTTTAAATCCGTAGCAGAATAAAATTCTGCTATTCACGACATTGTGTCACAACTAAGACTCTGTGGCCAGCGGATCACAAAGATTGAAATGTTAGAAAAAAAATATTATCCACCTTCCATCCCAATAATCTTGTACTCCAGCAATAGTATAGGGCAAAGAATTACTCCAAACATTCAGAGTTAATCTCTGCACTACTTGTCGCTGAAAAGCAACACCAGTTGTTGATTCAAAATCATAATTCTTGTCCTACTAGATCTGCACCTCTGCCTAAAGCACATGCCGCACGTCATAAAAATAAGATCCACGGGCATCAAACGGGCAAAAGGCGTAACCTGAAAAACCAGCTTAATGAAAGCCAAGATAGAGGTCCCCATAGCCCTAAACGTGGTCTACAAAGGAAAGAAGGTCCAGAAGTACCTGACCAAAATGTTTGTCATAGATGTGGTTGTACAGGACATTGGTCTCACATTTGTCATACCCCAAAACACGTGGTTGACCTCTATCAAAGAGAACAAGGGAAGCCAACCTTGCAAACGAACAAGTCCTTAAAAGAGAATAAAGAGTCATCTCTAGTCACTACGTCTCTTGATATTGATCATTTTGGGGATTTAGATTATATGAAAGTATATATATTATTCTAAGTTTATGTTAATTCACATTTATGTTAAAGTTTATTCTCTTTTTTTTTTATAAACATAATTAATATTATTATAAGTGCATTTCTTATTTTCTTTATTTTTTTATTAGTAACAAATGATATAAGCAACTACCTTGAGGAGAACAATGGTATTCTTTGTCTTGTAAACAGTGGTAGTAGGCACACTATCCCTCAGTAGAGGAATTTTTTGGAACATTGAAAGTATATGAAAAGAATATTACCCCTATTTCAGGTGATAGTAAATTAATTATAGGCTCCGAAAGAGCATGTGTAAAATATACTACCAATAGGCACAAAAATTATTATTAATGATGCCTTATTTTGCCCATGGTCAAAAAGGAATCTACTTAGTTTTAAAGATATTCATTCCAATGCGTTTCACATTGAAACTGAGACTGAAGGTGGTAAAGAATACTTGTATCTAACCCAGATAATTAGATGCAGAAAACAAATTATAGAAAAGTTACCATCATTCTCCTCCTGGTTATATTATACTTACATACATGTGAATAAACAACATATTGCAATGAACTTGAAATTCAAAAACCCATAAAGTTTTCAATTATGGCATGACCGTTTGGGTCACCCATGGTCGAATATGATGTGTCAAATGTTAACACATTCGGTTGGGCATCCATTAACAAATCATGGGCTCCCTTCACCCATTGATTATGTATGTGATGCATGCGCTGATGGTAAATTAATCATATGGCCATCTTGTACTAAAGTAAGGGTGGAATCTCCCATATTTTTGCATAGAATTCAATGAGACATCTATGGGCCTATCCACCCTGCATATGGACCCTTCAGGTACTTCATGGTCCTGATTGATGTTTCAACGCAATAGACATACGTTGATTTGTTGTCTACGTGTAATATGGCTTTCGCCAAATTGTTCACTCAACTAATTAAATTACGTGCATAATTTTCTGATTACCCGATCTAGAAGATCTGGTTAGATAATGCTGGTGAGATTTACATCTAAGGTTTTTTATGACTATTGTATATGGCTATTGAGATAGACGTGTAGCATCCTGTGTCACATACTCATACTTAGAATGGCCTAGCAGAATCTTAATTAAATGCCTAAAAATGATTGCTAAACCATTGCTGTTAAAGGCCAAATTACCCTTTAGCTTAAGGGGACATGCAATATCGCACGCTACATCACTGTTTCGATTTCAACCCACTGCATATCATGAATACTCCCCAATTCAACTTGTACGTGGATGTAAACCTGATGTTTCCCATTGGTAGATTTTTGGTTGTGCCATATATGTTCCTATACCACCTCCACAGCGTTCCAAAATAGGGCCCTAACGTAGACTTGGCATTTATGTGAACTATGTGTCTCCATCTATTATAAAATATTTGGAGCCCCAAACAGGCGACTTGGTTATTGCCCGATTCGCTAATTGTATATTTGATGAGGCACATTTCCTGAGCATTAAGGGAAGAAAGCCTGAAACTTAAAAAATGTAGCGAAATTTCCTAAAAGGAAGACCAAGTGAATTACCTTGATCCACGTACAAGCATAACTGAACTTAAAGTTCAAAAGATCATTAACTTGCAAACCTTAGCAAGTAAACTGCCAGATGCATTTACTGATCATAAAGGGGTGACCAAGTCCAATATTCCCGCAAAAAACACACCACCTAGGGTGAAGATCCCCTCGGGACTAAAAATGTTTGATAAGCCTAATCAACGCCGAAAGCATGGATGACCCACAAGGGCTAAAGACATAAATCTGTGGAAAAGAAAACAAATTCAGTCACCCAATACGCCTCCTGCAGAGGTTAATTTTGAAGAAAGCAATCCCGGTGAAATTAGTGCAGCTGTTCCATATAACAATCCCAGGAAAACGGAATGGCCAAGTCCTATTGTTATGGAAAATGATGAGGATTTGGTTGATGTCAATATAGAAGTTGTAGTAAACTATTCAAATACGGGAGTGAGATATGATAGAATTACTACTGCCATCGACAATTCCTTTGCCTCCTTTATAGCGCTTAATGTCTCAAAAGATAATCTGGATTCAGAACCAAAAACTATTCTTGAATACGAGAAGCATTCAGATTGGAATAAATGGGATGAGACAATTAGGGTGGAACTAGACTCGCTTAATAAACGTTGTGTTTTTAGATCTGTTGTCCGAACATCCAAAGATGTTATCCTTGTCGGATATAAATGGGTGTTTGCACGAAAATACAATGAAAAAAATAAGGTGGTAAGATATAAAGTTAGGCTAGTTGCCCACGGGTTTTCGGAAAGACCCGACATAAACTTTAATGCCACTTACTCTCCCGTAATTGATAGTATTACGTTCCGTTTTTTTATCAGTATGGCAGTAAGTATGAATCTATATATGTATTTAATAGATGTTGTGACTGCATATTTGTATGGGTCACTTGACACTGATATATATATATATATATATATATATATATATATATATATATGAAAGTCCCTGAAGGATTTTCAATTCCCCAAATGAGAAAGAACGAACATCGTAACATGTACAGTATTATGTTGCAAAGATCATTATATGGTCTTAAACAATCCGGTAGCATGTGGTACAACCGGTTAAGTGATTACCTCCTGAAGCAAGGATGTGTAAATAATGTAATATGTCCTTGTGTGTTCATAAAAAAGTCACTGAATGGCTTTGCCATTATATCTGTATATGTTGATGGCTTGAATATAATTGGAACTTTGAAAGAGCTTGAAGAAGCTTGTTCCTGCCTGAATAAGGAATTTGAAATGAAAGACTTGGGTCGAACCAAGTATTGTCTCAGCCTACAAATTGAGCACCTCCTAGAAGGAGTTTTATTGCACTAATCTATTTATATAAAAAGAATATTGGAGACATTTTATATGGATAAATCTCATTCTCTCAGCACACCAATGGTGGTCCGTTCACTTGAAGTGGACAAAGACCCATTTAAACCTTAAAAAGATAATGAGGAAGGATTAAGACCTGAAGTTCCTTATCTTAGCGCCATATGAGCATTGTTATAGCTTGCAAATTGCACCATGCCCAACATTGCATTTGCAGTGAATGTTCTAGCTAGACATAATGCCAATCCAACTCGAAAACATTGGTATGACATTAAACATATCTTACATTATCTTTAAGGAACTGTTGATCTTGGTTTATTTTACCAAAGAAATAGAGATTTATCATTGGTTGGATATTTAGATGCTGGCTATCTGTTTGATCCTCATAATGCCAAGTCACAGACTAGAATGTATTTCTCAGTGGAGGCACAACAGTTTCATGGAAGCCAGTAAAACAGAGTTTCGTTGCTACTTCCTCAAATCATTCTAAGATTATTGCATTGTTTGAAACCGCTAAAGAATGCGTTTGGTTGAGAACCTTGAACCGCCACATTCAAAATTCATGTGGCTTGTCCTCAATTTGTGATGCCCTCACTATACTTTTTGAGGACAATGCGGCTTGCATGGAATTGTTAAAAGTGACAAAACTAAACATATTTCACCTAAGTTATTTTATCTGCATGAACTTCAAAAGAAAGATGAAATAGATATCCATCAAATTTGCTCCAATGACAATCTTGCAGATTTGTTCACTAAATCCCTACCTACTTCCACATTTGAGAAACTTGTATATGGAATAGGGATGCGTTGCCTTAGAAGATTACTTCCATCAGGAGAAGCAAATTAACCATCCCTGAAGGATGGAGCCCAAAAGGTTTATAGCTATACTCTTTTTTCTTTTGCCAAGTTTTTTTTCCCACAAGGTTTTTTACTTGCCAAAGGTTTTTAATGAGACAGCTTGTTTATAAATGTTTGCTGACATGAGGGGGAGTGTTATACACACTGTACTCTTTTTTCCTTCGCTAAGTTTTTGTCCAACTAGATTTTTCTTGGCAAGATTTTTAATGAGGCAATCTAAATGGCATATAATCAAAGGTGAACATCCAAGGGGGAGTGTTAAAATATATTGAACAAAGTGGATATTTCAGCTTCATACATGTATATTCCATACATCTCCTCCTACAATGTATAGGTTCACTTCCTCATTAATAACGTACATGAATTTCTATATTCATGTATTTACATTATTAATTGTACCTACATTATACATGTATCCTCTAGGGTATAAATAGAGGCTATTGTAAACTTGTTGGATAGGGAAAATAGAGTTAACATTTGTTCTAAATACTTCTAACATCTTTTCCTATCTCTCTATTTCTCACATATTATATTTCTACATTGATGTTATATTATTGAGTTGAATCCAATGATCAGCGTCCACAATTACAACAAATTCGTATTTTTTTTGCATTTTGGGCAAGCTTGTTATTTGGTTTCAAGTTCAATGGATCTAGAACCATTGGAACGTATGCATTACTAGATTTCTGCCATTTTATATGCATAAGCACTCAAATTTGTTGGCTCCTATTTTTTTAGCATATTAATGTGCTTCAACATACATTGCAATGAACATAATCAAGAAAAAATTTATTGAGCTAATAAACTAACAATGAAAAGTACAAACATTTAACTCCATTAATTAGGGGTGGCAATTTGCGACACGACACGAACCTAACACGTAATTAGCAGGTACAGGTCCACCCCTTAACAGGTTCGGGTTGAAATCAGGTCGGACAAGAATAACACGCAAAATAAATGGGTCGTGTTCAGGTCGACCTGTTCAACCCGTGGATCGACCTGTTAACACGTTTAACTTATATATAATAATATTATTTGTTTGTTAGTTATCAATATGTTTGTTGTAGCATAGTGGTAAGTGTTTTAACCATTTACCTTAGAGACCAAGGTTCAATTCCTTGTAATAGCATTTTTTAGTTTTTCCTTTGGGATTTTCATATCCCACATTGACTTTGGATGAAGGAAGGAAGGGAAAACACAATTATAAGTAGGGGAGGGAGTTGTTAGTAGTTTGTTTAAATGAAGAGGCTATAATTATTTGTGGCCTTTTGAACAATTAGTTTAAAAATTATTTATTTATTATTAATTTAAAATTAATTTATTATTTTTGAAAAAAATTCGTAATAATTTAAATTTTATTTATTATTTTTTTAAAAAATTTCGTGTTAAATAGGTCTTTTCGTGTCGTGTCGGGTTATCCGAAAAATAAACAGTTGTTGATTCGTTTCGACACGAACAGTTCATGTCGTGTTCGGGTCCGTGTAAAACCTGTAATACCCGTGTCAAAACACGACCCGCGAACCCGAAACACGACCCGATTGCCACCCCTACCATTAATAGCCATAAAAAATGTAGTACGAAGTATGCATAAAATCCATAAATTTCATTAGATTCAATTTTTACCCTATGTTCTAAATTCCCTCCAATTATCCAGTTTTCCTCCCTCAATAATTGAATAAGCAAACCAAAAAGGTATGCTGCTAGTAGAACCAAGTTTATGATGACTAAGAATCACACCATGGGATTGCAATTCAGTCATAGTATACAACAACATTGCCATCAAGACTAACAATTCTCCTCAAAACCCTATAATTGGGCCATTCTGATCTTCTGAACAAATGATTGAAATTTACATTGTCACCTAAATTTTTAGGCACAACCCATTTCAACCATCCGTGACTGCTACATTCATAATATAACTTTCCTGAATTCTTTGTAGATTTGAACACGAAGATTGTAGCTTTTTTTCTGCACTCACATGTAAGGCTATTAAATTTTACATTATCTATTGCTTCACATTGCTATTTCTACAAATAGAAATTGAAACCTCAATTCCAAATTAATAATCATTAGAAGAGAAACAATGCTTCACTAAATCTCTAACCACCACAATGAATAATCAACAAATTTTCAATTCAAAAAAATCCCTATAACACACTTCTACTAATTGGATTGTAGATTGTTTGGTGGTTATTATTTTTGCAGTGATTTGTCTTCTCTCTTGAATTTCAGTGTTGCCTTTAAGCTTTGATCCCTATTTCACTAGCCCAATCGCGCGCGTGTGTGTCCAACTCCAAATATTTATTTAGACATTTATATTTTGTAGTCAAAAGGCATCTGTGTAAAGTAAAATGTAATATCCATTACAATGCATTTTAAGGGTATAAATGTCTTCTCAACTTTAATTTTTATTTGCATCATCAAAAATTTGGATGGAATCTCACCCCAAGGTGTTAGTTGTCACATTTTATAATAGTCAAGGGGGTCCCAATAATATTTGTAAACCATATGATTTGAGTAGTAATAAGTCCAAACTATGGGGTAAATGTAATTAAACCTAAAATTTACTAAGCCAAGACAAATACAGTTTTAATCCATACATGTTAAAACTGTCAAACTTACCTATTTTTCAATCAATGTTCCACCTAATAATCTCAGCTACTTACTTGGCTAATCAAATTTTGTTTCTAGAAATTGTGAATTCAACAAGAAAAATGGCATAGTTGGTTTAAAATAAAAAAAAAATTAGATAATGATAGTGAATTCATGATCTTCACAATCCTTTTAGAATTGAAGGAATGGATATGACTTTTTTTTTTAGCATAGGGGTTTGGAGTTATTATATTTTGATCTTGTTTTCATCCATTTTGTCCTCCATTAGGGAGGTTTTGTGTTCTAACTTGGGAGGAGGGTCAAGTACGATGACAAGCAGCGTCAGGTCACACATGGACAGGAGTTAGGAGGTGTCTTTCCTGTTGTATACCGATTGCGTTGTGCAAATAGAGATCGACAAATTAGGGATTTTTTTTTCTTAACTAGGTTAGCTAGGAGGTCCTGGTCCCATTCTATTGGGGTTGGCATGCCTTAACCGAAACCTACTAGGTTTAGGTTAAATGTGTTAGGGTGAGTTCTTAAATGGATCTTTTATGTACTTATTAACTTTTTTTATAAAAGTTAATACATATCTTTTTCCTAGAAAAAAAAGAAAGAAAAAAAGATCACTATAGAATGTGATAATCACTATCAACTTCAGAAGGAGATAATATAATCTATTAGTTCAACTTTGATTTGGAGAATAAGACTTGACTGGAATGTTGTACAAAAAAGGAAAAAAAAAATCAAATGAATGGGTTGTTGATTCTTTACTAAAAAGATACTTACTCCATTCCCCCCCCCCCCCCCCAAAAGTATACTTTTAATTAAATATAACTTTTATTAGTTATAAATTATAATGCATTTAATGTAACTATTAAATGTATAATTTTATATTTTATTGTTATTTTTTAATGATGAGCAATTCATATTATTATTAATAAGGATACTTTTATAACTTCATTCAAAGTTGACCTTTTCTTAAATAATTTTTTTTAAAAAAAGTGGACTTTTTTGAGAACAAAGGTAGTATATTGAATTATATTTTGTTAAATATAAATTGGTTTGATCATTATAACATGGTACCTTCTCTTATTGTAGATACATGTAAGGGAGAGTAAGATGGCAATTTTGGCATCGTTATTATAAACTTCATTCAAAGCAAAGTTGATGATCTTCCAATTTTAAGAATCAAGAACAAAGGAGAGTTTTATAAGATTTTTCATATCTTCAAAGGATTCAAGATATACATGGTAGGTCTTGAACAAAGAAAGTACAACTGTTTTTCAATGTTTATTTAGAAAGGTTTATTTGAATAGGACATTTAATTTTCTTATTAATTTGTTTATCGATATATGCATGATTGAAACTCTTTATTTGGAGCAAAAAGTGCAGGTTTCATGTTTTCAAGTTAAATTTTTCTTAATGTACTTATAGTTTGAATATGATGAAAAAATATTCAGCCAGAAAAATGAAGGAGAATGGAAAAGAAAAATGAAGATGATGGTTTAGGAACTATAAGGTCATTTTGTTGACCAAATCAAAACTAATGGTTTGTTTGGAGTTTTAAAATTAGAATTGAATTGAAATTATAATTATAAAAAATTGAATTTATTACATTAGAATTCTAAATTATTTCAATTTTTTTGTTTGGCCAATCACTTGAAAAAAAAGATAAAATTCATTTATAATTCTAAATTCTTTGTTTGGATATTGAAGAATTACATGTAAATTGAAATTTTAAATACAATTAAAATTTACTAATTATGTAAGTATAATAAATAATAAGATAAAAACTACTATATTAAAAGGGTTAGTTATTGATATTGATGCATATGTAACAAAGAATTTGATCATATATTTCTATGTAAACAAACAATTTCAATATATCATGATTAAGTAACATTACACTCAATCCAAGATTTTTTAAATGTTTGCATTACTCTTTAAAAATTAAATATTTATATTAAAATTGTTAACATTAAAACCCACACTACATAAACTCTTAAACTTCAAAAATATTCTTCTACAACAACAAGTAATATCACAAAAATAAACTATAACAACTAGACAATGAATTTGCAAACTATGTTATCCAATACTATACTATGGTTGTTCAGCACCTCAACCATTAATGAACATTATCATTAAAATTACCTAATAATACTAGTTCTTCCAAATTTCTCAAATGAAATATTTTATACCTTTCTGCAAGTAAAAGTTGAACAAACTTTGAACATGGATGGTAGTTGCTAGCACTTCAACCATTAATGAACCTCATTCTAAATTAACCATACATATGAACTTGCCAGCATAAGTTTTAAAAGCAAAAATTTAAACAACATTTAACCAACTTGTCCACATATCATATCATCCATTCAACAAAATGATTCTTAGATTTTAACATTATAACAAATTCAAAGCTAACTATCCACTTAAATTACAAGAAAGTATATCTAAACCATTCATGACTTGCAAAGAAGTAAGAATCACAAAACATCCTCAAAATTCTTGCTTCAAAATATTAGAAAACAAATCACTAACTAGTTTGACTAATAGCACAAGAGAGACAATGATCCCCATTCATATATTAGGGAGACTAGCTCCATCATGCATAGTTCAATTGGAAAAGGTCATTCAGCGCATAAAAACAACCCAGTGGGGTTGGCATCAAGTGGAACATCTATAAGGGAAAATAGGATATATGTTAGACACAACTCATATAACCAGAAGAAATGGAACACTTAACAAAAAGGAATAAAAAAGAAAAGTTATTCCAAGAAAAAAAACCATCAGAGTCATCTGGTAGTCTTACACTAGTAAATGAAATGTAAATATAATTCAAGAACTGCAAATAAATAAAACCATATAGCAATCTAAAAGTTATCATAAACCACATTCCTTGGATAAAGCTTCACTATTCAAACTCAAGGAAAAGTAAAAAGAAAAGCTTTTATTGTCCAAAAGAAATTCACAAACTTCAATAACTTCGAATCACTCTTCGAGGTGCATCAAAATCCAATAACTACTTCAAGTGACTTGGCATCCCAGAAAATGTATCAAATAATCTTTGATCATGCATCATCATATCCAAAGCCTTCAACATTTGCCTACTATCCAAATCAACTTTTTCTAATTTCATTAGTACTACTTCAGTATTGGCTTTTGGTGTTTTCGTCATTAAATATTTATCAAGAGAATCAACCATTCGTCCCAAAATGCCATATAGAGCTTGTGAACTAGAGTGCTTTCTTTTCGTGCCATGAGAACTAGTTGAAAATGATGCTTTTGCTTTTAAGCGATCTTGTCAAGCCATCATAATACTCATAACATCATCTTCCTCCATTGTCCTCTCGTCGGTTCCAAATGATTCTTGTGCATTGGATTCCATATCAAGATCTGCCTCTCCAATAGTTTTGGCACCTTCTCCACTAGCACAATCTTGAGAAAAGATTGTACTATCATCCCAAATCTCAACAACAATTTTTCTCCTATATGGTGCAAGTTTGGGATTTTCCTTCAAAATAAAAATCAAGTTTAAAAAAAAACTCAACAATCATGTAATTGATATCAATATACATGCATATGGAATAACTTGCAAGTTTCAAGAAGAAAACATTAGATAAATAAACTCTATGAAATAAGAGTTACCTCTAATCGTTCTTTGCACACATTTTTATCATGAATTTCAATTCATGAATAATCCCATGTAATTGCAAAGCCAAAATACATGACACTAACAAAGGATGTAAAATCTCGTAGTGTTTTTTCCATGTTTTCAAATAAGACATAATATTACCCTTTGAGACTGAAATATTTAATTGCTCAATAAGAACATTCACAGTAGCTGTCTAAGCTATTGGCTTCTATGCACATATACCATCCAATTTGTTTCCTTGATTCATTTACTCAACAAAACAAGTCCCTAAAACTTTATCCATTTCTGAAGTCCAAGTAAAATATCTCTTTGCTTTTACCTTTTCTTTCCCAGATGCTGCTTGAGACTCAAATGCCATCTACAAAAATTTAAAAGTTCATAAGGTCAAATGACTCAAATGCGTAACAAGGATGTGAAATCAAAGAAGCTACTTAAAGTCAAGCTTAGATATATTTCTCTTGTTACCTTAAAGTCAAGCTCAGACTCCTTCACAATATGCTTTTCATGCCACCAAATGGCCAAGGTAGTTATGGTGATAATACAATTTGCAATAATTACTTTTTGTTTCTTTGTTGCTTCACTCTCATTTTCATTTCGAGGCAAGTGGAAATCCATGTACTATAATTAAATAATGAAAAAAATAAAATAAGAATTTTGAATAGGCAAGGCAATGAAAACTCGAGAAGTACCAAGTTGTATATTATGAATTAATGGAACACAAATTACCAGAGAAAATTGAGCTCGAACCAACTCTATAATTCAAGTGTACCTTAGAGTAAAATTATTTCCACCAGGAATATAATAGGTAATCAAATTCTAAGTTGCACGAAAACAGGTATAAAAATATCAAACACTATACAAAAACACTTTTGCAAGTAAAAGTATCACCAAAATTTGATCTAGCAAGCAGTTGGTGCCAGATGTTCCTAAACTACATCATGCATCTAAAATAACAAAGAACCTATATAAACAAGAAAGACAATACATCAAACGATGGTTATCTTCCCTCATATGGTTATCAGATATGATACATGATGGTTCCACTTATGTGAACAATAATGAACAATCAGAATCTAGTTTTGAAAGGAAAGCTTTAAGAAAAGTCACACATATAAATTTCAAGATGACCACCCAAGAGCAATTTTCCAAAGAGTGTCACTAGGAAGAAAGTATTGAGCATTCATTCATATAGTATGAAATCAATTTGCAGTGTTCAATTTTAGCCACGGGGCAAGAAGCCTAGTTGCTTATTGGCTGCATGGGAGGTTAGTAAAAGTCTTCCTGAGGAAAATGAAACTGTATTTGTAATACAACCTGACATACAACTAATAGGTAGACATTTGACTTGCATTTTTTTTTACCAAAAATTACAAAATGCCCTAAACTTGTCCTCAAAAAAATTTTGAGATCCAAATCTCTCATCTTGGAAATAAAAATCAACTATGCAATATTAAATCATTTTTCATATATTCAGCTTATCATTAGAAAATATAGGCACAAATTACTTAATGTCCCAAACTAAGTTTACTGTTTGACCGAATTCCAGCATATAAGATGCAAAAGTCTCCATGAATTGACATGTTGCTTAAAAGGCCATAGAATAATACAATTGCACTTGGTGATAACAGAGAATTAATAGTGAATGAATTAAATTTGAAATGACCAATAACACTCACAACAAACAATACTTGGCTGCGAATATTATGTTTTAATCAAATAGAGAAAAGTCTTTCCTCCTAAATGTCTTCACAGTCACATTCCAAATACAACAATAAAAAAAATCCTCTGGCTAAAGTAAAGCAATAGCAGAGAATATCTAGCGAGACATTTTCCTCCTATCTGTCAAGAAATATGCTAGCACATATTAACTGTGAATGTTTGAGAATGTAACTTCCAGCATAGATAAAATAAGAAGAGAAGAAAACTGCAATAAGCTAAACATAACTCAAATAGGTTATAATCTAGATGAAAGACCCACTTATACACCATCTTTGAACCTTTGAGGGTGCCTACATGGATTATAAAAATCTAGAGAGAAAGCAAAATAAGAGTAGCCTCACTCCTGAAAAGTCCAACAAGGTTCAGAACTCTCAAGGTTGTATATTTAGTTACGGCATATTTGGTTCGCTATAATGAATAAGGCTGTAATTGAATTTGAATTCAGTGGGAATTAGGCTGTAATGAATTAGGTTGGAATTGAATTAAATGAGTTTGGTTCAAAGAAATTGAATAAGGTTAGAATCATTACTCTTGTGTTTCGTTGGGGTGAATAGAACTAATGAATAGTATTAAATGACTAAAATACCCTTATCTTAAGCATTTTATTATGGACTGAGAAAATGATGAGATAGAGAAAATAGAGTGAGAAAAATGATGAGAGAGAAAGAAGAGTGAGAAAATGATGAGAGAGAGAAAGTAGAGTGAGAATTGCAACCAAACATGCTGTTATTGTCTTGTAATCTCATCAAAATAAATTCCTATTCTTATAACTTGGTCATTTTTAGTCAAGTATCGGGTTTTATGAGAAGTTACCAAAATGTACATTAAACCAACAGGCTATCAGCATTTCATCAATTAGCACATAGCTTCCAAAATTACAAATAATGGCAGGCATCAAATCCTAATCAATTGCTTTTCATTTGATAGAGTGATACAAGAAATATATGCACAAGGAAACCACGAATCGAAATTATTTTATTTTGACTATTCAAGATAATTTTTTAAAAAAAAAAACGAGTGCTGCTTGATGAATTTACCGTGAGAAGTCTTTCAAACTCAAAAGCCTCTACAATAGAACAAACCCAAGTGAATTTGAACCCTTCCAATTTATCTTACTACTCAAGCTTCCTGATGGGTTGGAGAAAAATTGACTTCTTCTCTATAAGAACCCAGCTGGGGTTTCTGCAGTAGAGGGGAAAAAAACAAAAATATTGATGATGAGGGATGTAATAGAAATTAGCAAAAATAATAAAAAGGGGAATGTTTAGGGGAAACAGAATGGCTTCTTGCTAATTTGAATGTAGAGGTGGACCTAGAAGCGGTTCTGTTGAAGTAACATGATTAGGATCTGTAGGACAGGGGAACGAAAAAGGTTTGATGAAAGGCGAGCAACGACAGTATGAGGAACCACACCATCTTTCCTTCTTCTTGCTCTCGCCTCTTCAAATTTGAGTAAATTGTTGGCGATTGAAAAATAGAAAAACCATAAAAAGAATGGAAGCTCAAGCTCCAAGAAAGATGTTGATAGACAGCTGAGAGGAAGAAGAATAGTCGAAGCAATTTGACTTATTTTGTGATGACCAAAATCCGGTCATCTTACTCAATAAACAAGCGAAATATGCAAAAATAGCACTTTTTGCAAAGACATTTGCAAAAATAGTAGCCCTAACAAAACCCTTGCAAATATAGCACTTTTTTAGGTGAAAGACTCAAATGACATTCTTCTCCACTTTATCGTTTCATTTCACTCTCCCATTGCTGTTCGAATTTCCTGATTTTTCTTCATCCTTCATCAATTTAACATCCTATTTCACACAATCCGTAATCCGTTTGCAGCAATAGCAGAGGGAAAAATCTAATTCTTGAGCAAGTAGAGGAGCGGTATGGAATTGGGGTATGAAAAAGGCAAATTAATCACCAAAAGACCTAATTTCATGATGAAGGAATTCATGGGCAATCTTTTTACAAATGAATTGGTACTTTCCCAGATCAAGAACATAAAGAAAAATTGGGTTGGAAAAGAAGTGACATTAAAATGATCAAGTACATGTCAAACATCTAAATTATTCATGTTTTCGACATATTCGACATTTTGTTCGATATTTTTTTTGACATATTTTCACATTTATTCGACATTAAATATGTCGACATCGACAAAAACATATCAACATGAAACACAAAAGGAACAAAAACACACTTTCAACGATAATGAAGAAAACAACCCATTTAAATTTTCCTTTTCATCAATGGATTCTTCAATCCAAAGCCTAAGAATAGCTACGAATTGTAACTTTGAGTAACTCTGGACCTCCCCGCACTTTTTTGAGTAACTCTGGATTGTATACTATTCAAATCAATCCCCACATGATTCTCATCTAGGTCATTCAATTAGGTTCTTCCTGTATCGAATTCAACCATAAGAAGTCGGCCATCGGCATTTTGAGAGGGGTTGTGAACAAGCCGGAAATCTTGCCCATAAATGCATCGGAAGGGAAGTTGAAGCAGAGAGGATGAAAGCCAGGCCAAAACCATGGCTAGAGGAGATTTCAAGAAGAATAGAGAGGTCAAACTAAGTTGAAAATAAAGTGGAAATGGAAGATGAATTGAGGTTCTTGAATGGGATTGTTAAAGGGTAAAAGGCGCCAGGGAGATTGGGTTGGAGTCATTGGTTAGGCGGATGACCAATGGTTCAAGGCTAGAGTCGATAGTGAGGTTGAGGTGGTAGAGTGGCGAACACGACAGAGGGCGTGAAGGAATTGTAGACAGCTTGGATTGCACAGGTTCTTAGATAGCTTGGATTGAAGAATCCATTGATGAAAAGGAAAATTGAAATGGGATGTTTTCTTCATTAACGTTGAAAGTGTGTTTTGTTTCTTTTGTGTTGATGTCAACATATTTAATGCCAAATAAATGTGAAAATATGTCAAAAAAAATATCGAACAAAATATTGAAAAAAATGTCGAAAAATATGTCGAAAACAAGAATAATTTAGGTTTTCGACATGCACTTGATCATTTTAATGTCACTTCTCTTCCAACCCAATTTTTCTTTACTTTTTTGATCTGGGGAAGTACCAATTCATCTGCAACAAGATTGCCCATAAATTCCATCATCACGAAATTAGATCTTTTGGTGATTAATTTGCTTTTTTTATACTCCAATTCCATACCACTCCTCTATGTGTTCAAGAATTGAATTTTTCCCTCTGCCATTGATGCAAATAGATTACGGATTGTGTGAAATAAGATGTTAAATCGATGAATGATGAAGAAGAATCAGGAAATTCGAACAACAACGGGAGAGTGAAGTAAAACAATGAAGTGAAGAAAAAGGTCATTTGAGTCTTTTCGCCTTAAAAAGTGTTATATTTGCAAGGGTTTTGTTAGGGTTGCTATTTTTGCAAATGTCTTTACAAAAAATGATATTTTTGCAAATTTCCTAAAAAAAATAGGCGTGTTTGGAGATTAAAATTGAAAATTTTTAGAATTTTACAACGAATTTAAATTATAGAATTGGAGGAATGTAAAATTTGAATATAATTTTATTTTTTTAACATTCTATAGAAACAAACTGTAGAATTAGAATTGGGACATTCAATTCTAATTCCAAAACTCTAATTCTAAACTTCCAAACAAAGCCTAAGTGTAAATATGAATAAAAGTAGTATGAAATTAAAATAAATGTTCTAATATTGTTAATATATTAATGGTCTAGATTGAGTGTCAATACTAAAATATGTATTTGTTTGATTGAATCTTTTAAAAAAGAAATAATTTAAAATTGTATTTTTTATTCTAATATAAAACATAATTTTTAAATTTTTAATGTAATATATATTTTAAATTAACTCCACAATATCTGAGAGATAGAGAAAGATAGTGAACAAAGAAGATGAAAGAGAATAGGAATAGAAGGAAGAGTGAAAAGTTAGAGATGCGATAAATGGAAAATGAAGACAAAAATAGGAGAAAAGAGAGAGAAAGGAATGATAGATAAGAGAGAGAGAGTGCGTGTGCACATTCTGAAGGTAATTTTGTAACATTATAATATCAAGTTTTAATTTATGAACTAAATTAGGCTTGGCAATTAGTCTTATATCAAGTTAATACCCAATGAGATTATATTTATTGGAAGGGAATACCCATTTTGCTTGTCCCATTAGAGTTTATTGGGATGAGCAGTATTCTAACAAAGTTTTTAAGGTGAGAAAAGGATTTCTATGTAATCTTAATGGGAAAATAAATATGGATATTTAATGAGTAATAATAGGTTCCATTTACAAATCATAATTTTAAAATTATTTAACAATGCAAACAATAATTTTTATATTATTAAATTTAAATTAATTAATAATGTATTAAATACTAGTGGGATTCCATTGGATATTTGGAAAGCCCAATTCCATAAGTCCAAAAATCATTCCCTTCTTAAGTATTGGGGAAAAAGTTACTTATTTTTATTTAATCTAATCTCACTAAATCTCACTCAATTCCCATGAACACCAAACTAATTGCTAAGTTTGGAAGAAACCAGTGGAGGAGATTGGTTTTCTCCATTTCTCACAACTTTTGAAAATGCATTTCAAAATTTGTTTTCTATTTCCTTAATCCAAATACCCTTTGGCTCTATTTGGTACCTTAAAATTGGGGCCATAGAATTAGAATTGAAAGCTCCAATTTCAATTATACTGTTTGTTTCTACAAAAAGTTTAAGAATTAGAAATTTACACCAATTCTACAATTTAAATTTTTTACTAGAACTCAAAATTTCCAATTCCAATTCCTTAACAATTAAAAAAATGTGGATATTTTGTCAGGTTATATACTTAATTTCAAATTATAATGAAAATAGATAAATTTACAAACAGCTTCATTTTCTTCTCCACTCTATCACTTTTGTTGTTCCAAAATTCATTTTAACTTATCTTCTGCTATTCTTGCTTCCTAGTCCTAAGATGCCGTCAATCTCATCACCATCATCATCATCTTTGTTTCATCCCTATCAACTTTTTTTTTTTTTGTGTTTTGGGGTGAAGTATTTTATGAGTTTTGATTTTTGCGGGCTTTCAGATTCTTGGTTGGTTTTATTCTATAGGGGAAGTGATTGGAAAAAGTAGGATGGGGTAAAAAATGGTAGCTGTGGCACCACCATCAACCCCTGTTGTGGTAAGAGGAGGAATTAATGGTGCTTTGCCTATTGGTGTGCCCTCACCAACATCTCTAGTGCTAGGGTTCAAGTTTCATCCAACAAATGAGGAGTTGATGAGGTACTATTTAATGAGGAAAGCTTGTGAAAAGCCATTTAGGCTCCATGTCGTAAGTGAGATCGATGTCTGCAAATCTAAGGGTTTATTTGGAGTGTGATGTATTTGTAAAAAGTTATATTGGAATGTATGAAAATTTTGGTGGGTATTTTTTTATAGAAAAAGTATTTTGAAGGGAAAAAAAAGAGATTTTTTTTTTAAATTATGTGAAAGGAATTTGAGTAGGAAAATTTAAATTTTAAATTTTAAAATAAAAATATATTTGGATAGTTTATTTTTATTTTAAAATTTACTTATTTACAAATGAGAAAGGTGCATTCAAAGCAGGACCCTAAGTCATGGGAGGAGAGCTCATATATAATTTTTATCTACTCATATGTAATTTTTGTTTACTCTTCTCATTTTAATGTTCTATTATTTTGTAGAATTTACAATCTTAATATTTTTTTCAAATATAGTGATTACATAGAGAGATATAGTATTGAAGAGAAGAAGAGTAGGGGCAATGTAGATTTGATTTTTAAAGAGATTTTCTTTTTATGTTCTTTTTCTCTCTGTGTGTATGTCTTTTTTTCTTTTCTTTTTTTTTTGTAATTTTGGAGTTGCTATTTTTTGGTATTTTTCTTCTAAGTGAAGCAAAAGGAGTTCTTTTTCTTCTTTTTTTTTAGCTAGTATTAATATCTTTTTAATTCGGCTCTTAATGTTAATGAATTGTAGTAATATTCAGTTGGGAATGTGGAAATGCATTTAATTTTGTTTATGATTTGGGATTCTGTGTAATTGTTGTTTGTGTAGAACATGGGGTTTTGATTCTATGCCAATGACAAGTTCTAAATTTATGTTTGCATAAGTGCGTTTGAAAACTTCAAGTGGTGTGATTACTTTAATTCCATTTGAGGTCTAATTTTTTACGCTTTTTTTTTTTGAACAATTCTTAATGCTAGTGCAACATATATATTTGGGCTTTACTCAACAAACATAAAAGAGTCCCTTGGCTATGACCAACCACCCTAAATCTACTTAGTTTTTTTGAAGATTTAGAATCTAATGTTGAAGTCCTTTCAAGGCTGTCAGCGAGGTTACCCTACCATGGGTTGTGCTCTTGATGGGTGTAGTCCTCATCTTCTTTGGCTACCTCATGATTTGACTAGCCGTGACCAAGAGAATCACCAATGTGAAGGTATGGCAAATGTGTTTATACATTTGTATTGGTGCAAATTCCCAGTTATTTGCCATCACTGGTGCACTTGTCAAGGCAATCAAGAACTTCCCAGAAAGTAGAGGAGTTGTACTTGGCCTTCTAAAGGGCTTTTGACGTGATTCCAATCCGAAGGATCGGAAAACACTTAGAAAGTTGCCCGGATATGTCTAAGGGATGCTAGTTTGGATAGGTGTAAATCGCGACCCGCTATCTATAAAGAGATAGGAACCTTGATATAAAAACGCCACAACCAACTACACCAAAATTGGTTGATAAGTTTAGACCGAATGTCACAAGTTGAAAAGATGTAGACGCCACAACTTGATAAGTTCGTTTGAAAGCAACAAGTTTTCGAAGAAAACTTGATAAGTTCTAAGTTCTCAAGGAACCCAACGATGAGATAAACTCACAATTTCGTTACTCAAAGCTTGTCTTCAAAGTAGTACAAAGTTGCCTATTTATAGGCTAAAATAAGTCTTTAAAAAGAAATAAATAAATCTTAGTCTAGAAGAAATAAATAATAATTTGACTTTCTAACTTCTAGACAAGACTAATAAAATTCTGCATTTTAGTCTATGAATTACGCATAATTTTAGATGATATGTTGGCTGAAATCAAGGTACATTAGATTGGTACGTTGACCTCGTGTTGGAATGAGTGGGTTCATGCACCTTGAGTTAGCTTCAAAGACTTCATTAATACTCCTTTGACTGAATTTTTCCAAGGCTGAATTTAGTCTTTTGATGCCTCAAAATGGATGATTGACCATGGAATTTGAAGTCTTCAACATTTGACTACATGAATAATTGTTGGCTGGAATTTGGACCAACTTTGGACTAAAATTGATCTTTAACTTTGATAAGATGCACACTTGAACTTGGACCTTCGCTTCATGGAATTGGAGGGAAAGTTGGGGCCAAGTTCGCAGTACTGGTTGCAAAGTTTGCATCTTCTCTCGCAAATCGGGAAGTGTGAGTTGAAGGTCAGGAAGTCAGAGCCGCGCATCTTTGAGTTAAAGGTCGGGAAGTCAGAGCCACGCATCTTTGAATCGAAGGTCGGGAAGTGTGAGCCGAGTTCACATCAGCTTTGTTGGCCTTAGTGGTGCAATCATCACTCAAATTTTTCATGCCGTGTATGACAATGATAACAAATCTCTGATCCTCATGATTGGTTGGCTTTCATCTGTGATTTTCTTTGGTTTTCTTCAAGCAATTTGGATCATGAAAGTTGTTCGGATTTCTGAATTTTTCAACACCATCTCCAATATTCTAGCCCTTATTTTGGCATTCATTGGTCTTGTAATTGCCTTGTCACAATGCTTTGAAAAGAGGTTTAGCATCCTGCATGTATCAAATATGATACTTTCCATTTGAAGCATGCTATATCATGCGTCCTTGCAAAGGATATATATGTGTGTGTGTGTGTGTGAGAGAGAGAGAAAATAAAACCCTTTTACCTTTTTCTGAGCTAGTAAAAAGAGTTGATAAGAAAGCTGGTATGGTATAAATCCTACAAATTTTAAAGCATATTGTTGTTGGATTATACCCTAAAGACCAATCATATGATGATACTTTAGGCATATATTGTATCATAATGTTTATAATTAATGGCAATGATTATTATGTTTATTTCTATATTTGCATTTTATGAAATAAATATAATAGTAATGTTCCAAGAATTTAATTATTCTAAAATTATCCCTAGTCGAGTATTATCATAAAATGGGACAATGATAATGCATTAAGACTAGTATGTGTAGTGACTGATGAAATTGTTCATGATATGAGATGTCAAGTCAACACATGGGTACATGTTAGAGAACAGTGTACTAGATTGACCCGCCATGAGAAATATTACATGGATTATTATATGAAGTGTCATAAAAATTTCTCATAGTGATGATGGTGTAAATAATCCTTAGACTTGAGATCCTCAATGATCCCAACATGAGGAGTTGCATGTTTTGATACTCCTAAACGTTACCCGTAAAAGAGTGAACTATAAAAGTAGTAATTGGATATGTAATAAATCATGTAGTGGGATGTTGAGTGACCAAGAAAGGATTTGCCCCTCCTATATAATGGGAGTGATATCTTTGGGCCCCTTGATTGAGTAAGACCATAAAATGCATGGCCGTGCTCAAATGAGTCGATATGTGATATTGGGCTCATTTGTATAGATGTGTCTACTCGGGAATCAAGAAATGCAAAAATTAAACTATAAGAGCATGACACGCTTTGTGGCTCGTGTTCAATCATGATATCTATCACAAGAAAAGTAATATCGAATTACTAATATTCTCATGACTTGGGTAGTATTGATGTGTTGCTAGACATCGCATTACTTTTGGCATAAAATATATTTTAAGTTAATGCCAATGTTATGAGAACCTATTAGGTCACACACTTAGATCGTATCCAAAGAAGTGCAAAATTCATGTGATGAAATTTTGGTTAATTTAAGAATCCTATTGAGAATAGGAATCTTTCGGGTTTTCGTTTTAAAAGCTGTTTTGGATTTAAGGCCAAAAGATTTTTGTTCTATTAATATTAATAAATTCAAAATGAGTTTTAGATTTATTAATTAAATAATAATCAAAATGGATTTTATTATTGGAAGATGAAAAGGCAACCATTCATTGGAAAATGAAAAAGCAACCATTCATTGGAAAATCAAAAGGCAACATATTGCAATTCATTTTATGAAAATGAAAAGGCAGCCATTCATTGGAAAATGAAAAGGCAACCATGTGCAACATATTGCAATTCAATTTCTGGAATATGAAATGTGAAAAGGCAGCTGTTTACATGAATGAATTATTGAATTCAGATCAAGGAAACCGATGGGACAAAAATTCTGTTTGAGAGCTTTCCTTTTAAGCTTTTTTTGTTGAAGAAAAACAAGTGCTATTATTTGGTGCACAAAATTTTATTCTTTATTCTTCTCTTGTTCAATATAGATACCACTCCTTATTTGAGAAATAAGAACCAAAAACGAATTTATAAGAAGAGATTGAAAGAAAACCAATTCTTGAGTTGAGAACTTGAAGGAATACCCAAGTAACAAAATCCTAGCTAGCACTATAAGATTTTTGTTACTTCTTTCTTTAGTTAATTGTTTGACAATTAACTTGAGGTTTAGAGACGATTGTGTGGATACCATAGAGGCAAGGCTAGATTGGTTTTGCTTGTAATTCGACAATCAACAATCTCCAACAATCAACAAGGCTACACTACGGGTAAGGTAAAAATCTTAACTATCAATTTGATTTCACTTCGTATGGATCCTTGGAGGGAACCAAAAATTTTAAAATTTCCGCTCGTTCTTTAATTTGGTTTCCTACAATTGTGGCCAAGTTTTTTATAGATTCAAGCTTGAATAGTATTTTGGTTTTATCTCCTATTTAAGATTCATAGATTTTCTGAAAGTATTAGGTCTTGAGTTAAAAAGTAGGAGCAAATGAAAAGATGCAAAGATTCTAAAACATACATCTGTGCCTCTCTCTTTGATAACATAAAAATATGTTATGGATATCTCTATTTATTGATAAGTTGAGCATCTTATTTATGTTCAAAAGCCATGAATGTCAATTGCCCATCTGTCTGTAGTTTGGAGCCATTGCTGTGTTGAGCTAACAAACCAATGTCATATGGGTTTATTTTCTTCTTTGGTTTTAAAGTTAACTCTGGCTCAGCAGAAAGATGGTTTGTATTCAAAAAATTATAGTTCATCAGAAGTTAAAGATGCTCATTCTACTTTCGCAACAGGCTAGATTAATGTCTCTAACTTGAGAAGGAAAGGATCTAATGCTCTCAACCATTTGGTTGCTCCATCAATAGTCTATTTGATATCAAGTTTAGCAGGTTCCTATCATCTCTTACAATGGCATTTTATACAATTTGGTCATTGCCCTTATATATTATTTGTCCTAATATTTGAAACCCTGTTGACCTACATATCTTTTTAGACTTTTATTAAACACACCTGAATGGCACTATCCACAGAAATTAGTAGCTAAAACATTAGCACATCAAATGGTGGTACAGCCTTAGATTAGTTTGGATTTCTTCTTTGCCTCCTATGGTTACTCATCATGGATGCATATCCAATCCCATAAATGTTTTTCTACTTCCCATTTGTAAAGAAGTTTGCTGGGGAGCAAGCAGTGCTTGTCATCTTTTATGCCTTTTACCACGGAGTTTGAATGTGGCTTGAATTTGCACATAGAAGCATAAAAAAAAGGCATAACAAAATTAAGAATACATTAAAAATTAGTGTCATATAAAGCGAACGGAAAGATCATATTAGTTTACCGGTTTGTTTTGTTTGCTAGTGCCTTTTCCTTACAATGTTTCTTTGACCTCATATGCATAGTAGGATTGCATAAAGAAGTACAAGACATGATTTCAAAGTCATGGCAGTTGAAGTGGGAGTTACTGTCTTCCTTCATCCCCTTCTTTTTTGTTTTGTCTACTTTGTAGCTTTTGTTTATTGAAATAGGAGCATTGCTCTTAGTATGTACAAGATGAACTATTCTTCTTTGCTTTTTTTTTCCTTTTCTTTTGGTGTGCATGTGTTTGCAAGCATGATAAGGTTGTTTATCCCCAGTGAAATCAAAATATTATAGAATGACAACAATTTTAAGTTTTAGGAAACCATAAGGCTGGTATGCTTTGCTAGTTGCATATGTGAAAATTGTTAATATGGGGTTTGGCTTCTTCATTGATCTTCATTCTGGTTGGTATTTACATGATATAGAAAATAAATATTTTATTGAAATGAGATTTATATGACGTCAAAAATATTTGATGATGAGGTGAAAGTTTCATATTAGAATCCATTATTTTTTTGTGTGTTGTGAGTTTGTTTAGGTGGTTAAGTTTATCTTGTTGCCTTACCTATAGCCCACAAAGTTGATAATCAAGGTGCTTTTAGGATTCTAAGGTTTCAAAGTGTTATAGAAAGAGTATCAAAGTGCTTGGCTTATTTGTTCTAGAAGGTACTTACAAGTATCTGTTGAACATGCAAGAAATTTGGATGGGTTTTCGAGTGTTCTAGAAAGAGTACATTTAAAGCATCATAAGTGGCAGTTGTTTGTCCATTGCTCAGCTTATTTGTTTTGGAAGGTACTTACAAGTATTTGTAGAGCATGGAAGAAATTTGGAGATCACATCCTTCTCCTTTGTCCTATATGAAGCACTTTGAGGTGTTTGTGGATATATATTGTTGCATTTAGGTGTTGATGTGCTACTTGGAGAAAATTTTGGCTATATTTTGATATGTACTGCTAATGTTCTATTCCTAAGGAGATTTGCTTTGGCTTTCAAAAGGTCACTTTACCAGATTTTGAGTTTGTTCAACACTATGAAATGCTTGTTCTACCCAATAATGAGATTGAGGGTCCTATTCCTGCATCAAACAATAAATGCATTGTGGTTTCAAAACTATATTTGTAGGGGAACAAACTCAATGGGAGCATTCCATTTGGAATTTCTGGACTGGCAAATTTACCTTTGCTTGACCTATCCTTCAATAATTTAATAGGTCCCTTGATTTATCATCTATCAATGAAGAACTTACAAGGTCTTATATTTCATATAACTAGTCAAGTGGCATAATCTCAGAGAATTTTCGGTCTGCAATGCCTAGTCTTGCAAAGCTTGACCTCTCAAATAACTTGTTATCTAGTCCATTTCCACATTTAGTTTTCTCCATCAGCAGTTTTACATTCTTGGACATCAGAAAGAATTATTTCTGGAACTCTATATGTCAATCTTGGAACTACTAGTTCTCTTTTAGTTTTAAATGCCAGTGACAATAAATTCTCTAGCACTCTTGGTGACTCTATCTCTAATTTAACATTTCTTTCCATATTATTTATTATACATGCATAATTAGTAAATTTTAATTGTATTTGAAATTTCAATTTACATGTATTTTTTCAATATCCAAATAAAGAATTTGGAATTATAAATGAATTCTATCTTGATTCAAGTGATTTGTTAAACAAAGAATTCAAATAATTTGGAATTCTAATCTAATAAATTCAATTCTACATAACTATAATTTGTGTGGAATGAAGATTTCATCTATGCTTCCATGGTAGATCTACCAATGGTAAAACCAAATAGGGATTTGTTGAATATCATGGTTGAAATTTTATAAAAAGATAAAAGAACTAAGAATGATTGAAGGGTCTGAATAGAAAAGCTCTATATCAAGCTTCACTGTAATCTTGATAATTATATCCATAGGGGACATATTCTATTGAAAAAAACTTGTATTCATTAGTAGTAGCCCACTCAAAAAATAGATAGATTTTCTTGATGACTACTTTTGAATAGGCTATTTTTGTGAGATTTTCTTTGTCATAGACATGATGAATCTCAACTGATCTTGAATCTATCAAAATCAATTGATAATATTTTAGATTTTTTGAATTCTCAGAAGTTGTCTAATAGACATCCCAATCAAAGGTTCTATTAATAAAAGATTCTAAGGTAGGAAAATTAGGGGTTTGAATATATCTAGTAAGAAGTAAATATTCTATATGAGGTTTAGTATAGTATCAAGTAGCTAAGGTTGAAATTTGTATGAATAGGGTTTTTAAATAAGGCAGTTTGAGTCTTTATGAAGGGTGATTCAATAGTTTGAATCAAGGTTGTTAAACTCGAGTTTACACGTAAAATCGGTGGAGGGTCCAGAAAATTAGATCGTAAAATCGTAAGAGTTTACAAATTATGAAAAATAATATAATAAATATATTATAGATAATATATGTTAAATTTATAAATTATAAACCTGTTCAAACTTATAAAAAGTACACAAATTTCAAAAAGAGAATATTATCAAATATCAATCACACCTAAAAATTAATAAGAATCATAATTCATTAACAACTTACAAAAATTAAAACATCAATATTCCAAGTGCAATACTACAATAATCAATAAAGATCATCAATAGAAAGATTTAAATCCTTATCCAAGCACAAATCATCCTCATTGTCTTCATCTTCATTTTCTTCAATATCATCATCATCAAATAAATCATTGCTACCTTGCTCTATTTTTTTTTTGAAAGATCTAAAGGTTCATCCAACCTATTTCAAGATCAATAAGTCTTTGTACCATCGCTACAAAGCATCAAAAGCCACATTTCCTTTAAGGCTTAGAACTCGAAGCGGACATATTCACTTTGAAGTTTAGGCGTTCCAACTAGTTACATGAAATAAAAACAGAAGAAGAAATCAAAAAAAAAATCCAACAAACACAAATCTACAAGAAAACGTAATAAAAATCCAACTATCAAAGCAAACCAAAAACAAATCCCAGAACTGAATTTTCATTTATATCTCAAGAACTAAGAGCAACCCTTTTCTCTTTACCTCTCTACATAACAACAATCCCATAATAGAATTTCTCTTTTTGTAAAAACCAAACAAAGCAAATGAAGAAGATCTCGCAAAAGGACATTATACTATTTCATGGAGTAATTTCATTCTAATTCCACATAGTCTAATGAAAATAAAGATAAGGGGAAACACAATTGTTAAAACTCAAAAACAGAGCAACTGTTTACCCAATTTGACATGTGCAGAAAGTTATGGAGATGGGGTTGGCTACTTGCTGCTGGCTTCGATTTACAAGAAATTTTCCATATGCCTAGTAAGAAAAGCAATGTGATGAAGATGATCAATAACCCCAACAACGAGCATGCATACAACTACCCTTATCAACTTAACTCACATGCGTGCTAATAATTGTGGTTGCAAGATGATTTAAATTATTTAATTGTTTGTCGTTCTTATTGTGGTCAGCTTTGGTATTCTGATCATTTATGTGAATTATCCACACACAACAAACCCAAAAAACAAATAATCATGATACTAATATACGTTGCCATAAATCTTAGTGATTGATAATCACGATACTGATATATATGCAGCAAACAATGGCAGCCTTATATGAACAAATGGATTAGTGGATTACATGTCTAGTTAGAGTCTTGGCAAACTTCACGAGTGCAAGATTTGCGGGCTGCTGCTCAGAGATGGAGTTTCGACATCGACGGCGTGTGACTTCAGTAGAGGCAGAGTTTGATTTGGAGCAAAGGAAAACGCAGAGACGACAAGTTGAAACGACGATGACAAAAATTGGGTTTTTACGAAAACGCAGACTACTTCCGCATTTTAGTAAAAATGTTTGAAACGAATGATTTCAATGTTTTTATGGGTCAAAACCCAATTTTACCATTTTTCGATTTTAAACACGAGTTGAATTGAACTCTACATTTTTGCTCGTAAAAACGTAGGAGTAAAATCGTGATTTTAACAACATTTGTTTGAATTTATGTCAATGGAGGAAAATCTTGAAGAGTTTGAAATTTATTTGGACTTGAGACTTTTATCTCAAAATCCTTGACTGTTTGAATTTTAGTTTTTGAATTTCTTTCTTTTTTACTTGCGGATTTTACACGCAAGTGCACGTGATCGTTAACAAGTAATATAGAGTGAATATAATTTATCGTTCCCACAGAGACTAATGAATTATTAAATACCGAAATTAAAATAGTTCTAACTTTATTTGAAGAAAAAAAAATATTTTTAACCTAAATTAAAAGTAATTTTAAAACTTAATTAAAACTAAAATTAAAAACTAAACAAAGCAAGTTAATGGATTAAGTTGACGAAAGATCTAGGGTTTTCGATTTCACCTTAACTAATCCATCCTAATATTAATCTATTTCTATAATCTAATTTAATTTCCTGGTTGATAGTCGAGACTCCCTAATTTATTTATTAGTCCCTCCCGAGATCTAATAAAAATCCTCCTAATTGCTAATTCATCATATTCCTATGTGAATTACAACAATTATGAAGTCATTAATTTCTATGGATTCTCATGTAGCGACTACACAAACCATGCAGGTATATTCCTATCCTACATGCAATTCATGGCATTTATCTCTATGTACTTGACACATAACTCCCTTCGATTCGTTATGATTAACAAATCATCTAATTAGTGATCAAGTAATTAGAAGCATTAAGCACAAAGATAAATACTCAACCATAGAAAATTAAATCGAATTATGTTAATAGAAAAATATTAAGACTTCATAGTTAGGCTACATCGAAACCCTAGAAAAAGAATTTAGTTCATATTAATATAAAAGAATATCACAAAAAATTTAAACATGATTGAAAATAAAAATAAAAGATAAAATCCAACAAAAGCCGTAGATGATTGGTACTTAAAAATAATACTTAGCCAAAAATTTCATGACAAAATACAAAACTTAAATTACTAAAATTGCTAAATAAAACTAAAAACTAAAACAATAAAGAAAGCTAAAATTGATAACTAAAATAAACTAAAGAAAACAAGAAGAAGACAAAACAACATAAAATCTGTGAGGAAGAAATTGCTCTGCTTTGTTTGCTTCACAAAACTTCTAAAGGAAAGAAAAAAATTTACTGCTTGCTTTGCAAGTCAAGCTTGGTACTGTTTCTATTTGCTAAACTCGCAACCAACAAGAACAAAACAACGAAGAAAGACTAAAGAAAACAACAAAAGGATGGCTGAAAATTTCTGCCAGAAAAACCAGGAAAATTTGCTACTCTTAACTAATGAAAGAAAGAAAAACAAGACAAAGGACCGAAGAATGGGTTCCTTCTTGTTGTTCTCGGTTGTCTTCTTTATATAGAGCCAAAGGTTGGTTGTTTCTTTCTAAATCTTGCAAACCCGATTCCTTCTTTGCTTTGCTCTTTGTCTTCAACTTTAACTTGGTCTCTTTTATTTCCAAATTCCAACCATATGTTGTTTCCAAATTAGTTTGCAGCCTAAGTCTTTCTTTCTTGCCCGAAGTGTAGCAGACTTTTGTTTCTTATTTGTGCTAAACTTTCCTTTCTGCGATTGTCTTCTACTTCCATTTTGCTGCAGCTTAATGTTAAGAAAGTTTCCTTTTTGTTTTCCGTTGTGCAGCTTGCAACTTTGTTCCCAAATTCAGCTTTCGGTCTTGTTTTCTTTGGCCTTTTCTTTTTCTTCAGCCTTTGTTTCCCAATTCAGTTGGTTGCTTTCTTTCCAATTCAGTTGTCTTCTGTCTCTCATCTTTCGCACGGTTTCTGTTTGCTTCAAGTTGCAGCTGAAGAAAATATTCTTCTTTTGTTTGTGGGCTGAAATAATTTGAGTAGAATTCTTTCTTGTCTTTTTCTTTGTCCGTTTCTGGCTTCAGGAAATTCAAAGAATGCGGCTTGACTCCTTGGTCTTACTTCCAAATCCCGTTGCGTGCTTTCCAGGAAACAAAAGGATGGTTGGTCTCAAGCATTCTATCATGATAATTATCCACCATTAGTGCTGTTTAGAACGGATGTTGAAGCTATTGCAGCAGCATTTTGTCCTTGTGTTTGTTGTGTTCTTACGGATTGAATTGCACATAGATGAAGAGGTTGTCCCAGCTGCCAGCTTTGATCAATCCACGGGTTTGCTGCATATGGCTTGAATATGATTTTATCAACTTCAATGTTTGATCCTCTAAGGCTTGAAGAGTTGGGTGATCTGGATTGCAGTTTCTTTCTCAGATTGCAGTTTGCATATCAGAATTAAAAAATGCAACTTCATGTAACCATATTTTCGGGACTGGCCAGTATTCAACTATCATAATTAGACTGATCATATTGTGCATTTTCATCAGGCTTACTGTAGCAAATAATATCCCACCAATATGGCTCCACAAAGAGACGTTTGTCTTAAACAACAGAATAGAAGAAACCTTGAAGATTTTTGCCAAGAAAATTAATATTTCTTTTTATTTATTAAATTTTTCCTAAAAACTCCAATTTAGCCATCAATAATAAAAACACTTAATATTCATATAAATAAGCATTTTAATCACTTAAACTCAAGGAAATTGACCTAATAAATATGCAGTTATACATCTTATCATTTACTATACTCATTTTGAAGTACTTGTCAAAAATTCACGAGTTACAAAATCTAGCAAGGAATTCTCCTTTCTTGTAATGCATTCAATTTCAAAATAAAATACCGAGAGAATAGCTTGCTATTTTGCAAAAATTTATTTTGAAACAATATTTTAAACATCTTTTGTAAAACTTCTTTGGCTCATTCGCAGTCTATTCTAAGAAGAAATCTTTTATTGTATAAATCATCTTGAAATTTTGATATACATAAAACTATATATAAAATTTCTTTTTAATAGTTGAATAATTTTTTGAGGACCAAACCAAATCCACTATGAAACCTAACTAATTGTTCTTGAGATCCTATATCTAATTTTTGTTTTAAGATACCCCCATATCCTATATTAGAAGCATCACTTTCTACTCTTATGAATGCATGAGGATGAGGAATGCATAAATATAGAAGTGACTTAATTTGCTGAACTAATCTAGTATGATTTTCAGTCCATGTAGAATGATTCTTTTGTAATTTTTGGAATAAAGGAGCACGTTTCTGTCTTAATTTTGGAAAGAAATCAAAGTTATAGTTTAAACATTATAAAAATCTTTGTAATTGATTTTTGTCTTTAATTTCATTTGCAAAATTTTTCAATAAGTTCTAAATTTTTATTAATTGAAATAATTGTTCCTAGATGAATATTATGTCTAAATTTAATGTAGATTTTTAATTTCACAATACCATTCTTCCGTAACATGTATTTAAGGGCAATATAGAAAAAAAAATATAACATATAACTTACATGAAACCAAATGACAAAGGTTATTTCAACTCTCCCTTTTAGATAAGAGATTAGATATTTCTTCAATGTTAGTTGCAAAATCAACTATTAGCAAGAATTTGCATGGCCTTGAGTTTTGGCTATATCAAAGTTGCGCAATTAAGAATAATTTGAATATGATATCTTAGATGTAATAATCTAAGTTTCCTAATTTACATGTTATATTTATGTTATTGATCAACATCTTTTGACCCAGTTGGCTATATTATACTCAATATATGTTAAGAATTTGAGTTTCTAATCAACTTATTTTGAAGATTAACAAAACAATATGTTCAGAATTAATAAAGTTAAGATGTTCAAGTGATAAAAAATCAACCCAGTGAAAAATGAGAAGAAATCCAATGAAGATGATTGAAAGGGATCATTTTTTTGTTCAAAAACTAAGAGAAAGAAGAAAATGATGAAAATGAATTAGTTAAGGAATTTGATTAATTTATTTTTCAGTAAGTAATTCATTTAAATCATAATTAATTTCATAAAGTCTCCAAAAATTTCTTAGAAATATTTCTAAAATGTTTTCTCCAAAAGATTGAGAAAATAATTTTAACTTGGAATTTGATAGAAAAGAAATCATTTAAAAGTTTAAAATTTGAAAAGTAGATTTTGGTATTTTAGTAATACCAAACGATACTATAGTAATACTGTAGCAACAGTGTAACAAGTTAATTATAGCACTGGCTAGTTTGTTTGAATGTTAAGAATAGTACTTTTGACCACTATTTTCACTATATCAGAATTTTTCCAAAACTATTATACATTAGAGTTTCCAATTTCTCATTCATATCGAAAAAGCGTTGTTTTGAACCTTTATCAAGTTAACTCATCAATTTTTGAATTAAATCTTTTACTTGTAATATCCACTCATTGAGAAATATTTTTGAACTATCACTTGTAATATCCACACTAATGAGAATGTAAGCTTCTTAATAAAATCCCATTATTGAGTAAAAACAAATTCAAAAGAGAGACTAAACTTTGAACTTCTATGCCTTATTTGAACTTCAAAAGAGAGTGCAAATAGTTTTGATCTCACGCTTGAAGGGATCAAATTAATTAGTAGATTTAGTACAAAACCTAAACTGAATAAACTTATATATTTCTTCCATCCCAAAAAAGGAAAAATTAGAGGGACTATTTATACATTAGGGGATAGCCTATTTACATAATGGGAAGCAAAAAGAAGAAATTATATGATTGATTTGCTGTACTAAAAATAAGATTTGTGCAATATTTTTTTTTCCAAAAAAAATATTTTAGTTTCAAATTTTTTTTTTGCCATAGAAAAGGGTTTATTTTTGTGTAAAATTCTCATATTACTCTTATTAATGTAACAATATATTATCTAAATTAAAAATTAATGATAAAAATAAAAAATTGTTCATTTAATAAGGTATGAGATGTGATATATCATATAATTTTTTTAAAAAAATTATACCAAATTAAAAATGAACTTTTTATTTGAGTCTAAAGGAATAGTAAATTAGAGATCTCCTAAAGTATGGTTTCTTATTCTCTTTTTTTCTATTATCTTTACTTTTTATTATTTGTATATTTATTTTTAGTTTATTTGGTTTATCATTGAGATTCATTCTACTCATTTAAATTAATTGATTTGTCATTTACATATATCTTTTAAGTAATACTTGTGTAAATTACATCTATATTTTTTACTAGAGTAAATGGAAAACAACAATCATTATACTTCAACAAAATTTTAATATTGATTACTCTATTTTTTTAAAACCAAAATGTTATTCAACTACTTAAAAGTACATTCATAAGTCATTCCATAATTTAGGGTTTAGGCTTTAATGCATCAAATGGAAATTAAACTATTTTTTATTGGTTTAGATTTAGAACTAATTCAAAAGTTTTTAGTATTTAAAAAAAATAAATAATATTAATCTTATATCAAAATAGATTATATTTTTTAAAGAAAAATATTTATATGTTAAGATAGAAAAAAGACTTTTTTTTTATCAGAAATCGGTAATCGCATTAACTCTTAAAAATTAACTTATACAAGCAATGTCCCTCAAAATTGGACTCTTCTTAGCACTATATCTGGCTAACACTACATGACCACATGTCAATACCCCACATACCATTCTCTAACCCACAAAATACAGGACAACCAAAATGTATAAACAAAATATAGACGACATTCAGCAAAAGAAGATCAAAAAATCGACTACATCAATGTCCTGTGTCACCAATCACCCCCTAGTCAGCCACTGATCTCCATCATGATCCTAGCTAACTTAGACTTGCTTCTTGAAACTCTAACCACGCTTGCCTTACCAACTCCACAACTTCCTTCTCACACGTCCATTCTCTTTGAAACACCCACCGATTGCAAGCTTTCCAGATCATCCACAAAAGATAAGCTGTAAATTGTGCTTTATCCTTCCAAAAAACCTCTTTTTGCCTATCACACAAATCCTACCACCACTCCTGAAACGTTTCTTGCTGCTGTCCAAGCTTAGCCCAACCCACCTGAGCCAACTGCCAAATGGTTCTAGCTCGAGAGCAGTGAAACATAATATGTTCCACAGTTTCATCCGCCTGACTACACACTGGACATATTGACTCCACCAGCATCCTTCTCAAACTCAGCTTAGCATTTACTGGCAAGATATTATGACAACAATGCCAGACAAAATGTTTAACCTTATCAGTGACCTTGAGTTTCCAAGTGGCTCCCCACATGCGATGTCGTCGCTCTCTAGCATTACTACATTCAGGCTGTTGCTCTGCCAACTGCCAATCCCTCTGCTATTTAGAATATGTTGCCCGGACTGAATAAACATGTTGAGAAGTTATTGAGCTACTATCCAGATTGGCCGAAACATTATGCTGTGTCTCATGACCCCCCTCTTCTCGAATTAGCCTCCTTACCCCTAACCACCCCTTCCAAAGCCAAGACCCCTGCTTCTTCTCTTCCGCTAACAACAAATGAACATTAGGAAAATACTTTGCCTTCAGGACCTTACTCAACAAAAGATTTGGTTGAGAGATTACCCGCCATACTTGTTTAGCAAGTAACACATCATTGAAAAGCTGAAGATCTCGAAAGCCCAAACCTCCTTCCTCCTTTGCCTTAGCAACCTCTTGCCACATTTTCCAATGAATTTTTTGTTTGGCATCCCTATGCACACCCCACCAAAAGTCTACCGTGATTCTAGAAATCTCCTTACACACCCCCACTGGCAGCTTAAAACAACCTAGAAAAAAGACTTAAAGATCCGAATATTCAAAGAAAAATAGTTTCAAAAAAGAAATATGTTCCGACTTGCCTAATGCTTTTTGGGATAAGAAAAGGCATGGGGTAGAACTACCTTATGAAGAAGGATTCTTATAAAAGAATATTCCTACTAAAGCTAGACTTATTCAAATGAATCAAGAATTATTAGAATTTTGTAAAAAGGAAATTCAAATATTAGTGGGAAAAAGGTTAATCAGACTATCAAATTCACCTTGGAGCTGTCTTGCTTTTCTATGTTATGAATCACTTAGAAAAAGAAAGATGAGTTCCCAGGTTAGTAATCAATTATAAACCCTTAAATAAAGTATTAAAATGGATTAAATATCCCATTTCTAATAAAAGAGATTTACTTAATAGGTTATATAATGCAAAGATTTTCTCAAAATTTGACATGAAGTCAGGATATTAACAGATTCAAATAGTAGAAAAAGATAGGTATAAAATAGCATTCATGGTTCCATTTGGTCATTATGAGTGGAATGTAATGCCATTTGGATTAAAAAATGCTCCCTCTAAATTTCAAAATATAATGAATGATATTTTTAATCCCTATTCGACATTTATGATTGGATATATAGATTATGTTTTAGTGTTTTCTAAATCTTTAGAAAAGCATTTTAAGCATTTAGACATATTCTTCAAAACTATTAAAAGAAATGGATTATTTATTTCAGCAACTAAAATGAAATTATTTCAAACACATGTTAGAATTTTAGCACATAATATTTATCTATGTACAATTATTCCAATTAATAGAAGTTTAGAATTTACTGATAAATTTCCATATGAAACTAAAGATAAAAATCAATTACAAAATTTTTTAGGATGTTTAAATTATATCTCTGATTTCTTTCCTAGACTAAGACAAAAATGTGCTCCTTTATTTCAAAGATTACAAAAGAATCCTCTTGTTTGGACTAGCAGTCATACTAGATTAGTTCAGCAAATAAAAAGACAAATTAAGTCACTTTCATGCTTATGTATTCCTCATTCTCATGCATTCATGATAGTAAAAACTGATACTTCTGATATAAGATATGGAGGTATCTTAAAACAAAAGTTAGATATAGAGTCTCAAGAACAATTAGTCAGGTTTCATAGTAGAGTTTGGCTCGGGGTCCAAAAGAATTATTCAACTATTAAAAATGAAATTTTATCTATTATTTTATGTATTTCAAAATTCCAAGATCATTTATACAATAAAAAATTTTTTATTAAGAATTGACAGTAAATCAACAAAGAAATTTTGCAAAAAGATGTTCAAAATATAATCAACAAAAGAAATTTTGCAAAAAGATGTTCAAAATATAGTTTCAAAACAAATTTTGCAAGATGGCAGGTTATTTTCTGAGTATTTGATTTTGAAATTGAATACATTAAAGGAGAGAAGAATTCTTTGCTAGATTTCCTAACTCGAGAATTTTTTACAGGTATTTCAAAATGAGTATTGTTAAGAAGGAGTCGGATTCAAACACAAAAAGCCAAACAGTAAAGGGTTTTGGAATGAAAGTTTCAAATTCAAATAGATTTCAATCTTTACAAGATTTTCTACCTTTAACTTATATTCAAGCAGCTGAAACTTCATTCATGAAAGCTCAATTAAACCAAGCCAAAAAACCTAGTCAAATAGTCTATTCCTCAACTACTACCTATTTTATAAAACCTCATGTTGAACATCTACTTCTCACAAGATATATTCAAACCCCTGATTTTCCTACTTTAAAATCCTTTATTAATAGAACCTTTGACCATGATATTCATTGGATAACTTGTGATAGCTTAAAAAACTTGAAATTCTATCAATTGATTCTGATTGACTAATACTAGATTCATTAAGTCTGAATACTCATTTACAAGGTGATGAGTTTAAAAGATTATGTAAAATTTTTGATGTAATATATAGAATTTATTTTAGATTAATGAGTTTTCAATTAAATTCAAGATTTAATATGAATCCTACTTCAAATGAAGAAACTATTTTACTTCATGTAGAAGCCGATCGACCTATTGTTTTTATTCCTAAAAGATTGAAATTGAATGAAACTACTATTCTTCAAGAATTTCAAATTCAAAATCCTTAGCCTCCAAGAAATCTAGCAAGACGAGAAGTCTCGCAGATTATTGAAGAAACTGATCGAACTATTTTATTAAAATTTAATTCATTCAAAGAAGGATCTAGTTCTTCAAAAAAGTGTGTTTTCCAAAGAAGATCTCTTTCAAAACCATCTCCTTCAATGATTTTAGAAAGTATTTCAAAATATCATTTTAAAACACATATTCCAGAAAATATAAATTCACGCTCTTTGTCTCCAACTAGAACTCAAATGGAAATTAATGCAATTTCAATAATCAAAAATAATTTTGAAATGGACATGAAATATTTGGAAGAATTATTTGAAATAGAACAAGATGATAAAACAATGGTTTTTATCATTAGATAAGATGATTCAAGAAAAGTTAAAAGAATAATGGATTTTATATATGAAAGAAAAGAGAGCTAGTATTCCTTTAATTTCATAGTTAGAATATTGGTTCTCAAGAAATGAAGGAATTCATGAATTTTTTAAATTAAAATATATTAATGTTCAAACTAATCTCTCCACATTAGTTGGGAAAAAATCACGCACCACAGGTGTGATTTTACTGTAGCTATAGGAACTAAGGGCGAATTAAGTGCAATTTGAGTTATGATTTATTTATTTTTTTTTACGTTTCTGGCGGTCCCTTTTTCTTAGGGCGTTTGTGCCTAAGTCATGGGGTTTTGGTTCTCCTGTTGGAAGCTATAGATGTCCCTAGTATGGGAGGAAGAGCTGAGAAGCATCATGGATGCCTTATGCTGGACTTCGAAGCCAGTGGTTATTTGAGGATGCTATTGGCGAGGCCTCCTTACTGCAGAGTTTTGGTGTTCTAGCTTGGGAGGTGGTCAAGCACAATGTCACGCAGCGTGAAGCCGAGATGGCAACTTGCAAGTAGAAACCAACAAGTTAGGGATTTTGTTTTTCTTAACTAGGTTAGCTAGGAAGTGCCATCCCGTTGTATTGGGGTGGGATGCCTTAACCGACGCCTATTAGGTTTAAGTTAAATGCGTTAGGGCGAGTCCTTAAATGGACATTCTATGTACTGTTTAACTTTTTCATTAAAAGTTAATACACATTGTTTCTTTTGGGGAAAAAATAATTTATATAAAAAATGGAATTTATTAGACTACTAGGTGGTTACCTCGGTTCATCCTTCTTTACAATCTGTTAAAATTAATACTAATGAAGGTGATATTTGGGCTTCTCTTTTGAAAAAGGGAAAAGAAGATGGTAATTCATCAGTAATTTTAGACGATATTAAAAAAGTATATCAACAAAATAATTATTCAAATCAAAGTTTACATACAATAGCTAATCAGATAGAACATTTGCTACAAAAATATATTCAATTTCTAAAGAAAAACCTAGATTTTATCAGGATGTTACTATTCATCATTTTCAATGTAAGAGTTTACCTAGAGAAAAAGAAGAAGTTACTAATATTTAATAAAGAATTCAAGTGATTTACTTAGTCGAATTTCTCGAAGTTTAGGAAATGAAAAACCAAGTGGTTCAAAAGCTATAATTAATTGTTTAGAACAGGGATGTCAAAAGCAAGAATCAAGAATAGAAGAAGATTCAAAATGTTCAAGTAAAGACATTGAAATTGAAAAACTTAATTTAATAGAACAAGAATTTCAAAATGAGCAAGATTTGAAAATTAATAGAATAAGAAGGAAAAAAATATATTAATAAAAAATAATTGGAAAATGGTAGATACTGGGACTTATTATCCCAAACCAACTCCTCCAGATATTGAATATGAAGAAAGATATAAATTTAATTCAAATAATTATAGTGGTGATTCAATTTACGAATAGAATATAGATAGAAAATCTAAATATTAAATATTAAATACATTACAAGAAATTGGTATGACTAAATTTGCCTACAAAGTTAAAAAAAAGAGACACTATATGTTTATTATTTACAAGCTTCACAGGTCAATTAAAAAACTGATGAGATCATATAGTGACAACGTAAGACGAACAAGGAAGAATTACTTCTCAATCTAATGCTAATGAAATGTTGATAGTAACTATTGCAATGCACTTTGTAGGGAATCTCGAGGAAAAACTACAAAGTTTAAAAAGTTATTTATAGTGTATAAAAAACACTATTTAACCCTTAAAAGGAAAAAAAAAACTATATTCTTGTCATATTCATGAGTCCACTTTATTTTAGCAGCTCTTTGGATGAGCTCTCGGGATGACCCTGCCCCATGTGACTCATGCAGACCACATGTATCCACAAACTCCATCAAGTTGCGAGCATTTATTTAATGTAAGTATAATTTTGTTAAAATTTGAAATTATATTTTAAATATTTTTATGAGTATTAACTGATTATAAAAGTTTTTATAATATTTTCTTTATTTTTATTCAAAAATTATCGTTAAGGTCCATTTGGACAAGTTATTTCTATTTGCAAATGGAAAAAATTGTATTAGAATGTGTGAAAATTTTGATGGGTATTTGTTGATAGAAAAAATATTTTGGAGGGAAAAATAATTTTTAAAATTATGTATAAGGGATTTGAGTGGGAAAATTTGAATTTTAAATTTTGAAATAAAAATGTGTTTGGATAGCTTGTTTTTGTTTGAAAATTTATTTATTTACAAATGGAAATGCACTGTCCAAATAGGCCGATTATGCAAATAACACATAAAAATATAAAATTAATCCAACTATTATCATATATGGTGATTTATTTTTTTTTAAATTTATTTTATCATACAAATTTTGTAAACAAAATACACATATGTATTTCTCTTATATGTATTGTTTAAAGAAATTCTTTTTTATATTGCAAAATATTTGCTCATTATTATAAATTAAAAAATAATATAAAACATAAGTATTAAGAATAACTTAACTTGCAAATTTTAACTTTTACGTCAGATTTTAAACAAATTACATGTTGCAATAAAAAATAAAAAAACTTTGTATGAAACTTTGTTAAAATTAAGTTTTCACAGTTTTTAATGCGTATTCAAGGAAAATTTACAAAAATGATACCTTTGACCATTGACTTTACAAAAATAGCACCTTCCTTTTTTTCTTTTGTGTTATAGCACTTCCATGCACAAAATTACTTCAACACCCATCTGTTGTACGCGGGAAACCAATACACATTGAGAAACCGTTCTTCTTCCACAATTAATTCTTGAAACCGTTCTTCCATTTTTAATTTCTTGAAGCTAAACCGCCGTGCTAGTTGGAATTCTGCAAACCTTTTTCTCTTTCATTTCCTTCCAAAACCTTCGTTGTTTTCCGCCTCAAGTATTTTGAAAAACTAAAGTGCTAAACATTCGAAACACATTCAATGGCACGTACAAAGGGAAGAAAACCATCTTCCGTGATTATGAAGACAACCGCGACGGAGAAAAACAAGTACAGCATCACGCAGTAAGTATGAGTAAATTTTGTTCCAAAATTGATTATTTTATTCATCCTACATACTGTGTGCGGATGTTGTGTATATGGATTTGAAATGGGTTGTCTGAATATGGTCGAAAACTGGTCTGGTAGGGGGTCGATGGTAAGTCGAGCCTTAGGTCGAGCTTAACTCGACCTCTTAAAAAGTTGAGCTTCTCGTCGATTTTATAGTCGAGCTACCGATTCTTCAACGCTCCTGTTTTTTTTTTTAAAACATTATATTTCGGTCGAATAAATAGTCGGGTCAAGGGTCGAGCAAGCATATTAAATTTTTGATTTCAGAACATTATGTTTTTAGTTGAGCTAGTAGTCGGGTATATAGTCGAGCATGAAACAGGAATTTTGTTCTTCATAACTCTTCTGTTTTTGGTCGAGTTAGTAGTCGGGTATATAGTCGAGCATGAAAGCGAATTTGCTTTTTTAGATTTTTATGTTTTTAGTCGAGCTAGTAGTCGGGTATATAGTCGAGCATGAAACTAATTTTGTAATCATAACTCTTATGTTTTTAGTCGAGCTAGTAGTCGGGTATATAGTCGAGCATAGACGGAAATTTTGTTCTTCATACCTCTTCTGTTTTTGGTCAAGTTAGTAGTCGGGTACATAGTCGAGCCAACTTATTAATTTATTGTTTTCACTTCAAACTTTATGTTTTTGGTCGAGCTAGTAATCGGGTATATGGTCGAGCCAGCTTATTAATTTATTGTTTTCATATCCAACCTTGTGTTTATGGTCGAGTTATTAGTCGGGTAAAGAGTCGAGCATGAAACAAAATGTTTAATTTTCAGAACTTTTTGTGTTATTCCGAGTTATTAGTCCAAAGAAAGGGTCTACAGTTCTAATTTTCTTTTATTTTGCAAATTTATTAATCAGGACCCTCTCAAGGAGCAAATGGTCGCTCAGTGATTTCTTCAATGCAAAGGTTTTGCGATTGCTACTATAAGGCTAATATGCAGAGAATTAGGTTCAAACTAACAGAATCGCAAAGGGACATACTTAGAAAGGTGAGTAGCCTTGCTGGAATTGTGCTGGATTATGAGCATACGTTTTGGTGCAAACAGATGATCCACAGCGTGTTATTGAGGCAACTTAAGGTAGACGAGGAATCCCAAAAGGACGGAAGCCTATTCTTTAATTTCGCTGGGAAGAAGGTTAAATTTGGGCGGAAGGAGTTCGCACTCATCACTGGGTTCAAGATGGGCGACTTTACTCGTGAATACGCGAAATTCCAGGCACCCGATGGCCCAAGTCTGATTAGCAAGTATCTAACTGGAGAAGGTAGGCACAATGAAACAACATACGCTGATGTTTTCAAAGCCTACGATCAAATAAACGCAAGCTATTCGGACGAGGTTGTTGTGTCCCTCACCTTGTTATTACTATACACATCTATCATTGGGGAGCAAAAGAGGAACCATATAGATGACAAGGTGGTCCATTTGGCCTGTAATTGGCAGAAGTTTGATGAAATCCCCTGGGGCGAAGAATCTTTTCGTGTGACTACGGATAGTGCTAGAAAGGCTATGGCCAACGCCTTGAAGCAGTCGAGGGATCTCGATAACAGGACATACACCGTTGGCAGATTCCCAGTTGCTCTAGGGGTAACAAATTAATAGTCACAACCGATTTATTTTTAATTGTGTTCTTAAGTTTACATAATTAATTTTTTCTATTCTGAATCGCAAGTGTTTGCCTATGAATTGATGCCGCATTTTAACCGATTCTCTTTAGTTCAAAAGGTCGAAACCTCTGAATGTAGGCCAAAGATGTTCAGGTGGAAGGCGATGAAAAGCCACCGATCTGTCCAAGAAAAAAATGCCGTATGGTCCAAAAAGCTACTTAGCGGAGAGGTATTAGTTGATAATAAGACGAAATAATTTCCTCGTATGTTTGCGTTTCAAATAATGTGAGGTATCAATTATTTTCACATTCAATGTGCTGTAGAGAGTTAAAGTCACACCAATAACTCCAACTCCGGAAGAAGTTGCGAATTTTTTGAGTTGGGAAGAAGAAGAAATCGGAGAGGCCACCAATGATTTGCAGTTTGACGAGGAAAAAGAAGAAGAAGAGCGTGCATCCTCCCAAAGAGGCACGAGGCTCGTCGACCTTCATGCGAGTCGATGATCGAACGGCAAGAAAGGCGGAGGCTCGAATAGCCGAATTGGAATCCACGCTAATGTGCTAACCGCAACTGCTCAAAATCGACTCGCACTCTCGAGCAAGTGATGGCGGGGAAAGAAGGCAAAGCCGATAGTGGGGCAAATTCAGATAAGGATGAGGCGGATTTGAAAGCGTTGGTACTTGTTCACCAACCTGAGGTAGCACACAAGACTCCATCTGTTCCCGTCATTGTTGAAATCGAGACTCCTCCCCCAACCCCGATTAAGGACAAAGGCAATAAGGATCATGGGGTTCGTCAGAAAGATGCTTCCGGTGGTATCAACTTGGCACCCGTTCTTAGCATTGAGTATCCCACTCCCCCCCCCAATTTTTGGTTCCGGCGCGGTTTAATTTCCATGATTTCTAACCTGGGCCGGAAGATATTCAAGACATGCTAAAGTGGTTGAAACCGACAAAGCGGCAATTCTTGTGGACTCCAATTTTTTACCTTGATTCGGATTTGCTCAAGAAGCTTCTTCTTGAAAATGAGTGGCTTTCTAATAAGGTAATACTCTCTTGTTCTTCCATTCATCGTTAGGCAATGAGAATATATTTGTCCTAATCAATGCAATTCGGGTGTTTTTTCCAGCATTTGGACTTGTACACATCCATGCTTCGGAAAAGGATCCTCATAATGGGCCGCAAAGATGTTTATGGAAACGCATTTTGATGTAAGTTATTTGTTATATTCCTTATTTTTATGCTGGCTTGTATAGCTGTATTGAAATATTGTCGTCTTACCTTGTGGGCACAGATTGGAATTAAAACATTATATACGGCCCAAAGAGATCCCGCGCACGAAAAATTTGGCCATGAAATAATTTGTTGGTTGATTAAACGAGATTAAGCTCGGACGGTGGACCAAGTTACATTCGGCCCATGTGGATGGAAATCACTAGATATTGGTGAGGATGGATATCCATCAACACACGTTCCACGTGTATAACTCACTAGACCAAGAAGGGATGGGGCCAAAATTGGAGCATCTTGTGCAAATCATGCCGAAGATACTAAAGGCATGTGAACTTCCGAGCATGGATACTTGGCAAATCGTCATTGAGCAGGGTTTGCCACGGCAAGAAGCAAGGTTAGTAATTCCGGCAGCGTTAAAATGTTTGTGGTGCTTCATTGTTTTATATTTTTCTTTACAACTAACAATATACGCTCATCGTTTCCTTTAGCGGTGGAGCCTGTGGTATCTTTGTCTTGAAATGGGTTGAATTCCTGATTCACGGGATCCCACTAGAGACGTTTAATCCGGACCGTAAGTCTGTAATAGATGCACGTACCGAGATAGCTACCGCACTATTTATCCATGCACGACAAGAGGACCAGCGAAGAGGAAAGCAGTCCAAAAAAAACGTAAAAAGTAGAGTAGTGTTGTAAATACAATTTTTTTTCCAGAACATTTATTTGTATATAGCTAAGTCGACTCATAGTTGAGACTTGTAAATACATTTATTAATGTGAAGTATCAAATTGTCCAATTATCGCTCTATGCAATGGCACAAACATTTAGTTGATGGTACATTTAGAAGTACTTTTTGGTCTAGTTTACATTCGATCACATATTCAAGTGTATTTCAATGAAGCAAGCAGAACTTTTATTTAGTCGAGTTTCTAGTCGAGCAACAAGTCGAGTGGGGAACAGAATTTATCAACAATTGGCATCATGTCGAGTTTAAAATCGATTTTAGAGTCGAGTCTAGTCAACGATGCATGTCGAGCTTCTAACTAGTCGAGTTTATAGTCGAGTACTAAGTCGAGCAGGAAACAAAAATTCCCAAACTTTGGCTTTAATAAATTTAGTCGAGTTTAACATCGATCATATAGTCGAGTATAATTAACGAAGCAAGTCGAGCTTTTATTTCGTCGAGTGTTTAGTCGAGTAAAACATCGAGCAGAAAACAGAACTTCCCAAACTTTGCCTTTAATAAATTTAGTCGAGTTTAACATCGATCATATAGTCGAGTATAATTAACGAAGCAAGTCGAGCTTTTATTTCGTCGAGTGTTTAGTCGAGTGAAACATCGAGCAGGAAACAAAACTTCCCAAACTTTGCCTTTAATAAATTTAGTCAAGTTTAACGTCGATCATATAGTCGAGTATAATTAACGAAGAAAGTCGAGCTTTTATTTAGTCGAATGTTTAGTCAAGTGAAACATCGAGCAGGAAACAGAACTTCTCAAACTTTGGCTTTAATAAGTTTAGTTGAGTTTAACGTCGATCCTATAGTCGAATATAATTCACGAAGCAAGTCGAGTTTTTAAATAGTCAAGCAAAAAGTCGAGCGGGAAACAGAATTTATTTTTTTCGAGTTCAAGGTCGATGAAATAGTCGATTGTAATTTGCTGATAACCATCATTTCTTCTTGATTAACAAAACTTCTGATAATCCTTCCCAATTAAATTGAAATAAAAACCAACAAATTGTTGCAGCCTTGGATAAAAATAATAATTGAAAATATGGCATAAATTGAATGTTCAAATCACACAAGACACCAAAAGTTTACAATGTATTGGCTTATTGCAGAAGTGTATTTACAATGAACGCAGGCTAATCACTTTTCTGCCCTAGATTGGAATGGATTAGAGCAAGTTTTACAGTTATGACCAGTCCCTCCACGACCACATTTCTTTGGAACTCTTTCCTCACCCGTTGAAGGGATTCGCTGTTTCTTGCGTCTACCACTTTTAGACCTTGGTTCAGGAGGAGCTAATTGAATAGACAGAATTTCTTCAGGCACAAGCCACTCTGAGGTTCACCAACCGGGATAATGGGATCTGCATAAGCGGATTTGAGTGCTTCAGTAAAATAAAATGGCGAGCATAGAGAATAATGGTCACTTTGCCGGAGACGGGCTGCAGCCAACGCATGAACACATGGGAGTTGATCCATGTTAAACACTCGATCTTTGAAGCAAATCGACAGTATAAGTACGATTTGCTATGTCTCGTACACACCACCGGTGTATATTAACTGGTTCAACGACATGAGATTGTGCCGCCCGCATCCTAGATGAAAGCTTATTTTCAATATAAGGGGTTGTATGTGTTTTCATTTCGGACGCAGCTGTACGCCTTTCATGGTACCATCTTTGAAGTGTGCTCCAAATGTACTCGACCAAACAATGAATTGGTAGTTCTCGTGCATCCTTCAACAATGCGTTCAGACATTCAGCAATGTTAGTGGTCATTATAGTGTATCGTCTCCTATTAGAATGTGCCATTGACCACCATTCAATGCCGACCTCTGTTAAATACTTGCAGAAACGTGAATCTTGTAAGGAAAGAATTCTCCACATCTCATTGAATTCGGCAAGAGTGTATACCTTTGCTGCCTTAAAGTATATAGGGAGCACCTCTTTGTGTTTGAACACTGCTCTCAAGTTGTTGCTCAAATGATAAATACACACTCCATGGAAGGTGTTGGGGAAAACACGTGCGATACCTTTGGCTATGCTTTTATGCCTGTCGAACACAAACACCAATCCATCGATTTCAACACCTATTGTAGCGTTCAACTTTTCCATAAACTATTCCCACGAGGCGTCATTTTCTGAATCCACCAAACCCTAGCCGATCGGGTACACTTGGTTGTTACCGTCCATGCAAGTGACAACAAGCCATGACCAGTATTTCCTTTAGAAAGCGAGCATCAACGGCAAGAACCGGTTGCATACTACGAAATCCACAGTGATGCTCATTGCAAAAAAGCATATTTGAAACGATGATCTTCCTCCATCTCGAGATCGTGAATGTACCGGATTACGCCCTCAACATGTGCAAATAAGATAGTAGTATTCTATATGAATTCTCAAATCCACCTCTCATTTCCGAGTTTGCCGATTCCCTTGATCTCCAAGCCTTCTGGTATTGTATATTCACACCCAACTCTTGATTAATGTCTGCCATGATTTCGGCGGGTTTATATGGCCGACAAATTTCTTGATACTTACATTTGATCCACGATCCTATTACTTTATTGGTTGCCTGACGATTATCACAATGCACAAGTGATAACTGACATGTATGAGTATTTTCAAATTTATTGACCTTCCAAGCACCCAAGTTTCCAATGGAAGATGCATTTAGTTTCCATCCGCAATTACTATGCGTGCATCGTATGTACCAATACTTGCGACTTGCTCTGACCACTTTCCACTGGTAGAAATATTTCACAGCGAGCATATTCATTCTCAATTGCAATTGCTCTCTCGTTTCGAAAACATCATTAACCGCAACATCGACGATGGTGGCTAATCTGTCCGAAGAAGTCCCACTATTAGCATGCGATGACCTTGTCAGCTGTTGGCAATGGGGAATTGCTCGGGCATGGGTTTGAACTGGATTGACAGGCACATTTGTCTCCTGTTGCTTGAACGAAGTATTTGCATCTTCCACAACTATGATTTTTTCAACCGGAGTATGTACATCAATCCTGGGTCCAAGATCATGAACTGCCTCTTCAAAAATTAGTTCGACGAAATTGTTTGGCGGAAGAGTATCATTAGTCCATAACGGACTGTCGCCACCCAATCGCTTATTGGTGAATTGCTAGCACCATCTTCAGCACCTGATGCTTCGGTCTCAGCACGAAGGGTAACACATATTGGAATCCGTGCATCTTCAGACAATCTAATAATCTCATTCAAAAAACATTTGACATAGTAATCAATCTTGATAGGAAGAGGGGAAATTTTTGGCAAGTATTTGGGTACATATTCGAGGACCAATCTATCTTCAATCTCTATATCTAATTGTATAACAGAGATGATGAAATTCACTAGTTCCTTGAAGCTTGTGTCTTCTGTCAACAAAAGAGTTTCGACCCTCTTGTAATTTATGAAGCTTCATTCATTTGTACTAGGATCAACGTTCCATTTTCCGTCATAAAAAACGTGCACAGACCATGTAATGCCGCGTGACATCCCTACATTCAAAACCAAAACAATCAATAAACAACGATTTTACATCAAACAAAAGAACATTTTAAAAATTAAGGCCATCAACAAGCAGCAAGATCGTTGAAGGGCTGTCATTAAATGAGAAATTCATTCCAGCCACAGTACTCGACTAATTGCTCGTCCTTGCACTCGAACTACTATAATGCTAGATACTTTATGTAGCCCTATTGGAGTACTCGACCAATATATCGACTAAATACTCGACTTCTCATGAGACTCGACCTAATACTCGACCTTTCACTCGACCTATTATAAAGTCGAACTTTATCTAGCCCTATCGAGTGCTCGACCAATATATCGACTATATACTCGACTTTCCACTTGACTCGACCTAATGATCGACTGGTGCTCGACCCAACTACGTGGGCAACTTTATGTTTGACCTAGTGATGAATATATTGCTCGACTATTTTTCCGCACCATTCACAAACCCGCTTTAAAAAACATAATAAATCAAACTAACTCGCAAGATGGGCGAAAACAAGTGCGATTGCTTGCAGACTATTTGAAACGTGATTGCTTGCATGCGAATAATAGCGCAGAGAGAACAAACTTTGTTCACATCCGATGGGTGTGACAACAAATTCTTGATGTATTTATAATCGAGCTCTAAATCCTTGTGGTGAAGAGTAGTCTATAAACGAGTAATCGACCAAAGAGGTCGTAAAGCGTTGAAGTGAAGAGTAGCAAAGCAAAAGTGCAAGAACTGTGGCCTTAGAGAGCATATGCGTTCTATAACTCATGTAAGAAGAAGGGTGTTGTAGTCACTTTTTTATGGAAGTGCTATAACATAAAAGAAAAAGAAATGTGCTATTTTTGTAAAGTCAATGGTCAAAGTGTCATTTTGTAAATTTCCCCATATTCAATTAAAAGTTAGACAACTTTATTGCCATGTCATCATATATTGGAATTTTTAATTATTAATATATCTATTATAAAAAAATCTAAAAACTCTTGCCATTTATTATGTTATTCACTTACATGTATTGATTAACTATTTTTAATTTTATTTCACTTCTTATTAAAAGGTGTATGAAAAGATAATCTAAAAATATATATTCATATCTTGTGATGCCTTTATTTTTGGGAAATTTACTAAAATGACACATTTGACCATTTACTTTACAAAATAGCACCTTGCTTTTTTCCTTTGTGTTATAGCACTTCCATTAAAAAAGTGACTAACACCCTTCTCTTCTTCTTCTCTTCTTCTGTGAGTTAAAGAACGCTCTGTAAGGCATATTAGCTGGTTCACGAGTAAAGCTTTGCTACTCCTGTTTTAGAGCCGCTTTGGTCGATTACCACGTTATAGACTACTCTTCGACCCAAGATTTTAGAGCTTAGTTATAAATACTTCAAGAGAAGGGTTGTCACACCCCGTCGGATGTGAACAAAGTTTGTCCTCTCACGCCATTATTCGTACTGCAGGCAATCACGTTTCAAATAGTCTGCAAGCAATCGCACTTGTTCTCGGCCATTTAGCAGGAGGTTAGTGAATAGTTTTTTCGTTTTTTAAAACTGGGTTTGTAATGGTACAGAAAAAATAGTCGAGCAGCATATCCATCACGAGGTCGAGCATAAAGTTGCGACGCAGTTGGGTAGATCACGAAGTCGAGCATACAGTCGAGTCAATTGTCAAGTCGAGCACATAGTCGATCACATAGTCGAGCACTATGATAGGGCTAAATTTATTGTCCAGCATTATAGTAGTTCGAGTGAAAGGTCGAGCTATTAGTCGAGTTCCGTGGTTGGAATGAATTTTCTCAATCATTGAGAGCCCTTCAACGATCCTGCTGCTTTGTTGATGCCCTTACTTTTTAAAATGTTCTTTTGTTTGATGTAAAATCGTTGTTTATTGATTGTTTTGGTTTTGAATGTAGGGATGTCACACGGCATTACATGGTCTGTACACGTTCTTTATGACGGAAAATGGAACGTTGATCCTAGTACAAATGAACGAAGCTTCATAAATTACAAGAGGGTCAAACTCTTTGTTGTCTAAGACACAAGCTTCAAGGAACTAGTGAATCTCATAATCTCGTTATACAATTAGATATGGAGATTGAAGATAGATTGGTCCTCGAATATGTACCTAAATACCGCCAAAAATTTCCTCTTCCCATCAAGACTAATTACCATGTCAAATGCTTTTGAATGAGATTATTAGAAGGTCCAAGATGCACGGATTCCAATATGTGTTACCCTTCGTATAAGAGCGAAAGCATCACGTCTTGAATATGGTGTCAAGATGGTGCTAGCAATTCACCAATAAAGCGATTGGGTGGCGACGATTCGTTATGGACTAATGATACTCTTCCGCCAAACAATTTTGTCGAACCAATTTTTGAAGAGAAGTTCATGATCTTGGACCCAAGATTGATGTAAATACTCGGTTGAAAAAATCATAGTTGTGGAAGATGTAAATATCGCCCAAGCAACCGAGACAAATGTGCTATCAATCCAGCTTCAAACCCATGCTCAAGCAACCCCTTGCCAACAATCGACAAGGTCATCGCATGCTAATAGTGGGACTTCTTCTGGACAGATTAGCCGCCATCGCCGATGTTGCGGTCAATGATATTTTAAACGAGACAAAGAATTGCAATTGAGAATGAGTATGCTTGCCGTGAAATATTTCTACGAGTGGAAGGTGGTCGAGCAAGTCGCAAGTATTGGTACATACGATGCACGCATAGCAATTGCGGATGGAAGCTAAATGCATCTTCCATTGGAAACTCGTGCTTGGAAGGTCAATAAATTTGAAAATACCCATACATGTCGCTTATCACTTGTGCATTGTGATAATCGTCAGCAACCAAGAAAGTAATAGGATCGTGGATCAAATGTAAGTATCAAGAAATTTGTCGCCATATAAACCCGCTAAATCATGGCGGACATATTTGTCAAGAGTTGGGTGAATATACACATCGTAAGGCTTGGAGATCAAGGAATCGGCACTGATTTAAATGAGAGGTGGATTTGAGGATTCATATAGAATACTACCATCTTATTTGCACATGTTGAGGGAGTGTAATCCGGGTACATTCACTGATCTCGAGATGGACGAAGATCATAGTTTCAAATATGCTTTTTTTGCAATGGGAGCATCACTTCGTGGACTTCGCAGCTGTATGCAACCGGTTCTTGCAGTTGATGCCTGCTTTTTGAAGGGGAAATACCCAGGGTCATTGCTTGTTGCCACTTGCATGGACGGTAACAACCAAGTGTACCCGATCGGTTGGGGTTTGGTGGATCAAAAATGACGCCGTGGAATGGTTTATGGAAAAGTTGAAAGCTGCAATAGGTGTTGAAATCGATGGATTGGTGTTTGTGTCCGACAGGCATAAAAGCATAGCCAAAGGTATCGCACGTGTTTTCCCCAACGCCTTCCATGGAGTGTGTATCTATCATTTGAGCAACAACTTGAGAGCAATGTTCAAACACAAAGAGGCCCTACCTATGTACTTTAAGGCAAAGAAAGGCATACACTCTTGCCGAATTCAATGAGATGTGGAGAATTCTTTCCTTACAAGATTCGCGCTTTGCGAGTATTTAACAGAGGTTGGCATTGAGCGGTGGTCAAGGGCACATTCGAATGGGAGACGATACACTATAATGACCACCAACATTGCCGAATGTCCAACGCATTGTTGAAGGATGCACGGAACTACCAATTCATTGTTTGGTTGAGTACATTCGAGTACACTTCAAAGATGGTTCCATGAAAGGCGTCATTTACCGCGTCTAAATGAAAACACATACAACCCCTTATATTGAGAATGAGCTTTCATCTAGAATGCGAGCGCACAATCTCATCTCGTTGAACTACCGATATACACCGTGGTGTGTACGAGACATAGCAAACCGCATTTATACCGCCGATTTGCTTCAAAGATCGTGGCACGTCGAGTGTTTGACATGGATCAACTCCCATGTGTTCATGCATTGGTCGCAGCCGTCGCCGCAAAGTGACCATTATTCTCTATGTTCGCCATTTTATTATATCAAGCACTCAACCGCTTACGCAGATCCCATTATCCTTGGTGAACCCGGGAGTGGATTGTGCTCAAGAAATTCTCGCCTATTCAATTAGCTCCTCCCGAACCAAGGTCAAAAAGTGGTAGACGCAAGAAACAGAGAATCCCTTCAACGGGTGAGGAAAGAGTTCCAAAGAAATGTGGTCGATGTGGAGGATCGGTCATAATCAGAAACTTGCTCTAATCCTTTCCAATCTAAAGTAAAAGTGATTAGGTTGCGATCATTGTAAATATTCTTCTGCAATATAAGCCAATCCATTGTAAATTTATGCCACATCTTTTTAAATTTATGACACATCTTCTCAAAGTTGTGCTACATATTTTCAACTTTATTGTTGGTTTTCATTTTGTTTTAATCGGGAAGGATTATCGTAAGTTTCCTTTAATCAAGAAGAAATGATTATCGAAGTTTCCTCAATCGCACTAAAAGTTCATTTCTCGCCGACATCTAACTCGACTAATGAACAACTCGACTTCCTTCTCTATCCGAACTCGACTATATGATCGACTATAAACTCGACTAAATGTTCCAAGCAAAAGTTTTAAAAGTTCTGCTTTCTCGCCGACTTCAAACTCGACTAAACACTGACTAATGAACAACTTGACTTCATTCCCTATCCGAACTCGATCAGATGCTCGACTATAAACTCGACTAAATGTTTCAAGCAAAAGTTTTAAAAGTTCTGCTTTCCTCGCCGACTTCAAACTCGACTAAACACTCGACTAATGAACAACTCGACTTCATTCCCTATCTGGAACTCGACTGTATGCTCGACTATAAACTCGACTAAATGTTCCGAAGCAAAAGTTTTAAAAGTTCTGTTTCCTACTCGACTTCGAACTCGACCAAATACTCGACTAATGAACAACTCGACTTCCTTCCCTATCTTGAACTCGACTATATCATCGACTATAAACTCGACTAATTTTCAGAAGCAAAAGTTTTAAAAGTTCTGTTTCCTGCTCGATTTCAAACTCGACTATGTACTGACTATTGAACAACTCGACTTCCTTCCTATATACAACTCGATCGTTGCTCGACTTTTAACTCGACTAAATTTACTTTTTCCAAGGTTCTGTCGCTTTCGACTATACACTCGATGATCAACTCGACTAAATAATAGCTTTTCTTGCTTTATTGAAATACACTCGGATACGTGATCAACTATATCAAGAAGTACTTGTAAATGTTTGTGCCATTGCAGAGAGCGATAATTGGACAATTTCACACTTCACATTAATAGATGTATTTACAAGTCTCAACTATAAATGTATTTACACTTCACATTAATAAATGTATATACAAATAAATGATTTACATGGTCTGTACAAATAAACCACTACTCTACTTTTTGCGCCTTTTTTGTACTGTTTTCCTCTTCGCTGGTCCTCTTGTCGTGCATGGATGAATAGTGCAGTAGCTATCTCCGTACGCGCATCCATTACAGACTTACGATCCGGTTTAAACGTCTGAAGTGGGACCCCGTGAATCAGGAATTCAGCCCATCTCAAGACAAAGATCCCACAGGCTCCAGCGCTAAAGGAAACGATGCGCGTATATTGTTAGTTGCGAAGAATAATATAAAACAAGCAAGAACCACAACACATTTCTTTTAACGCCGCTAAGTACTAACCTTGCTCCTTGACGTGGCAAACCCCGCCAATGACGATTTGCCAAGTATCCATGCGGAAGTTCAGATGCCTTTACTATCTTCGGCATGGTTTGCACGAGATGCTGCAATTTTGGCCGCATCCCTTGTTGGTCCAGTGAGTTATATAGGTGGAACGTGCGTTGATGCATATCCATACTCACCAATATCGAGTGATTTGCATCCACATGGACCGGAATGTATCTTGGTCCACCGTCCGACGCTTAATCTCGCATTTTAACGGAACCAACAAATTGTTTCATGGCCAAATCTTCGTATGCGTGATCCGCTGTCATATGTAATGTTTTCACTCCAATCTCTGGCCACACGGAAAGAACACAATCAATTCAGGTATACAAGCCAAAGATAAAAATAAAGCATATAAGAAATAACTTACATCAAAATGCGCTTTCCATAATGGAAACATCTCGCATGCCCATTATGAGGATCCTTTCAAGCATGGATGTGTATAGGTCCAAATGTAAAAAAGAACCGAATTGCATGGATTAGGACAAATATATTCTCATTGCCTAACGATAAATGCAAGAACAATCGAGTATTACCTCATTGGAAAGCCACTCATTTTCAAGAAGAAGTTTCTTGAGCAACCGAATCAAGGTCAAAAATTGGAGTCCACAAGAATTGCCGCTTCGCTTCAACCACGTAAGCATGTTCAGTGATCTTCCGCCCAGTTGGAAATCATGGAAATTAAACCGCTACGAACCATAAATGGAGGGGAGAGGGATACTCAATGGCAAGAACCGGTGCCAAATTGATACCACCGAAACATCCTTCAGACGTAACCCCATGATCCTTATTGCCTTTGTCCTTAATCGGGTTGGGGGAGTCTCATTTCAACAATGACGGAACGGATGGAGTCTTCAGGCTACCTCAAAGTTGGTGAACAGTACCAACGCTTTCAACCGCCGCCCATCGCAAGTTGCCCCACCATCGCCTTTGCCTTCTTTCCCCGCCATCACTTGCTGGAGAGTGCGAGTGATCTTGAGCTATGTTAGCCCGTTAATCGTGGACTCCAATTCAGCTATTCGAGCCTCCGCCGTGTCTAGCCGCTCGATAACTGACTCATCAAGGCCGACGAGCCTCTCGTGCCTCTTTGGGAGGATGCACGCCTTCTGCTTCTTCTTCTTCCTGGGAAAAATGCAAATCCTGGGAGGCCTCTCCGATTTCTACTTCCTCCCAACGCCAAAAATTGGCAACTTCTTCTGGAGTTGGAGTAATCGGTGTGACTTCAACTCTCTGCAAAGACATTTAATGTGGGAAAAATGATACCTCACATTATTTAAAACGCAAACATACGAGGAAATTATTTTGTTTTATTATGAACTAATACCTCTCCGCTAAGTAGCTTTTGGACCACACGGCATTTTTTTTGAACAGACGGTGGCTCTTCACCGCTTCCACCGTAACATCCTTGGCCTACCTCCGTGGGTTTCGACCTTTTCAACTAAAGAGAATCGGTCGAAATGCGCATCAATTCATGTTTAACACTGCGATTGTAAAAGGAAAATTAATTATCTAAACTTAAGAACACGCTTAAAAATAAATCGGTTGTCACTATTAATTGTTACCCTAGAGCAACTGGGAATCCGCCAACGGTGTATGTCCTGTTATCGAGATCCCTCGACTGCTTCAAGGCGTTGGCAATAGCCTTTCTAGCACTATCCGTAGTCACACGAAAAGATTCTTCGCCCCACGGGATTTCATCAAACATCTGCCAATTACAGGCCAAATGCACCACCTTGTCATCTATATGGTTCCTCTTTTGCTCCCCAATTATAGACGTGTATAGTAATAGCAAGGTGAGGGACACAACAACCTCGTCCGAATAGCTTATGCTTATTTGATCGTAGGCTTTGAAAACATCGGATGTTGTTTCATTGTGCCTACCTTCTCTAGTTAGATACTTACTAATCGACTTGGGCCATCGGTGCCTGAATTTGGCGTATTCACGAGTAAAGTCACCCATCTTCAACCTGATGAGTGCGAACTCCCTCCGCCCAAATTTAACCTTCTTCCAATAAATTAAAGAATAGGCTTCCGCCCTTTGGGATTCCTCGCCTACCTTAAGTTGCCTCAATAGGACGTGGATCATCCGCTTGCACCAAAACGTATGCTCATGATCCAAAGGCAATTCCAAAGAAGGCTACTAACCTTTCAAGTATGTCCCTTTGCGATTGAGTTAGTTTGAGCCTAATTCTCTGCATATTAGCCTCATAGTAGCAATATTATAAACCTTTGCATTGAAGAAATCACATCGAATCTACCATTTGCTCCTTCAAAGGGTCTGATTAATAAATGTGCAAAATAAAAGAAAATTAGAATTGGTAATATCTCTAATAACACAAAAAGTTCTCAAAATTAAACATTCTGTTTCTTGCTCGACTAGATGCCCGACTGCTAACTCGATCTAAAACAGAAGCATTATGAACAAAAAATTTCTGTTTCCTGCTCGACTATATGCCCCACAACTAACTCGATTTAAAAACATAAGAATTATAATCACCAAATTGCCTCATGATCGACTATGTGCTCGACTATTAACTCGAGCTAAAACATAAGAGTAATTTTTGGAAAATTTCTGTTTCCTGCTCCTGCTCCTGCTCGACTATATGCCCGACTACTAACTCGACGAAAAACATATGAATTATTAAGGAAAATTTCTGTCTCATGATCGACTATATGCTCGACTATTAACTCGATTTAAAACATAAGAGTAATGTTTGGAAATTTCGCTTCGCCGACTATATGCCCGACTACTAACTCGATTTAATAACATATGAATTATTAACGAAAAATTTCGTCTCATGATCGACTATATGCTCGACTATTAACTCGATTTAAAACACAAGAGTAATTTTTGAAATTTCGCTTTCCTGCTCGACTATATGCCCGACTACTAATCGATTTAAAAACATAAGAGTTGTTATGGACAACTTTTCTGCTTCATGCACGACTATCATATACCCGACTATATGCTCGACTTTTTCAAGAGGTCGAGTTGTGCTCGACCTAGGCTCGACTAATCATCGACTCCGCTGCACTAGCCAACCATATTCGTGACAACCCATTTCAATTCCTTATACACAACATCCACACACTATGTAGGATGAATAAAATAATGAATTATGGAACAATTTTACTCATACTTACCGCTAAGTATGCCGACTTGTTTCTTCTCCGTCGGTTGTCTTCTTAATCATCGCCGATGGTTTTCCTCCTTTGTGCGCGTGCATTGAATGGGTTATGAATGAAATGAAAGTATTTGGTTTTTCAAAATACTTGAGGCGGAAGGAAATGAAACGGTTTTGGAAGGAAATGAAAGAGGAAAAGGTTTGCACTGGCCCGTGATAATGTAAAGCAAGTTGTGAAGACGGCGGGCGGTTTAGCTTCAAGAATTTTCGTAAATGGAAGAACGGTTTCAAGAATTGATTGTGGAAGAAGAACGACGCTTCAATTGAGAATGGTTTCACAGACAAGAGAAGGGTGTTGAAGTAATTTTGCATAGAAGTGCTATAACACAAAGGAAAAAGCGAGTCTTATTTTTGTAAAATAGTCAAAGGTGTCATTTTCAGAATTTCCTATTTTTTTCGAGATTGTATATACTTTATATTTCACTTTATTTTTTCTGAAACAAATACAAATAAATACTCCCTTCATTCCAAAACAAAAGTTCACTTTCAAACTAAATTATTTAAATATCCTTACTAGTAATAATAATTGTGTATACTCACAATTAAAGTAAGAATAAAAATATAAAATTATATACTTAGTGGGTGCATTAAATGTGTTGTATCTAATAACTAATAAAAAATTGTACATAAATCAAAGTAGACTTTTTTTTGGGACGAAAAGAGTATAAAATAAGACTAAAATTATTATAAGTACATTTAGGACATAATATCTAGTTCATTCCTTGTAAAGTTCATACCGCACTGACCCAAAAAAAAAAAAATTACTCTTTGTCCAAATAAAGAATTTAGTTTTAATTTACTTTCTCAAAAACAGAGCCTACTTTTGAACCAAATTTCTAAAGTATATTTATTAGTACTCTTTCCATTCCAAAATAAGAGTTTACTTCGGTCAATGTACAACTTTTTATTTGTTATTAAATATAACTCATTTAATGCATCAGTAAATGTATAATTTTATATTTTTATCCTTACTTTTTAATTTTGAGTATACATTATTATTAGTAAGAATATTTTAGAAATTAATTTTGAGTATATATTATAATTAGAAATTTGGTTTAAAAGTAAAATCTCTTTTTAAAATAAGAAAAAGTTTTTAAAGTAATTTTTTTTTAGGATGGAGTGAGTAATAATTATTTATATTCACAATTAAAAAGATAAAAATATAAATTATATATTTGATAATGTATTAAACGTATTATATTTAATAATTAATAAAAAATTATATATAAATAAAGTGAAATTTTTTAGAGAGAAAAGTAAAAAAAAAAAAAAAATTGACCCCCATCCTATGATTCGGCTGTCAGCAACACTTTCATGAATCATGACAAGATACAAGTTGTCATGTCTACCTCCGCTCCCATTTTTAATCTGACGTCACTCCTATCGTTACCATTAAAACCAGTGTCCTTGGCAGTTGGCACTATTAATCTCTAGTTGTTTATAGGCTTAAAGATTCACAAAATTATAAAATTAGATCTTGATCTAGAAGAAACAAGCCATAGAAAGTGGATTACAACTCCTACAAAAGAAGAAAAAAACATAAAATATCACTATAAGATTTGACTAAACTTGTACTATACTTTAATTTAAATAATTTTTTTATTAATTATTAAATATAACACATTTAATATATTATTAAATATATAATTTTATTTTTTAATTCTATATATACATAATTATTATTAGTAAATATATTTTAAAATTCAGTTTGAAAGTAATTTTTTTTAAAAAAAAAATTCAAAAGTTAACACTTTTTTAGAACCGAGAGTATATATTTAAATTAGCTCCAATTTTATGCTTCTATCAATATATAATTTAGTTTATTCATATTACTCTTAAAAAAAAAGAATTTACTATAGTTATATAGAAAAAAGTTAAATATCATTGACAAAGAGATACACAACATACTTTTTTTCTATTTTAGCATAATTCTTAAATTTAATTCCAAAATTAATATGCCCTCTTCTTAGTGCTCAATTTGATTTGATTTGATTTTCGTAGTTACTAAAAAAGTGTGTTTTATATGTGTTCCTATATATTTTTATTTATGAGTTCAATATTTTTTTTTAATAAAAAAGGCCAACACGAGACCTTTGACGGCCTCAATGCTAAAAAAATTGTTCTTATTCTCTCTATGTCTTACATTGGCATTACATCACTATTCCTCCATTTGCAATTGCGTGCACACAATAAAATATCCCAAGTTTAGCCCCAAAAAAAATCCAAAATAAAACCAAATAAATAAATATATAAATATCCCGCCGAGTGCCCTTTTCTTTGTGTGGCAGTGGTCGGTGGAACGGTGGCTGGTCTTCTCCAGGTCTTTTTCCTTCTTCATCTTAATTTAAGTATGGATAATTTGATTTAATTAATTTCCAAAGAAAAAAACAAACCACGTGTTTAATTTAACTCATCCCACGTTTTTTCCTTTTCTCATTTAAATAAATAAAAGTTAATTACAAAAATTGCCCCAAACTTTAACCCATTTGTAAAGTAATTTCCATATTTTGAAATTGAGTCCCTTAAATAATTAGTTTGTAGAAATTAGATGTTTTGAAAATTATGGTGAAGGGTAATTTAGTTGTTTTAAGGTGATACAACATACAATACAAGGGAATTTTTTTAATTTTTCATTTCATACTTTAGTTTCGAGTTAAAAGAAAAAAGTGGATTAAATTATTATAAATTAATTATCCAGGGGAGATTGTTAGAATTCAAAGTTTAGGAGGAGTATTCTGTGAATGAGTTAAATTAAATTTAAATAAATTAAAAACAAGAACTCATCCAACGTTAATCTAAATATAAAACCTCGGGAACCGTTTTAGGAAACGAAAGGGAAAAGAAATGTAAACTGCCAGAATCGACAATTTCCAAATTCCAATCAATGAGAATAAAACAAAGTAATTAAAATTAATTAAATTAATTGTCTCCCCCTCCGAAGTCCCCTCAGTTGTAGTAGTAAATTAGGAGTAAATAATATCACAAGTAACCCACCCGCCTTCTGTTTCTCTCTCTCTAGATCGCAAGCTGCAGCAACAGGTTTTCTATTCTATTCCATTCCATCCTCGCTTTTTCCCTGTTTTCTACTGCACACCAATTCTGGGTTGTTTTGTTTTGTTTTGTTTATGTTCTTGGGTTTTTTATGGGTTGATTTTAAGTGGGTGGTTGTGTTTTTTTTTTTTTTTTTTGTGTTTTGGGTTGGATGTAGGCCTGTAAATTTAAGAGGGAGATCTGATGTACTCGTGGGTTGATCTTGGCTATATCGATAACAATCACCATGATTGCCTTGGAGCATAAAGGTATTTTTTTTAATCTGTACGTGGCTCTATTTTGTTTGATTATTTATTTTTTTGGTTGGGAAAGTGATTGGAATGAGGAATTTAGATTGTTTGGTTTATACTGCGGTGGGTGTTTTCTGAAATTCCTAAATTCTGATCATTGTTGTTAAAACGTGTGTTTTTCTTTCACGTGTTAGTGTTTTTAGTTCCGTTTAGTTCTTTGGTTGTGATGCTGGGAATGCAGTTTCCATTGAATTGTGACCATTCTTGTTCCAGAACAAAGATTTGATGATTTTAGTATGTGCTAGTGCTTTCTTTGGAATGTTGGGAATAGAAGGGAGTAATGGGTTTTTCTTTGGTTTGCAAGAATTGATGTAATTAACATCAATTGTAGTTTAGATTGTTTGGAGTTGGCAGGAGAGTGATTATTATTATTTTTATTTTGTATGGTTAATAATTTACTAGAGGACTTAGTGTACTATAGTTCCAGATGGAGGCTGAAAGAGTTGCTATTGAAGAACTAATGTGCCTTGGGAAATTTTGGCTTTTTTAAACAAGTTTTGAGACTTTTGAAGGTACAATGTCTACACTTGTCTGTCCTCATCTCATTGAACTATTAGCTGCATTGGGTTGCGTCTTGTGAGCTCAGTATGTTTGGAAAGAATGCACTTGTAGTTGTTGTTCGATTGCATCTCAACGCATAGTATCATTGCTGAAGTTGAGACATGAAAGGAATCTCTCTGTAGAGATGGAGGGTCATTGTGCATTGGTTTCAGAAAAACTCTTGTAGAATTCTTTTTGGAGTATTAGAACTCTTTTGGATTACTATTTTAGCAGGGAAAATTTAAGGTTAAAGAATTTTTTATTTTTCCCCTACTCATGTCACTAATAGCCCCCACCCTTCCTTCTCTCCCCCCTCGGTTTCTTCTGGCAAACCCACTTCCCAATGTCATCCATCATGATTCCTCTATCCTGCTCCCTGATCTCCTCCATCCTCCTCATCAAAACAAACATCACTTCCATGGTCTTCTGCCCTAAGCCACACCTGTATCTAATCTTATATAATTTTAACAAACAATCTGGGAAACCACGAATTTAGGCTCAAGTATATATCAACTAAGAATCTAGACAACTTTGTGGAGAAGAACCATTTGGAGGTGGACACCAAGTCATACTGGAAATGATGGAGGAGGTGATGATGATGGAAAATGCTCAAGAATTTGTGCAAAGATTGAGGCTTGACAATTAGGGTTGAAGTAAAAGGGATTTTACAAAGGGATCAATAGAGTGGGGGATTTTATGGGGGGAAGTTGAAGATTTTGTAGGAATTTTTAGAATGGCTTATAGGGGGTCTTTTGTGGTTTGTTGGAGAAGGAACAGAACCAATTTGGTCATCTGCAATGATGATTGTTATTATTTGTTTTTTAATTATTCATATTTTGGAAGGGGTTGTGGTGCTTAGGATCGGGGCTGTGGTGCTGTGGGTGTGGTTGAATGTGGGGGTTTCAGTAGTGCTTTTGGTGGGGGCTGTGTTGGAGGAGAAAGAGTGAACAGCGATGATGCATTGCTTGGATCCTCTCAATGATGGCTTATGTATTTATTTATTTTGTCTTTGGTGTATAAAGGAGTTGGAAAGATTTAAAAGCATCCTGTATCTGTTCTTCAATTTGTCTTTTGCTATGAGTTTTTTGTATAAAAGGGATTAAAAAAAAACCCTAACCAAATGTATTTTCTGTCTTATAAAAAATAAAAGTGTTCTGTATAAAGAAAACCAAACAGAGCAACTTTTTAGTTCCATTGGAGTTAATTTTCCTTGCTAGTTTATTAGTATGTTGATCTAGTTAAATTCAGTGATTGAAAAGTAAATTTTTTAATTTCCTCACTGCAGATCCTACCATACATATGACTCGTGAGGCACCAGTACAATGCCTCCAGAACAAGGGCTTCCTTGTGATCTACAATATAAGAGAATTCCCATTCAAGAGTTGCAAGTGCCTAAATTTGGAATTCATGCTCATCAGGGTAGGGATACTGTGGAACCAGATCACTCATTAACTGGTGATTTTGTTGATACTGCAAAGGAAACTCAAGGAAAATCCTTTCATCAGCCTGAATTTAGCACATGGTCACCTTTTTATCCAGAATCTACTAATGTAAAGCTGTGCCATCTGCGTTCTTTTGATGGCCAATTCTATCCTTTCCTTGTGGATAACCAACTCCGTTATACCCCAGTAAACATGATCCCGCAAGGTTATCCCTATAAGTGTCAGTTCCAAGATTTTCAGTACTTTGTTGTTATTGATTTTGAGGCCACTTGTGACAAGGAAAAGAATCCTCACCCCCAAGAGATAATTGAGTTCCCATCAGTTATAGTTAGCAGCATGACTGGCCAGCTTGAAGCTTGTTTTCAGACATATGTTCGGCCAACATGCAATCAGAACCTCAGTGATTTCTGTAAGGACCTCACTGGCATTCAGCAAATTCAGGTTATAATTTTTTTTTTGGGTTAGTGTTATTTAAAGAGCTTTATTTGTATTTGTGAACTGTTGACCTGCTTAATCTGGGAGAAGTGTTGGTTTGTTAATTGGTTGGTGGGTTATATGAGCATATGTTATGTCCTTTCTTGTTATTAACTCCCAGCTTGCCTTTGCTGATATAAATGAATTACATATATGAATTACACATTGTGTTTTAACTGGTTGGGGGTCAGTGTTAACTTGTTACACATGTGACATCTTCTTGGAAGTTGGTGTTAACTTGTTCTTCTTCTATACTGATCAGGAATGGCGTGTTTTGTGTTAAGTATGTTGCATGTAATGATGAATGTGCACCTGTTGATGTGACGGGACTAAGAATTATTGCATATGGCAAGAAAGGCTGGCTTCGCTTTAAGGGCAGATGCTTTGTGGTTTGGTTAGAAGTTTAGCCTTTTTTCTTTTTTTCTTTTTTTTTTTAAATGTTTAAAAATCTGCCAAAGCAACTGCCTGATTGGGGGGAAGTCAAAGGTTACATGCTTTGTTAATTTCTGCTTAGGAGGGGCTGCAGATGTTAGGAATGCCATGACGCATTTGAAGAATGATAGGATTGTCACAATCAAATGTTGGGAAACTTGTCTTCGTCTTTTTGGATATTTGGCTTTTTAGTTTCTCTGCTCTTCAATCTCCACTGTCTCACATTCTACACTTGCTTAAATGTGCAGAGATTTATAACTTTGCTGTTTTAAACAATTATTGGTAAGTAAAATTTAGGCGTTGAGAATCTTTCTTTTAAGTTTTAGTTAGCAGTTTGGGATGTTGAATCCCCTTAAAACCTTATTTTCTTTAGAAAGGCTTTTATTGCTGAATTATAAGATTTGAGATTCATCGTGGCTGCTGTTTCTTGTGAAAACATGAATCAAATGGATGGTTCGTTTGTTATTGAAACTTTAGCTCCAAATAGGCGGAGTTTGTTTGACGTTAGGGCAAAGGATGTGAAGCAATTAATTGCACCTTGGTTGATTTTTACCAGAGTTATTAAGCTGGAAAAACAGAGTTGATATGCACAAACATCTAGACTGAGGTTGAAGTGTTACATGATCTTAGCTCAGATTTGCAAGAGACAGAAAATAAGGATGCATGGATGGAGTTGGAAAGATTGGTTAAGAGATTATTGTTTTTTTTTATTAGGTATTCTTGACATCAAGTAAAATTTTCCTATTTAAATGGATAGTATAAGAGGTTAAAGCTTTTATTTTCGGGTATTTAAGCATTCATACTTGCATGTGCCTTTGAATTGGTTGATTTGCCACTGCATGAGATGCTTTTCCATGTCTAACTCTATATTTGCAGGTCTTGCTTTTCTTAGCTGTCTCCTCTCTTTTTTTTTTTGGATCATTTCTTGTATCTGTAACTAAGCTTCAATGATTAAGAGGAAATATGTACTTGAACTGATACTGTTGAACTTATGTACTTTGTTTTTTGACCAGAAGCTCATGTTTTGTAGAAGTATTAAGGGTAATAACCTTGCAGAATGCTTGAATTGAATTTTGGACAGTTGGAAATATCCATTTTAAGAAATAATGTTCTTGAATGTCTAGTCACTGATGGATCCCCAATATTTTTTTGCTTTTGTTCTTCTCTTGGTTGGAAACCTGCTTGCCATTTTCTTGAAGTTGCTAACAAGTTTCATATTGACAACAGTTTTTTCAATTAACATGCATTTCAACTTATTCCTTTGGTTTTCACCTTTTCAGGTGGATAGAGGAGTTACTTTGAGTGAAGCTCTTCTGAGGCATGACAAGTGGTTGGAGAACAAGGGGATCAAGAATACTAACTTTGCTGTTGTTACGTGGTCCAATTGGGATTGTGAGGTGATGTTGGAATCAGAGTGTCGATACAAGAAGATCAGAAAGCCTCCTTATTTCAACAGGTAGTAGGTTTGTCGGCAATATCTGGTTTAGATTCAAGTTGTTGTGTTTCTCTTTTTCCTTTTTATTCTTTTTTTTTTTTAAGGTTCATTAAAATCACCTGTATGTTTGCATTGACTTGAGTTTCACATTTTATTTCCAGATGGATTAACTTGAAGGTTCCATTTCATGAAGTTTTTGGTGGTGCAAGATGCAATTTGAAAGAGGCAGTCCAGTTGTCTGGCCTAGAATGGCAGGGCCGTGCTCATTGTGGCCTTGATGATGCCAAAAACACTGCCCGTCTACTTGCACTACTTATGCGCAGGGGCTTCAAGTTCTCAATTACTGACTCATTGATGTGCCCACCTACTGATGAGACGGTCACATGGAAGCTACCCCAGGATCACCCTTCAATTCCCTCATATCATCTTCAAAAGGTGAGGGCCCTGCCTGTTTCTGTTCTTCGGCTTCATCCTCATTGCTACTGTGGGGTTAGAAGCAGAGGAGGGATGATTCAAGACCAGGTCCAACACAAGGCAGTCCCTTCTTTGGTTGTGGGAATTGGACTGCAACTAGAGGTCCCCGCTGTCACTACTTTGAATGGGCTTCGAAATGACTTGCAAGGGACAAGAAAGTGGCATAGCTATTCTCCTGATTGCTTCTGAAGCATCATTTTATCTGCTGTATACAGAGTTAATCTGGTTGCTTCTCAGGGGAAGCAATGTCTTCGCTTGAGGTTCTGATTATTTAGATTCGTGTAGATAGTTGGCTGGTGCTTTTAGTTAGCGCTTGATTGCGTGTTTAGGGATGATATGGGACACTTCCAACCAGTTTGATATACATTGCCTTGACTTTGCACTGTGCAGAATGGCTTTACATGCTTAGACATAGCTAATTATCTTCAATAATGTGTTGTGAACTGTGAATTAATGACTCATATGGATTTGCCTTCTAGTGAGACTATGAGGTATTGATGGAATTCTGGTTCTTTGCTTGTTCACTTAATGGAGAATTTTCCTTTTCATAGTAATTTTCATCCCCTGAGAGAAGCGATTGGTCGAAATGATCATATGTTTTTCCAAGTGCAGTCTGCAGAAATTAAGACCCCTACTTAGAGTAGGTTTAACAGTGTAGTCAGTAAAGAGGCAAAATTAGCAAATACGTACCGAACAAAATGAGGGGTTTATGCAATCACCTTTAATGTATTTGTTTTCGTTTTTAGTTGTTTGATAATCGAAAAGTACAAAATTCTTGTAGTTGCAAATGTTACTGTGCTAGTTAGTGAGAAAAATGGTAAAGATTAAGTGTTGACTAATGGTATAAACGGCTAAAGAGGTTTCTAACTTGAGTCTGTTAAAAAAAAATTATCTATTTGGGTGAAAGAGGGTAAAAGAAATTTCCAACTTATTTTAAAAAAAATTACCTGGGTAAAAGAGGTTTTCAACTTACTAAAAAAAAAAAATTATGTATTTTGTTGTTCTACTATTTGAACCTCTTTTTACTTGGCTAATGGTGTACTTCAAAATTTTCATTCTTATCTAGAAACCTTTAACCACCTTTGATAATCACTATATTTTGTCTTGTTATTTCTCTTCCACGTCTTATGATCTTTTATTCAATTTCTTTCTTTCTCTTATGTAACTGTAACCTTTTTTTTTTCTTTTTTCTTTTTCCCAAAAGCGATAAATAACATTTTATTAAAAATATTAGATATTGTCAAGCGTAAATTAGAAGAATACAACCAAAACTAAGAACTAATGCTATTTTTTGTTTACACTAATATTTTTCATTGGTTCCTCATACATCAACTAAAATTGAAGAAAACTCTCTTACAAGTTAAAATTGAAAATAATTAGCCCTAATAGTTATTTTAAAAAGAACTTGACCAATGAAAGAAAACTGCATGAAAATTTACAATTTAGTATTGTTATGTTTTTTCTAATACAAAAATACACCATCAAAACTATGGCTTCATTTGGATTGTGTTTTATTTGAAAAAAGTTATATTGGAATATATAAAAATTTTAGTGGTTTTTTTTTTGTTTTTATAGAAAAAATATTTTAGAGGGAAAAGTAGAAGGGAAAAAATTTTAAAATTATGTAAGAAAAATTTGAGTAGAATTATTGTTGTGTGACACATGGATATATGGTCGCTCATCCCCATCATTTTTTTGCTCCATTGATTTTCTAAAGGTTAAATCCCAACCCTAAAGGGTCTCTCATTCGCCGATCCCACAGTTGGTGAGAAATGTAAATCACAGTTATCCCTAGGAGCAGGTGCGTAAAAGGGTTCGAGCACGAGATCTCGAGGCAACAATCTAAGACTTACAACACGCCTACACCTGCGCCACGCGGATCGCTCATTGATTTTCTAAATTTGGCTAAACATGGACATTTTTTTTGTTCCTTTGATTTTCTGAATTTGAGTATACTTGGACATGGTCATCTTGCCTTGTTGTCACTTTTGTGTTCATTTGATTTTTTGAATTTGGATATATGTGGACAGGGTCATCTAGTCTTCTTGTCATTTTTTTTTGTTCCTTTGTTCATATGTATAGTTTGTAGGATCAAGATCCTATATATGGTCGATTTGGGGTAGTAAAATCAGATCGGTGAGATTAGATTATAAAATCCTAAGATCCTACAAAAAAAATGACCAAAACAACCATAATTATTCATATTTTATCACCTATATTAATTTTTTCACAAAAATAAGTTGTGTATTTGTGCTAAATTGTAAAAAATAAACATTATAAAATATACAATATATAATATATATACATTCATGACTTTGTCAATTCCTGTTTAACAACAAACATCCATCATTCAATGACACTCTACACAAAATAATAATATCACCAAATAAAGTATATAATGTATCTGAAATTACCAAAATATGAACAATTTCACATCTAAATAGACAATGTAAATAAATCCATTAAAGTTTCAACAAAAAACATTAAATTTAATAACAAATTAAAGTACAACTCAATTTTAAAAATATGGATGTAAAACCAAACTACATATCACCCTCATCAAATTCATCATCTCCAAAGCCTATGTTATCAACATCTTTATCGAAAGATCCTGATTTATAATCAAATTAAATTACTTACAAACACTCATGATATTCCTTGTAATAAAATGAACCTCATCATCCTCACTTTCTTTTTCTTCTGAAGTGTCAAGATTTGGATTTTCATTCAAAACTCTCAACCATTTGTTTCGTTGGTAATCGATCCTCTCTATTATCCACCCATCATCCGAATGAAGGTTTTCAAATGAATCTTCAATTAATGAAGACTTGGTAGATTCTCTCTATTTTTGTCTCTCTTGCAATTTCAAATTATATATAACAAAACCAGATCATTCAATCTTTATTGTGCCAAGCGATTCCTTCTTTTCGAATGTATCTAAAATTTGATGTTAAAAAGTATGTAACATACTAAACCCTTTCAATAAGAGTGCATACTCTATATATATATTACCAATTCAATTACACTTCAGTTACGTTCACAACCAGAAGGGTTATAAGTCAAACTTAGTACTCCAATAGCAAATCTTTGTAACTCTAGACAATCATTTCCGTAAGAGTATCACCAATTAGATATAACCAAATAAAACAAATATTAGCACATTCTCATATTGTCGAAAAAATGATTGATTAAATTAAATAATACGTGGGAAAATCATATTTTCAATATATTAAGTTAATAATCTAGGGACTTCTTATCTCTTATTCGAATAGTACCCTCGACTCCAAATAATCCATATGCATGTCTAAATTTTTCAAGTTGCAACTCAATTTTTAATTTTTCATCCTCATTGGAAATCATTCTATAAATACACTCATACAAACCACGCTTGACATTCACATTTGCTTGAAAATTTGAATTATAATGAAACGAGGTTCCAAAAATAACTTGCAATATGTAGAGGTTAACAAAGCATTCCATCCTATCGCTTGTCAATTATAGCAAAAATAAGCTAATATCTACCACAAATAATAAGTTGAACAATTATATAATCATTGAAAAACTACATATAAAATCTAATAAAGATTTATAAGTTATTACGAAACAAAAGTGAAAAATTTACCTCCTCCAAGTGTTGTTTAAGTTTGCTTTGATTTCTTCATTTGTTTGCTCCATTGCTTTATACAAAAAACCCATAGTCGGTTATTATCATAATCAACAATCCCCAAAATTTTAATAAGGGGAGTTGCAATATTTAGGCATAGTTCAATATTTGGCCAAAATTCTTGACTATCGAAAATAATATTGCACACATTTTTTCTTACACACTTCCTTTTCACTTCTCAGATGAAAAAAAATTGAACAAAACCCCTCTTAAATTATTTAGTTTTCTCATAGTTAAAAAAGGAGTGGTAAATCATACAATACTGTGTCTAACAAATTCTTTGCCTCAGAAACTCTTTCATTCAATTAACAATTGTACCCTATGAATAAATATAGGAAACCATAGATTTAGCTTTACTTATAGTTACCTTTTGAATTGGATCATGCTTCTCGAAGTCCTCTAGTATCAAATCAATGCAATGTGCAGCACAAGGAGTCCAAAACAGATTTTGTCTCTTCTCCATTAATAATTTTCTAGTAACTTTATAGTTGACTGCATTATTAGTAACAACTTGTACAACATTTTCCTCTCCCACCTTCCCTATAATGTCATCTAGCATTTCAAATAATTTTTGTACTGTCTTTGATATATCAATAGTATCTACTGAACATAAGAATACAGTACCAGTCGGACTATTTACGAGAAAATTATTCATTGTTCTCTTTCTTTGGGACATAATAGTACAACTTGTTGATTTCCATTGCTCCTTGTATTTTTGAAGCAAATTTAGTGTTTCTTGAACTTTTCTTTTCAAAAGAGTTTCCCTCAACTTATGATATGTAGGTGGCTTGAAATCTTTCCATATTCTCCCAATTTTTGCATCATTTGATGAAAAAACTGATTATTTACCACACTAAAAGGAATAGCACTTGTATAGAACCAATGAGCCATGAGTTGACAAACTTCATCCCTTTCCTTTTTCTTCCACTTTTCATTTATGGTTGATTGTTTGCCCATTTGTTCCTTGCCTTTCTTAACAACAAACTTATCAATGGTGTTTTTGTTTTCTACCATCATATTTTTCCTCCATCGAATCATATGAAATCGAATTTCTTTTCTTTCTTTACTTTGATTCTTTTGTACTTGCACTAAGTATCTCAAGCACGTTGTTCGTAACTTTATCTGAAACTTGTGGGCATAGTTCAACATTTTCATGTGTGTAAGCCAAGTGGTGCTTTAATCTATAGATGTCTCCTGACCGAATGACCTTAAAGAATTTACATTGTACTTTTTTACTTTTGAGATCAATCTCAATTACATGTTCCCAAGTCCGATCTAGTCGAGCACGGCTATAGTTTTTCTAATTTTTTTATTTTAGAGTAGAAGATGACATTTTGAAATTACAAAGTAAGAAAAAATACCAAGAATAAGGTCAAAAATTCAAATTTGAGAGTAAAGGGAAAAAGAAATCCAGGATCGATTCAAATGGAATGCCTTTGTAAATGTGAACAATATAGATTATAAATTGCACCATGATTGCACCATGAATGCATCAAAAAATTTCATACAAGCCAAACACAAAGAAATCAAAGCAGGTGTGCCATTGATCATGAATTACAAGCAAAAGCTACCAAATTATAGTGTGATGGAAGACCTCATTAAGTTTGTTGTAGTGTTTTTTCATCTCTTGGACACTCCAAAAATGTTTCTTGTATATAATGTAATACTATCATTCAAGCCACCAAAATTGTGATGCTTTCCTACCAAGCCAACTCCACATTTAGTATTTTAGATAGAGGTGTAAATGTGTAATCTATAACTCAAAAATTCTCAAAACCATATACCACATGCCACTAATATCCCGCTAAGTTGATATACAAAAATTGATCAAATTGTATTTTAAAAAAAACTTTTAATACTAATTTCTTTGAGATTAGCTTCTATACCTAATTTTTAAAAACAAATATATAGTTTTTGTTACAGGATGTTGAGTGAGACATGAATAAGCACAAATCCTCAATATCAAGGCCATTAAAAATGGGTTAGCAAATTTTATTTAAAAACAGAAAGAAAGGAAGTTAAGCCATAGATATCCTAGCTTAACTTCTACCAAAAGTAAAATTGGTTGGTGAATCTCCAACTCCAACCAAAGAAAAACAAGAGAATTAAGATCCAGCTTCCCCTACCTCCAAAAATAATAATAATCTTCCTAAGTCATGAAATTCATCAAAGATCGATCATGAGAAAACAATCCATCATAACACACTCCAATCCTGTGCCAAAAAAAAAGGAAAATGAAAAATAGGAAGAGCAGGAGAATGAGATGCGAGATAAAGGAGTAGATAATGAAAGGGAATTGAAATAGGTAGACAATTACGGAATTTCTAACGAGGATGAAGAATTAAAGAATGGTAATACTTACTACATTTTTAGTTACTCAAAGCAATGCCATATTAACACCATCTCCACTCTTTACCATATAGAAGAATTGACAATTTTTAAAGTTATAATCTTTCAAATTTAAACAAGAATCCTCCAATAATGCAGGGAGCACATACTCACAAAAACGCATACAAGCACAAAAATAGAAACCCTAGAATCTTGAAACGATTAGGGATTGTGTGTTATGATGTTTAGTATCTAGAGTGAATTAAAGAGTTGGTTTAAAAGTAGGAGAAATTGAAAAGAGGAAGTGAAGATTGCTAACCTTAAAATTGAGGAAGAATAGAGAGCGATTCTTGAATTTGGTCCTCCGGGTGCATTAATGATGCCTCATTTTGAGTATGACTAAGTGAAGTTGGTTTGGGATTGAAGGAATTGGGTGTCTTTGGTCCGAACTTTGAAACAATTAGGGATTGTGTGTGGTTGTGTGCTCACTACTCGATCGATATATAAATAAAACACCAAAACGATATCCTTTGCCACTTTTGTGGGATATTGTGGGATCATTAGAATCATGCTTTAGATTAAAATGACATCATTTTATCACTTTTTGGTGGGGATTTTGTGGGATCATTAGAATCATGTGTTCTAACGATTCCACAATTAATCCTACTTTTCAAGTGACCCTATCGATTCAAGATCAATTCCATGGATCCAGATCATAGGATTGTATCTTGCTTGATCTAGGATCAATTCCATGGATTTGAATCATAGAATAGTATGGTCCTACAATTCGAATCGCGATTTTGACAAGCATGGTCATACAACTTTAATCCATTGAACAATGTTTAAAATCACTAAATCTAAAAGGCAAGAAAAATTATATGAAAATTGAATGAAAATTCTCCATGGCGTACAAATTTTGGACATCAAAATTGATCAACAAGCTAGACAAAAATGTGGTCAAAATTTCAAAGGTCATGAGCATGGAAAAACTAATTTTTGTGGTCACGAGAGGTAAGAACTCTTCCCAACAAAGAGGCACTTTTAATAATTCCAACAATAATCAGAAAAGAGGCCTAAATATTTTAATTATGATAAAGTAGGCCATATTGAAAAAATTGTTGGTGTAATAAATCAAAAAATAAAGATGTCGATGCTAACGTTTTTGAAGATTTTGGTGAAAAGCATTAGACAATTTTATTTTCACTGGTGTTCTTGAGGAACCTAAGAATAATATGTGGTATGTTGACTTGGATGTAGTAACCACATGATTAGAAAGAATGAATTATTTGTAAACTTGAATGAGTCATATAAATCCACTATTCAGTTTGGTAATAATTATGAAGTGTCTATATGTGGTAAAGGAGATATTTCTATTACCTTGAAAAATGGCACTAAAAGTGCCATTGCTGATGTGTATTATGTGTGCCTAATTTGCATCAAAATCTGGATGGGTGTCAAAATTGATCAAGCTAGACAAAAACTTGTTGCATGATAAGTTGCAAACAAACTTGGCTGCAAACAATCCAAGAGGAAAATTGATTTGGCTGAAGGCTTTGCTCAAAAAAAGACAAAATTGCAACAATCAAGGGAATTGATTTTGGAAGCTAAGTCATACAAACAAAGGCTACGGCTGATCTTATGGACGGAGGCTAATTTTCTCTATTTCTCTATATATAAAACTCTTAACAATATGTCATATTTATAGGACTCAACAAAATCCTAAACCTATTGGATTCGACTATCTAATTTTTAATAAAATCAACTACTAACCAAAACCCAATATAACTAACAATTATAAATCCAATAGGAAATTTAGTTTAATTCCATCATAGGATAGCTAATTGTTGCTGATAGATTTTGAATATTCTTGAGTCCCTAGAATCTAAAAGCAGATTTGTCCCAATGCAAAGATAGGCTATCTCTAATCTACAGTAGATAATAGAGATAACGAACATCTCCTTTTTTTTTGCACTTTTTGTTTGCATAAGGAAAAAGAAAAAATAAAAGAGAAAAAATTAGAATGAGAAGGAAATAAGGAAAAATAAGAAATAACAATAAGAGATCTGGGTAGAAAAAATCAATGATACTCTTATTGTCAATTTGTTGTGTCTTCTTTCATTAATTTATATGAAAAAGAAGGAAAGGAGAAAATGAAACAGAAGCTAGAAACAAAAATAAAAATAAAAATAAAAAAAGAAGAAAAGAAAAGGGAAGGGGAATGAGGAAATGGAACTTGAATCCAAAAGAGAAAAAGAAAGAGAAAAGAAGATGACTAATAAAAGAAACATTGAAAAAGAAAGAAAACATAACACATGTCAAAAACTTGCTAGAACACATGTTAAGGTTGTGGGTCTGCATAAACAAAATGGATAAAAAATGCCATGCATCTAGGTTGAGACAAAGTGAGAGAAAAAAGATGAAAAAAATTAGAAAAAAAACTCCATGCATGCCTGCGTGAAGGTTGTGAGCTATTAATAAAACTAAAAGGATGACTAACCCCATTATCTTTGTTTGTGGTAGAATTAAACTAAATTTCCTATTAGATTTATAATTGTTAGTTATATTGGGTTTTAGATTAGTGGTTGATTTTTATTAAAAATTAGATAGTCAAATCCAATAGGTTTAGGGTTTTATTGAGTCTCATAAATAAAACATATTGTCAAGAGTTTTATGTATAGAGAAATAGAGAAAATTAGCCTCCGTTCATAAGATCAGCCGTAGCCTTTGTTTGTATGGCTTAGCTTCCAAAATCAATTCCCTTGATTGTTGCAATTTTGTCTTTTTCTGAGCAAAGCCATATGCGAAATCAAATTTTCTCTTGGATTATTTGCAGCCAAGTTTGTTTGCAACTTCTTACATGACAAGTTTTTGTCTAGCTTGTTGATCAATTTTGACGTCCAAAATTTGTATGGCCTTGGAGAATTTTCATTCAATTTTCATATAATTTTTGTTGCCTTTTAGATTTAGTGATTTTAAATCTAACATCTGGTATCAGCGCTAGATTGGTGGTTGGCAATTATTACGAAATAGAACATTACTTGTTGGTACCTAAATTAAAGGTAACGAGATTACAATTATTGGATGATGTAGATGAAAACGCATCTCAATGCGCTTGATTTATTAGTTCACGCTCAAGAAAAATTAGTAGAGATGCTAATAAAGAGACTAAGTAAAACTACGATTTAGCATTGTCTCAAATCCATCGAGCTTGATGTTTCCATATTTGGCAAAATATCCATCGCCACAATCGCAAAATAGGCTTAGGATATTTTGGACAAAACGTATCATGGCATTGACAAGGTTCAACAAAGTAACTTATTAACGTTGAAAAGAAAATTTAAGTTATGCGGCATGGAGAAGAATGAGTCCATTGAATCTTATTTTTCTCGTTTGAATGATATAAAAATGAGATGTAATTGAATGAGTATAATCTCATTGATCGACTCATTGTAGAAAAGATCTTAAATCCTTTGCCATTAAAATTTGATAATGTTGTTGTCATGATGCAAAGACAAAAGATTTGTCAACCTTGTCAATTGATGAGTTGCAAGGGTCATTACTACTATATGAACAAAGGATTAACGGCAAATTGGATAAATCGCATGAAAAGAAGCTTGTGAAAAGGCGTTGTAAGCTTTGCAAATTCAACTTGCTAAAGAGAAGAGCAATGAAGATTCGTTTAATGGTATTGCTTACGTAGTCGTGGTCGAATTTCAGAGGTTGTGGACATGGAAGAGGTAATTTTCATAGTCACGGTAGAGGTAACAACTCTTCCCAACATAGAGGCACTTTTAATAATTCCAACAATAATTAGCAAAAAGGCCTAAATGTTTCAATTGTGGTAAAATAGGTCATATCATACCCATGCAATTGCATCTCGTTCAATTACCTTGAAAAATGGACTAAAAGTGTCATTGTTGATGTGTATTATGTGTTTGATTTGCGTCAAAATCTCTTTAAGTTTGAATCAATTTCAAGAGAGAGATTATGATTTGCATTTTGAAAATGCATTTGTACTATCACTAATGATCGATTGGATTTGATTGCAAAGGTAGATATGACTAATGGTAGATGGTTCTTTATCAATTTGAATTACAGTGGCTTATCTTGTTTTAACTCTATTGAAGTTGATGATACATGGTTGTGGCACATCATATTTGGGCACTTTCACTTTCGTGGATTGCATTATTTTGCCAAAAATAATGTTGTATTTGGGCTTCCTTCTATTAACTTTCACCATAGATAGTGTGAGTCTTGTATATTGGCTACAAAGACCTAGTTCCTAAAGGCAAGGTTTGGAGAGCAAAAGAACCATTACAATTCATTCACTCGATTTGTGTACAATAGATGTTATTTCTAATGAAGGTGATAAGTATTTTATTACTTTCATTAATGATTTCAGTAGAAAAGCTTGGGTTTATTATTTTTAGACCCAACATATCCTCTTTCTAATTTTACATTGAAGTTGTTGAATATTAGAAATTTTATAAGCAACAATTCCCAGCTAATCTTATTCTTTCCTCTTTTTGTGTTGTGTTTGATGCCTTCTATCTTTGTTCTACATAATCTCTTTTCTTTTGTGTTGCAATTTTAATTGATTAATTGAGATAAATTTATAGTTTTACATGCTAATTAAAGAGTTTTAGTTTGCTCGATGAACTTTCTGCAATTTTAACAAGTTGCCATACCACATATGCTTGTTGTTTGTGGGAGGAATAGGATAGACCATTTGTTCTTTTTATTTGATTTTTATTTTTTAACTACATTTTAGCTTTGCTAAAATTATTTGTAGTCTTGGAGATTATCTATATCTGGTTATTTGATTTGCAACCTACTTGAAAGGGGTTTGAAACTCAATGATTCTTTCCTTTTCTTGTCAAGTCATCCTAAATTACTATTCTACCCATGAACGGTTCTTGTTTGAGGGGGTGGAGGAGGATGTATTCTTCTTTGTAATTGTACATCTTACTTAGATATTGTCTGGTGGTTAACTCATTAACATGTTTATGCTCTTTAGCTATTAGCCTAGGGTCCTTTCTAATTATTCTAATATATCAATTTGCAATGAAAAGGCATCTAATATGTATTTTTATTCTCTTTTATTTCTAACATTCCTCTTGCTTTCTACCTTACCTATGCTTTGTGATTCAGGTTTGTTCTCTTCTCTTTGTTTTTTTAGCTCTCTTCATTCTTTTCCTTTGCTCATTGAATAAATGAACTCTTTCTGCATTTATTGTCTGTCATGTAAGTAGTGTTCATTATTAGGCAATCTTATTTTGTTGTTGTTCATATTTAGGCATTTTTCTTAGTGTTTCTACTATTTTGTGGTCTACTACTTTGTTATATTTACTACTATTATTTTTGGATTATTCTCTTACTTGGCATTGGATAGTGATGAATATCATTTGTCAGTTGCTTTTTCTTTCTTTTTTTTTTAAAAAATTTTGTTCATTTTATTTGGTTTTCATTCTTTCATTTCTTTATTTTTTTTTCTTTTATGTTGTAAAAGTCTTATTATTTTTAATATTTTTTTTGTTTCTTTTGTTGGATTATAATAAATTTTTATACATGCATTAAATGGGATTTTGCCATTGATAGTGTCAAGAGAATTGCTTGATTGATAAGGTTACTCTTAGAAAGTTAAAAACTCTCTTAACATACTATTATGAACCTCTATCACATTTTTTTCATTTTCCTTTTGTTGCAAATCTCCTTTTTATGTAAATTTTTCTTGATATTTATTGTTGTTTATCATGCAAGTAGCTTATTCCTCTATTATTTTGTTTTGGGGTCCCTTTTTCACATTTGACTTTATTGATTTACATTGTTTCCTTTCAGTTCCGTTCTTTTCCTATTTATTTATTGTGTTTCTATAGTTGTTTATTATTCATGCTATTTTTCATATACAACATATTAGTATTTCAGTTGTTTTAGTCAGTTGTCTTGATTTGTCATTGAAAAGGTTTTTATTGTAAACACCTTCCCTTTTAGTTGCTTCTTTCATATGACTTAGTGTTGTTTTACTTTGTTCCACCTTGCCTTTACTATGTACTGCCTTTTGTGGTGATTTTTCACTTTCAAGATTTTAACTACTTTTAAATAACCATTTTCCATTATTATCTAATTTCATGCTTTAGGACAGTAATTGCTACAACTATTGCGCTGTGTTGCTCTTTTTTCATTTTTTCCCCTTCTTCTTATAACATGTCATCAAGTTGTTAAGCTTGTAAATGCTTCTTGTTATTTATCCATTGCAATTTTTTGTATAGTAGTTTTGTGGCTTTTTATTCTATTCACATTTACTCTGCTTCGTTATATAGATGCTTTGTCGTATCTTTTTAATAATTTGGTTTAATATGGATGCAAATACTAAATGCCTTAAGCGCGGTATTGAAATGCCAAAATATAAAAACATGAGCTTCTTATCCAAGAATGCTAAATGTTTTAGAAGAAGAAGATGACCGGTTCTTTTGGGTAGATTATGTTTTGTTACATTAATCGCATTTTTCTTTTCTTTTATTTTTATTTTTCTTTTTTTCCCTTTTTATTTTTTTGTCTTTTCTTTGTCTTTTGATAGTGAAAGAATAGACAAATCCAAAAAAGAAGATGATCAGTTCATCTAGACATAACACGCTTGTGTTCCCTTTGCCACTTTCTCTTTTCTTTTATTCTAAATTTTTTTTCTCTTTTACCTTTGCTACCTTGGCCAAAGCTAATCTTCTATAGAATAACATTGAGTTTGTGTTACATTGGTATAATTACACTTTTTTGGGGAAGGGAGGAGAGAGGGGAGGGGATTATCTATATTTGCTTTAATGTTTTACATGCTGCTTGAAAAAGTTTTGAGACTCGATGAATTGTTCCTTTTCTTGTCAAGTCATCCTAAGTTATCATTCTGCCTATAGACATTTGGTGTTTGGGAAGGGAGAGGGGAGGAGGGAAGGGAGAGTTTGCCTTCATTTGTGATTGTGCACATATTGCGTGATGGACAATAGTTTTGCTTTGTGGTTAATTCATTTACATGTTATTAGGCAGACTATCCTTCTAATCTGTCAATCCTTTGGGAAAAAGGCATCCAATATGCATTTCTCAATTGTTTCATGGATTATTCAATTGAGTTGTCATACTTCTTAAGCATTAGGTCGACTATTTCTTTCTAATTTGTCAATCTAATGGGAAAAAAAAGGCATCCAATATGCATTCTTTTCCTTTTCTTGCTTGAGAATTGGTCCACCTCCTACATTAGGTTTGTTTTGTAATTGAGGTTGTTCTCTTTATTTTGTGTTTTCAATTGCTTTTATGCTGTTTCTACACATTAAATTTCCTGCTAAGTTCATCATATTTGTGGAAGGTTGAAATATTTTTCTGCATTTATTGTGTTTTCTATTTGTACATTTGATCATTATATATTTAACTTTCAACAAATGCTTGCTTCTTCAGCAACAAATGTACTCATTAAATTTCCTCTTTTTGATAATTATATATTTAGCAACAAATGCCTATTTATTCTCGACATTGCATAGGATGGTGATGAATGTCATTTATTGTTGTTTTGTCCTCCTTTCTTAAAATTTTGTTCATTTTATTCGTTTTTCATTCTTTGATTTTTTTCCTTTTCTTTCTTTTTACTATTGTAAATATCTTATTATTTGTAATATATTTTGTTTCTTACTATTAGATTCTAGTCATTTGTTTTGTTAGAATTGTTCCGTTGATAAGGTTATTCTTGAAAAGGTAAAAATTTCTCTTACAATTGAATCTTTACCACATTTGCTCTTTTTCCCTTTTTTCTTTTTTATTTCTATTGAGATTTCCTTTGCTATGTAAACTTTTTGGCTATTTTTTTGTTGGATTCTAATCATTTATTCAGTTTTTTTTTTTTTGGTATGCACTCATTGGGATCATATTGTTTGTAGTGTTGGGAGAACTACAATTGAGTATCCTAGTGTTGGGTTGATAGCATTTACCATGTTTGTTTTTTTCTTCTTTTCTTTTCTGGCATATCTCCTTCTTTTTCTTTTTCTTTTTCTTTTTTTTTTTTTTTGAGGAATGGGGAGGAAAGTTTGCCTTCCTCTATGATTGTGCACAAGTTGCATAATGGACAACAATTTTACTTTGTGGAAAAGTTATTCACATGTTATTAGATCGATTATCTTTCTAATTTGTCAATCCACTGGGAAAAGGCATCCGATGTGTATTTTTCAATTGCTTTTCTTTCTTGAGTTCATCATATTTGTGGAAGATTTTGAGATATTTTTCTACATTTATTGTGTTCTCTATTTGTACATTTGATTATCATATATTCAACCTTCATTATATATTCAGCCTTCATCAAATGCTTGCTTTTTTAGCAACAAATGCGCTCATTAAATTTCCCCTTTTTGATGATTATATATTCAACAACAAATGCCTGTTTATTCTCTCACATTGCATAGGATGGTGATGAATGTCATTTGTTGGTTTGTTTTGCGACTTTCTTAAAATTTTATTCTTTTTATTGGCTTTCATTCTTCGATATTTTTATTTTTTATTTTTTCTTTTGTAAATGTCTTATTATTTGTAATATATTTTGTTTGTTTCTTTCTATTGGATTCTAATCATTTCTTCTCTTTTATACATTGCATTGAATGGGATCAAATTGTTGATCGGGGTTGGAGAATTGCTCAATACATTCATTTTAAGAATTTATTTTTGTTTCTTTGGAATAATTCTATAATTGTATACTTCCTTTTGAAATAAATCTTTCAAAATATTCAAACATTGAGTTAGAAGAAGTAAAATGACTACTTAGTTTCCATAGCACAAATTGCCATCTTTCTTTTTGTCTTCAACAATCATGGAGTAGAAAAATATTACCCATGACAATTTAAATTTAAACAAATTTGACTACTTATAAAACGTTTCAATATTAAATAAATGTATACTACTTTTACATGTTCATTATGAAAACATTTCAATGTAATATAATGTACGCATTTTCATCTTCTTTTAATTTTATTTCATCACAATTTTACAATTACTGGAATAACAAATACTAAAAATATATCATTTCATTTTGACATTCTAAGTTAGATACTAGACACTTTAAAACCGTGCCTCACATGGTTGACATTTGCTAGTAGATAGAACAATAGCAACATTGAAGCACCCCACAACAAAACAAACAACAAGAATAGAAATACAAAAATAGATCCAATTATGAAACAATAGTACAAATCTTGATTTGCAACAAATAAACACTAAAAACATAAATTCAATATTAAACTCCAAAAAGGAGGTTAACTTAATTCTCCACAAATCAAGAGAAAAATAAATTTATAAAAGGGGACAAAACTAATAGATGACTACATCAAGTTATCTTACATGTTTCTAGAATATTCTTAATATATTCCAACATATTCCAGTATATTCTGTCAATATGTTATTGGTATATTACCATAAATCACTGATTGATATTTTGTATTAATTGTTTAAATATGATAGTGATTTGATTGATATCATTGATTGATTCATTACCCTTGTACAGTCAAGTAGTCTAGCCTATAATTAGATTTCTCATTCAAAGTTACAAACACACTCAATAGAAATCATCATTTTTTATTCTATCTATTCTCTCTTATTCTTTCATGGTATCAAAGCCCGTCTCTATTTAAAATAGAGAAAAAGATAACTTTCAACCAAATCTAGTTTTTTTTTTTTAAAAAAAAGGTAGTCATTTCATTTCATTTAATGAAAAAAAAAAATTGGAATTGTACAAGTGATAGCCAAAGAAGGCTAATTGATCTCCTTGGTCTAAAACAAATAGCCAAAGAGGAAAATGTGATAACGGTTGAGAAAAAACCGCTATCCCATTGATTACAAGAGCAACTAGTCTAGGACTAGCTATGATGAAACATTTTACACTAATGAAAAAACCCACTACTATAAAAAAAGATTGCAGAAAAGATTGATGTTTTCAGATATAGTGGAAATAGCTAACTTCAACTAAATGACTAACCTTCCAATATATCTTAGACTTCAATTGCAACTTTACAGTATCGAAGAGAAAGCAACAACATTCCTTAAACAAAACAAAAAGCAGATGGACTAAACCAAAAATAAAAATGATCCATTCTTCCTTCCTTCATAGAAAGCAGAATCCAAGTCGAAAAGAAAAACCAACATGAACATTCCATCAAACTATCCGGACATAGCGCATTCGGAGCTATACCCAACCAAAGGACCAACCAACGTGAGCAAGGCAAAGCTGCATCCCCATTTGGAGAAGAGTAAAAAGAGAAAGTAGAGGCAACATCAATCGATCCAATCCAGAAATTCCATTCCGCAAAATAAAAACATTCAAAGACTAGCTAAATCAACATCCAATCTAAGAAAGAGAAACCCAAAAGCCACCTAGGATCCTCATCCAATCTAGAAAATCCATTCCTAAGTGAAAACCATTTAAAGACTAGTTAAGTCAACATCCAGTCAAGAGAGAAACCCAAAAAGCGAGTTCGGTTGAAGATTAAGAATACAAAAATCCAAAGCAATATTAACAAGAGAATGTCAAGCACAAACCCAATCTGAAAACACTTCTAAAAGAATAAAAGTACAACCATGTGTAGGACAAAATTGAATATAAAAGGTATCCTACTTGAAACAATAAAGTGATCAAAGATAGTGCATATGTTCTTCTTCATAGTTTGTATTAATTTTTCCTTTTCTTTTGCTTTTTTCCTTTTTTTGTCATGTCTCCATTTCCTCCTTTTTTTTCCCTCTTGGATAATATGATGGATAAAAATAGACACTATACAACATGAAAATAGACTAAGATAAAAAGAACTAAAAGATCCATTCCTCCTAATTGCACTTAGAACTCGGATCCAACTTCAAATAAGAAACACTAGGAAATCTACTAGTCGAGAGAAATTTTCTTTGAAAAAGAGAAAACTAATAGTAAAATTCCAGTCCATGAACCACATATATAATCCGATTACTATAGTGAAGCATAGAGTAGATGAACAAAGCGAAACTTAAACTTCTAAAAAATAGTCCAGTAAAAACAATCCAGCCATGATATGTCCCATCAAATGACCAATAGCAAAGCAAATATTCCCAAACCAAAGAAACACAGTCCAGAAACCATAGAACTACAAAAAACTTGATGTGTGGGGAGATCTAAAAGAATCAGTAGAAAGATACAGAAAATGGACTTACAAGAAACAACATATTAGAAATTTTTCATTCTTTGTGTTCTTTTCTATTTTTCCCTCTTTTTTCTTTTATTATTATTATTATTATTATTATTATTATTGTTATTTTTGTTTCCTCCGTTTTTCTTTGCTTTTTCCTTTTTTTTCTTCTAAATTTCATTAACCTTTTCTTGTTCATGCAAAATACATACTAAATTCAAAGTGACTAATCATTGAAGACTTACGGCTATCCTTTAGTATTTGTTCTTAACTTTAATCTTCCACCCGTAGGATGTCAGAGATATAATATACCATGGTACATTACCCTTTCATTCAGCTTAGTGACATGATAAAAGGATAAACAAAAGCCAAAAAACCAAATCTAATTAGATAAGATACTAATTAAAAACTAACATAAGATATAGCAAAGCTTTATGTATAAGCTCCAGCAAAAAACAATCCTGCAACCAAAAGTAAGAAACTGAGTAACAAAGACACTATATAGCAGCAAAGGATAAGAAAAAATATATATTATCATGAGATGCATTTTTGTTCAAAAATTGCCTCAACTCCTTCTAAGATCTCCTTATATTCCTGCCATTCCAAGATTGCTGATCTACTACATCCTTAGTTGATTTAATGATTCCCTCAAATAGCGAGATTGCGTCTTTCATAACATCCAAATGATGTATATTGAGAGGTTCGATCTATCAATTTCAATGGAATTCTTTCCAAACTTGCTCAATATTTCCTACTAGTGCCGAAAACAAATCCTTTCATTCCTCAAACTGTCCCAAGTAACTAGAGAGAGTCTCCATACCATCTCTGCCCTTTCACATGTAAAAAGGACATGCTCAATGGTTTTCTCATATTGGCCACAAATGATAAATATAGAATCAGTCAAAAATTTTCTTTTGAAACACTCCTTTTTAGTACACAAAAATCCTTGTGACATCGCCACATGTTTCAATTTTCCTTTGACTGAAGGTTCTAGATTTTGAGCCACATGCACTTAGCTAATCGCAATCCAATACTATTTTGGTATTGTATTAATACTAAGCGAGCTCGTTGATGTTCCATGGCAACTTGATATGCGAATGAACCATGAATTGCCCTTTGCTTTCATGCTACCAAATTAACTTATCTTTACCTGCATCCTTACTAAGTGGGATTCTAGGAATTGCCTCTGCATTCTCAAGCTGAAAAATGTTCCTAATCAAAATGTGATCCCATTGTGTATCTTCTTTCTTCATCACCTGATGACACCAAGTGATTGATACTTCATCATACTCCTTTGGGAGAAGCCTAAAATTTGCTTTATGTGCCAACTATGGAAACTCCCAAATTCTTATTGATTTTCATTCCCCATTTGATATCTCACGCCCAAATGTAAGATATATTTTTCCCTCATCCACCCTCGCCACAGCCAAGATGCATTGTGTTGAACTGTGCCTGCCATTAAATTTCCTTTGGGAAAATATCTCGCTTGCATCACTCGGCTTATAAGCGGTTGGGGTGAATTAACCTCTACAATTGCTTGGCTAGCAAAGAATCGTTAAACAAGCGTATATCATGAAAACCTAATCCACCTATACTTTCCTAAGTGTTAACTTGGACCATGTGCACTAGTGAATTTTTGGACCATTGTTTGCATTAGAGCCCTACCAGAAATTCGCTATTTCCTTGCTCAAAACTTTGCATATTCCAATTAGTAATTTAAAATATGACATGACATAAATAGGTAAGGAATTAAGAATTGCTTTGATGAGGGTTTCTTTACCTGCCTGGCTCAAAAATTGAGTTTTTCAATTACCAATGCGTCTTCTAGTAGCTTCAATGACATAAGAGAAAACTTCTTTTTTTGATCTGCCAATAACCAAGGGCAGTCCTAAGTATCTGCACTCCTCTGCTCTTTTATACCATCCAAGACTTGAACTATTGCCTCTTTAGTGCTTCCATCTATATGCTTTGAAAAGAGCAGAGGATTTAGTCAAATTAATGAGTGCCAGATCTCGCACAATAATCTTCTATAATCCTTTTGACATCGTGCTTGTTCCACTGTAGCTTCACAAAAAGAAGAGAGTCATCTACAAAAAAAGATGAGTGAGGATTGGACCTTAACGACACAATCTCATTCCTTCTTATGAACCTTCATGTACAGCCTCTCTAATCAAAATTGAAAAGACTTCCAAAATTATTATAAACAAATAAGGAGATATCGGGTCATCTTGCCTAATACCCCTTGAGGGCACCACATAGCCACTAACCTCTCCATTTATATGAAAAGAGAAGGATGAGGTACTAATGCATTTTATAATCCACTATATAAATTGTCCAGCAAACCCCATTTTAGTTAAAACTTGAAATAAGAAACCCCACTCAACCCTATCAAAAACCTTCATCATATCTAATTTTAAGGCCATGAAACCCCTTCTTGATCTCTTAAGACTATTAGTATAATGTATGTATTCATGCGCAATAACAACATTATCTGTAATTTGCCGTCTAAGAACAAAAGTAGCTTAACTTTCATGTATGCAACAATGGAGGCAAATTTTCATTCTTTCAGCCAGAATCTTAGAGATTAAGTTGTAGACCACATTACATAAACTTATTGGCCTATAATGTGCAATTTGGGATGGGTTCTTTATTTTGGGGATAAGGGTAATAAGTGTATAGTTAACACTTTTAAACATTTCAGAATGGACAAAAAAACTCTTAACAGCAAAAATAACATCCTTTTGAATTATGTGCCAGTAATGTTGAAAAAAGAGGGGAGTCATACCTTCTGTCCCTGGGGCCTTATTAGGGTGCATTCCAAATAAAGCATTTCGAATCTCAGCATCCTCAACTGGTCTGGTTAGCCTCTGATTCATGGTTTGTGTAATTGTACATGGGATACCTCTCAAGTATAGTAGGTCATTTCTGGGAAGTGAAGTAGCAAAAAGGTTAGAATAGAAATCTGAAACTTCCTCCCTGATTGCCTCTTGACTTTCACATATCCCTCCATTATCCTTCACTAGTTTGCCAATTGCATTCATTCTTCTTTGGTGGACTGTATACGCATGAAAGAAACATGTGTTTTTATCACCCTCTTTAAACCACTGAATGCGAAATTTTTGTGCCAATCTTTCCTCCTCTCTATATACTTTGTGTAGCTCCTCTTAGAGTCTTCCAAGTTTGTCAATCCCTTGTTCCCTGTTTGACTCATCAACTCCATTTGCCCTTTGAGCTCCGTTATCTTTCTTGCGGCATTAGTATGCTCAATTCTAACCCATTTCACAAGTCAACTCTACATTGTTTGATTCGACCAATTACGATACATTGGGGTTCAAGTTGTGACTGTTCCATGCTCACTCTATTATTGCCGTCCCTTCTTGGAATCCAGCGTTTGTCAAAATAGAACCTTTTCTTTTGTGCGAGTACCCTATGCATATCCAATGACAAGAAGAATGATCAGACGATCGCTTTTCCAAATGTCGCCTTCTACATTAGGATGTTTGAGCATCCATGCGATTGATCCAAATAATCGATCCACCTTTCTTCAACAAAACCATCTTGAGCCTGTTATTTGCCCGTGTGAATTTTCTACTAATAAAACCTAAATCCGCCATTCTCATTTCTTGAATAAAACCTCTAAACCTATGAAAACTAGCCTCAGTTGAGGTGACCTCCTTTTGCTCGAATTATCCATGAAATCATTGAAGTCTCCACCCATAATTATCCCCATTTGCTTTTGGCTTGTTAGAGATAATCTCACTATTGATATCTAATCGTGGATCAGTACTTGCATATACAAAATTTGCCCACAACTTCTCTTGATCCCCTTCTTTTTAGCTTGGACTTCAAAACAAAATGTCATGGATAGGACTTGGCTTACTATAATAGTATCATTTCAAAAAGTAAAAGCCACCACTTTTTCCGCTTGGGGGTATATGTTTCCATGTATCATGTTGGCAAAGTTTTTTACACCTTTGTTTGAATAAATGGTGCCTTTTTATTGTCTCACATACAAAAACTATATCCGGAGGTGGAACCGAAGAGTTTCCTTAAGCCGAGAAATGGTAGAGGCCCTCCTAGACCTCTACAATTCTAGACATAAGCTTTTATTGATGATCTTGGGGCTATTTAGGGCTGGCTTCCTCCACTGCAAATCTCGATGATGATACCTTGATTTCTTTGCTTTTGCCCCCTTTTTGCCCTCTTAAAATATGTTAGTTCCTTATCATCTCAAAAATCCATTTTTTTCTCCCTACACCTTTGCATGGTTGTACCAAGCTTGGAGTACTGAGTTTTGCTTACCTTTTGAACAACTGCCGATGCCATTTCCTAGTTCGAACCCTTGATGCAGCTGCTCCACTGCTCCAAAAAGCTTGTTCTGGATTTGAAACACTTCATGGTCGAAATTTGAAATATACGCATGAATCATTGGGATAACAAGATTCTGCTCAATATTATAAATGCCACTTTCAAGAGATCCCTACCCTTCTTCAAATTCCATTTGATTATTTCTAGCTCCCTGTTTCCCGTCATGTTCCTTTCCAAGATCTAATGCACTTCCCTATTTTGAGGTTCCCTCTTGAGCGCAAACCCGCATTGTATTATCTTGTTGGCCCAAAAGATCACGAGAGCTTGGCAATCCCTAATGTTCTTGCATAACCCCTTCCAAATCCATAGCACAACTGTTTAGAATTTTAGGTCCCTCAGCCGTTGTGTTTTGCTACTATGTAGTTGTATTCGGACCTTCCTTATCATTTTCATGTGCAACCATTTTGTGAATGATTCTGCCAAAATTTTGTACCCCTGGTTGGCCTTGTGAACTAAAACTTTTATTGCCATTGCCATTTCGACTCACTCCTTTGGGTACCTTGGCCTTAATCCATTTTCCATACTAACCTTCAGCTAATGTATTAGCTTTACAATCCTCATTTCGATGCCAACAAGTTAATTCCAGATGCTCAATTTTCCCACAGTAAAAATCGAAATTCATAAGCTTCTCATATTTAAAAAGCACCCTACAACTCTGATTATGAAGCTTTATTTTTTTACCTCTTGGAAGTGGATGATCCAAATTAACAGTGGCATAGAGTTTGAGACAGTGACCATCTTTGTTGCCTGTTTCAGGGATCATCACATCCCAGACCTTGTGAAATAGTTGTCCTAGTTTCATTCCAATTTCACGCAACAGCCAGTGACTTGGGATATTCCATACTTGTATCCACATGTCAATTGTATTAAATTCTTCTGTGCCGATGTTTAAAGTAAGATGCCATTATTTTAGAATCAAATATTGTTGCTCAAATGTCCATTGCCTACTATTGAACACCTTTCGTTTATCCTTTTGGCTAGAAAAGACAAACTGAAAAAGGTTCGAACCCCTCTCTATTACAGAAAAAACTTCTTTGGTTGGCCAAATCTTGCCCAAGGTAGTCTTCAAAGCCATAAAATTAGCCTTTTTTTCTCCAAATATTTTGCCAACTAAGCTCCTTTCACACCTTTCCTTACTCAGCACAACGTCTTGCTCTTGTATCTCAATCCTGAACTCCTCAACTATGGAGAGTTTACACTGCTGAAGCTTGGCAATTATTTCTTCCGCCATTATTGAAGCCTTTGAGGCTTTTCGACAAACAGTTTGTGGGCATTCCTTCGCAAAAATTACTTGTGTTGATTAGGCACAAAATCACCCTACAAGTAGCGAGAAACAATCAACAGTGGAGAAACAATCGGGATCAAATAATGAAACCAAGTAGATAGAGAAAATCAGAATCAAATAATGTAATGTAGTGAAGAAGATACGTATGGTAGAAGATGCGTAGGTTGTTATGTCACACAATCTGGAGGAAAAAGAAACAGAGCAAAATAGCGTCCAAACTAGAGGATAAAGTTCTTATTGTGAAGAGAAAAGGCACTCCACGGTGGGAGAAGGGTGTATGTGTTAGGAATTTAACACACGAAAAACTAACCAAATCTAGTTCTTCTATCATTTTTTGCATAAATCATCCTTACTATGGAAACTGCTTTATCCTCCTCCTCTCCAATGCCACAAACTACCATTGTTACTACACCAAACCAAAACAATCCCTATACATTAAATGGGAGTCTAATATATCTTAATGCTTCATCACAAATCCCCTTTAAATTGGCAAAAGATGGTGCCAATTATCCTTCTTGGAAATCTCAAATGATTAATCTTCTTTTTGGTTATGGTATTCTTGGCTTCGTTGATGGATCTAATCCATGTCCTTCTCAAACCAATTCTAATTACACTTTCTAGACTAGGCAAGATCGGTTGGTTCTTCTTAGTATTCAAGCCACCATTCACAGCACAATTGGTCCAACAATCAATAGTTGTTTCACATCTAATGAAGCATGGAACAAACTAAATACCAATTTTGTAAATCAGTACACATATGATGACAATCTTGTCTTCTCTCATGACTCATAAAAAGGAAGGCAAATTTGTCACAACTTATATGAGTAGAATCAAAATGTTGGCTGATGTTCTTGCTATTATAGGTCATCCTTTGTCCGATAGCCAAATAATCTCATATGCTTTGAATGGTCTAGGTAATGAGTCAAAGAGTTGGCTACTGTAATTCATGTTCAAGTTCAACCCATGACATTTGAAGACTTTTATGACAAATTTCTTGATAAAGAAATTGTTCAAAATAGTGGTGTTCCTCCAAAGGAAGTAGATGAGACCGATGTTATAGCCAATTTTGCACAAAGAGGTCATGGATCAAGAGGCAAAAATCATGAATGAGGTCATGGTTCCAAGCGAGGAGGGCGTACCTCCAATCTTGATATAAAGAGCACCTATCCAGTAATGGATAGACCTACAACCCTAGTTGGTCAGACCCTCTTCCATCTTATGCTAAATGTCCAATGTTACCCAACTCTACTCACATGCCTTCAAACTTTTCCGGGTATGGTAATATCTCCAATCACCCAATTGTTTGTCAGTTATGTGACAAACTAGGTCACAATACCAAAATTTTTAGATCCAGTAATTCACATTCCTTGTATTTGTAACCATAAGCACACTATGCAGGAAATTCATCTCATCAGCCTATAAACAAATGGATTCTTGTCTCTAGAGAAACACATCACATTACCTCAGTTGGAAAATCATCTCTTCACTCAAATTATTTGGTAATGAATATATCATTGTTGGTGATGATAAAAGAGTTCCTATTACTTATAATAGATCTTCTTCTCTTAAATTGCCTAACACTTCATTTGTACTAAATAATGTTTTGTGTGCACCTTTGATTCGTAAAAATTTAATTTTTGTTTCTCAATTTTGCAAACATAATAATACTTCTATTGAGTTTTCTCTTTTTCTTTCTTGTGAAGGATCCGAGCACGGGGTATACTTGGTGAAAGGTGCAATCACAATAATCTTTGTGAATGGCCATCTCATCCAAATCTCAACTCCTCTAGCGATCTAGTTTTTGTTTCCACCGCCATCACATCGATATTTGGCACTACAAACTTGGTCATCCCGCTTATCCAACCTAACAATGAATACTTGCAAGCAATAATCTCCCGTGTCTTATGTCAAAACCATTTGTGATTCATGTCTTCGCAATAAAAGTCACAAACTCCTTTTTCAAAAATCATCCATTCATTGTATTGAACCATTTCATTATGTGTATTCTGATGTTTGGGGTCCAGCATCAATAAATTCCTTTGGCAATTTTCGTTACTATGTGATTTTTGTTGACTACTTTACTAATACACTTGGTTTTATTCTTTAAAAATCAAGTCAGATGTTTGTAAAATGTTTGAGGCATATTGTAAGGTTATTAAAAATCATTTCCATACCAAAATCAAAACTTTATATACAAATGATAAAAGTGAGTATAAAGTCCTTTCAACTTTTCTTACTCAACAAGGCATTCAACATATGATTTCTCCTCTATATACACATGAACATGTAGAATCTGCTGAAAGAAAATTTTGTCATATAGTTGAAACAGGTTTTACTCTTCTTCATCATGCTGCTCTGTCTCTTCATTTTTGGAGCTATGCTTTTCAATATGCTACCTATTTAATTAATTGCTTGTCCACTCCAGTCTTACATTATGATACACCATACACAAGTTATTTAGGCGTTAACCATTATATACGTCTTTATGTGTTTTTAGTTGTCTATGTTATCCTTGGCTTTAATGTATACTACAAATAAACTGGACCCTAGATCTCGACCTTATATAAATCTTAGTATTTTTCTTCTCATCATGCCTTTCTCTGTCTTGATTTATTTAGTAATAAAATATTTGTCTCTAATCATATTGTCTTTTTGAGCACCTTTTTACGTATAAAGGCAAACTATAGGTGATAAATCTCTACCCTCTTTCAATTTTTCTCATTATGTTTGTGAGTTTTTAGAGAAAGGGACTGCACCTTCATCTTCCTCCAGCACCACCAACATGAGTTCACCGTACCTTCAGTTCCACCATTGATTGTCACTCTTCCATTTTCATCTCTTCCTTATGGTTTGAATGACTCTACGTCATCTTTGCACTCTTCACCTAGTCATGCTCCAAGATCTACAATATAGGTAAGATCTCTAATTAATGCCTTGCATCCACTCATACCCGCTTTTCCTCACCTGCACTTCCTCCCCCCTCACGCATGGTTACTCATGCTCACAATATCATCTTCAAACCCAAAAAAAAACAGTTTAAACACCACTAGTTCATCCTCTCTTCCCTTGAACCGAAAACCTTTACTCAAGTTAATAAACACTCTCATTGGCGTGAAGCCATGAAGGAAGAATTTTTGGCTTTATGACAAAATAAAAGTTGGACTATTGTTCCCTATTGCCCCAGACAAAACATTATTGGGTGCAAGTAGATTTATTGCATTAAGAAGAATCTTGATGGCTCTATTTCCCGTTATAAGGCTAGGTTAGTAGCTAAAGGTTTTCATCAACGTCCTAGCATTGATTTCATCAAACATTTAGTCCTATGGTTAAGCTTTATTCTTGTCAATTATTGTCACATTAGCTATTACTCGTGGTTGGCATTTGCAACAATTGGACTTTACAAAAGCCTTTTTGCAAGGTACTCTATCTGAATATGTGTTTATGTAGCAACCTCTTGGTTTCATTGATCTTGCCTATCCAAATTATGTATGCAAACTCAATAAGGCAATTTATAGTTGTCGTCAAGCACCCAGAGCATGGTACAATGCCTTACAGGCCTATCTTATTTCCTATAGTTTCACTAACTCAAAAAGTGATGCATCTCTCTTTACCTATCTTTGGCCCTCACATTCTTTATCTTCTAGTGTATGTGGATGATACTATTTTGATAGGCAATGATGATACCCTCCTTCGTAGCTTCACCACTCAACTTTCCCAATGGTTTTCTCTTAAGGATCTTGGGCATTTTAATTATTTTTTGAGAATTGAAGCTACTCGTACATCTCGAGGGCTATTTCTTTCTCAACACAAGTACATCATTGATCTACTTCACAAAACCAACATACATGAAGCTAAAGCAATGAGCAAACCTCTTTTTCCATCCTTGACACTCATACTAGTCGATGTCTCCCTCGTCATGATTCGATAGAGTATCGTCAAGTTTTGGGCTCTCTTCAATATCTATCTCTTACTTGACCTGATATCAGTTTTGCTATTAATAAATTAGCTCAATTTATGCATTAACCTACTACCACTCATTGACTCAAGGTCAAACGCGTACCTAGGTACCTTAAAAGCACTTCCCATTATGGTTTCTTTCTCTCTACTTGGTTTCCTATTACTTTTCATGCTTTTGTAGATTCTTACTGGGCAGGTGATGTTGATACTTGTCATTCACATTAGCTTACGTTGTTTATCTAGGTTCCAACCCTGTGAGTTGGAGCTGTCGAAAACAACATACTATTGTTCACTCGTCCACTGAGGCTAAGTATCGTGCTGTTGCCTCCGCTACAGCTAAAGTCAATTGGATTACCAACTTGCTTGGCAAGTTTGGAGTCTCTATTCCTTATCCTTCAACCATTTCTGTGATAATATTGGAGTTACTTACCTATCTACCAATCTTGCCTATCATTTTGGCATGAAGCATGTTGCAATTGATTTTTACTTTGTTCATGATCAAATACATCGTCAACTACTTGAGTGGCTCATGTCTATACAAATTGATCAACTTGTCGATTCTTTTATGAAGGCTCTCACTCATCAACCATTTCTCCTTCATCACCCAAGCTTATTGTCCTTCTTGGACCCTTGTGCTTGCAGGGCATAATAGATGACTACATCAAGTTACATTCTATACTAAGAATATTTCAAAATCTGTGATTGGTATCATAAATCACTTATTGATATTTTGTATTAATTGTATAGATATGATAGTGATTTGATTGATATCATTGATTGATTCATTACCTTGTATAGTCAAGTAATCTAGGCTATAAATAGATTTCTCAATGTACATTTACAAACATACTGAATAGAAATCATATTTTCTTATTTTATCTATTCTATCTTATTCTTTCAAAAACCTTAATACATAGGAACAATACTAAAATAAAAAGAAAAGATGGAATGAAAAATAGGGTGCCTCTCTTATTCTTGAGATCTGAAGAACAAGGGAGGAGTGAAGGAGAAAATTTTTGATACTTCTGAGGTCTTTAGGGAAGAGAAAGTTGTAGAAACTTTTATGTAACTTTTAATTTTTTTTTTTCAATCTTCTTAGTCATGCATTCTGTACTTGAATCTTCTTCCTTAATCTTTTATCCTTTTATCAAATTGCTTTTAAAATTGAGCCCATATACTTGACATTCGATGCCTCGCTCTATAAGCACGAGTTTTCATGTGTGGGTGTGCCTAATGTTAATTTGAAATTTGATACATATTATTTTTAATAATGACTTTTTGTGTTTTCAATTATTTTTGTTATATTTTGGGAAAATTCTATTAATGGAAGACTATTAAAAGGAAGACCAAATAATCATTCCTATTCAAATAATTATGTTCATATTATAATGATTTTCCTAACAATTAATTTATTATGCTTTTACCCATATATCATGTGTAAAATGATTTTAATATTACAATGATCAATAAAAATACATTTCAACCCAGTAGCATTTCAAAAGAAAAAAGCAATTATATTTATAGGTCTAAAAGTTCCACTTATTGAACCATGGTTAGCTTGTAACTCATGGATACCAAAGGCTAAAGCCTACTATATTTGAAGGGATAAACATAAGATAAACGTAAAACAATTCTGATTAAGTGAGGAAATTTAAAAAAAGGATATAATCAGAACTCTTATACATTAATTGCACAATTGAACCTTATTTTAGTTAAAGGTATTGACGTGCCCAATAACTTCACTGTCAGCATTCTTTACCATAGCTTCTAGGTAAAGTTCTTTTTTTTTTTTTGGGTTAGGTGTAAAACTATCATTAAAGTATTCCCATTCAAGAATCCCAATCATCTCAATTAATGACTTTAACTTCTAAGCATATTTGTGTACATGACTTTCTGTTGGTACAAGATTTATACATTCAATTTGATTCAAATTTGCATTTTTTTATTATTTGTAAGTGTATAAAGTATCCTTATAATGTAAAATATTTGTCAATATGAAAAAAGAAAAGAAGGATTTATTTTGTAATATAAAATATTTGTCAATATGAAAAAGAAAAGGAGGATTTATTTCATATTATAAAAAATTCTACTCTATTTTGTTTAAAGTTAACAACATAACATGTATAATTAATTTTTTTATATGTAACTTCAAATATTAGTAGTAAAGTTATTTTGATTATTTATTTGATGGTAGTTAGATAAATGATTATCATTTGTTATATAAATGATATTTAATTTAATAGATTGAAAAAATTATAGGTAATAGTTATATATAGTTAAAAGCAAAAATTATCTAATATGCACAATCAAATATATTGGAGCAAGGATACGTAAATGGGGATTTTTAATATTATTTATTTATTTAGTGTATTGATAAGTATGGATACTATGTATGAGGACATTATTTATAGTTTATTTTGATAAGAGCAAGAAACTTAGAAGGTCACTAAATTATTATAATTTTATATTTTTAGCCACTTAATTTTTTTTTTTTGATCTAGTTGGCAATTTAACTAATAAACTGGTTATATGTGGCCCTTCTGTTAATTTAACCCATTAAATCCAAACGGAATCATGTCATGTAAAAAACTATGACTAAATTAAGAGTAATTGTGTCCAAAAAACAGCTTATCTTCTCTTCTTCATTCTCTTCTACTTTCCAATTCTTTTTCGCCACCATTCATCTTTCACCTCTTCTCAATGGCCAAGCAACAAACCATCACCACATCACAAGTCAAAGGAAAGAAGTCTATAAATTCTGCCAACTCGTTTCCAATCTAGATGCCTCCTTTATCAAATTAAACCCTACTCCTAACATACCATCAAACACACAAGTATTAACTTATGACCCCAAAAGCCCCACTTAATTGAAGAATGAAAAACCCTAAATTGACTTCCATAGCAGTGGTTTTGTTCTCTTTAGTGTAATTTTTATATTTCTTTTTGTGAACACCAATGTTAGGAACCTCCTAAACTAGTAAGAAAAAGTATTGACAGAGATGCCAACTTGTGTTTGTAGAGGGGTCTTTGGCAAGTAAAATGTTTATGAATAACTTTGATTATAAAGTATTGATATGCTAATAGTATTAGCGAAGGAAATGGGGAGAAGGATTATCTTTGTTTCTGTGATTGTGGTTGTGGTTATGGTTGGAGGCTAAGAAGGTGGAGATGGTAATTGGAATTGGCAAAGGCAAAAACGATAGCATTTTATAAGATAGGCAAAGAAGTCTGTAGTATTTTTTGACACAATTACCTATAATTTAATCAAGAATTTCTCATGTGACATGATTCCATTCGAATTTAACACTTCAAATAAACAAAAAGGCCACAAGTGATTAGTTTTGTTAGTTAAATGGCCAACTGAGTCTAAAATAATAGTTGATCAGTGGGTAAAGTATATGATCACAATGATTTAATAGTTTCCTATGTTTTTTGCCCTTTTGATAGCTGTAAATTTTAAAATAAGAATTAATGATGATTGAAATGAATAATTAGTATTGATTTTTTTTAGTTGAAATATTTATAATAATGAATTGGAAGAAAACTAAATTACTTCGTATATTCATCTTTCCTAATACATAAGGATTTAAAATAAAAATATCAATAAATAAAAAATAGCCAATGAACATGGAATAGATAATTAAGACTTTAAAAAAAAAAACACTCAAGTATTAAGTGTGTGGATATAGTCATAAAAAGGGTGGGAAAATAATGAATATTAGATTAATACTATAATATCATATTTATGTAATTATGACTTAATTAAAGGGAAAAAGACAAAAAAAAATGTAAAATGTTAAAAACAGGAAAAAAAATCCCAATCATAACTTGGAACCTGCTTGTAACCTGACAATAAGAGGTCACAATTTACTCTCCTTTTTAATAACACTAATTTTTTAGCCTTGTACAAGACACAAGATGCGCCCATTACGAATATGAAGTTTAATAAATGTTAATCGTTAAGGAAAAAATTGGTGTGATTTTTAAACTATATAATTGATTTTTTAAAACTAATTTTGTTGTATTTTATAACTATAAAGTTCTTTTTTAATTAATTTAATAATACTTTATATAATTTATTTCCAACAAAGGGATCATGTTTTTCTATTTAGAAAAAATTCTTCTAAAGACATATTACAATTTGTTTACTAGATGTAATTTTAAATAGTATATATAAAATTAATTCAATTAACTTTTAATTAGCACCCAAATATTCAAATTTAAACATATTACAACTTTAGATACATATGACCATTTATTTGTTGTCACTATATAAATTATTTTATATAAAACATATTTAGTTTAGTAAATAGAAATAATTAAAGGTGATAGTTATAAAATATCTAAGTAAGGATATGTAAATGTAGAATATTACTTTTTCTATGGATAAATATACCAATTATTTATGATCATAGTATTCATAGTTTATTTAGGTAATTACACATTAATATATTTTAAAATCATTTTTTGAATTAGTATTGATATTTTTTAGTAAAAATATTTAAAATGATAAATGGCAATCAAGTTAAGTTATATTTTGTATTTATTTTTATATTTTTTTAATATATATTAATATGCACATTTTTTTATCACGAAAATAAACTTTTAAGAATATATATACGTATATAAGAGACATATATAAGTATAAGTGGGTTATAAAACTTATATGGTGATACAAATTGAAAAAATCCCATGTATGACAAAGAATTTAATTTTTTTTATTTTAAAAATTGATTGAATTTGATGGTAAAAATTTAATAGCTAATACTATTTTTTTTAACTTGAAAAGAAAGAAAATACAATGTAAATATTTTAAGTGAATTAATATACTAAATGTGATCCAAAATAGTTTTAAAATTTCACAAAATTACCTTTATATGAAAGAGAAATTTGCACATGGAAAAACGTTGACCATAAATGATAACAACTCACTCTCAATATATTAAAATAATAACAACAATTAAACCTTTATTCCACTATATTATGATACTTGTAGTATGTCTTGGAATGAGGGTTATCCCAGTAGACTCCATAGCCGTTCCAATTGATGTAGTGATCATCATAGGTTCTGAAAAGCTTGTTTAAAAATGTCTTCCCCTATATGTATAAAGTATACTCTGTACTTGCCTCTTTGAGGATCCTATACATCAGAAATATGTTATCTAGTGAGATTATTAAACTACAGTCCTCACAGTAATATTAGCCGGTAGATCCTAAATAAATCCTTACTCTTTCTTTTAATATAATAGATTAATAGTGCTTTGAATTAGGATTTTTCAACTTCAAACCATAAGCACCATTGAAATAGACCCAACACAAAAATAAATAAATAAGTAAAAGAAAAAGTTCTAAGTTGGTTAAAGGTGAAGGCATCATATTCCATGTCAAGATTATACAACACATCTTACTCCTTAACTCAAAATTGAATCTTTATATGTCAAAGTAAATATACTTTACATTGAAATCCTTATTTATATTTCTTTACTAAAAAATAATACTATTCCATCCAAAAAAAAGAGGTTAGTTTTAACAAACTTTTTTGTCCAAAACAAGAGTTCACTTTGTATTTAAAATTTTGTATTAACATAATGTAAGTTAAAAATATACATTTAATAATGTATTAAATATATTGTATCTTATAATGTAAAGAAAAAATTGTACCAAATTAAAAATAGACTAATAATGCCAATTTCAAAAAATAAAATATCCGTAATTCTATCTAACAATCCAATCATATGTTGCTTAAACAATAAAATCCTGCAATTTAACAATCAATTGATCTAACTGCAATTTTAAAATTTAGTCATCGCCGACTTGCGATTTATACAAACTTCAAGGATTCTTATTCAAATTCACCCCAGGATTAAGCCCATACCTATATATGCCCTAATGTACAAGCAGGTACTTGAGGTAACTTTTCTGCGTTCGTGCCCTGCTCCTGCTTCTTCTTCTGCTGCCGCTGCTGCTGCTGCTGCCCATATAATTTTTCTGTTTATCACAGAAAACAGATTGTCGGGTTTTGGAAATTTTCCATCTGTTGTTGAAGAGGAAGAGAAAAAGTTCAAAATTGAATTCCAGAACACTAGAAAGAGTGCGGGAACGAGGAAATGACTTCGAGACCAGAGCTACAAGCGCCGCCGGAGGTTTTCTACAATGACGATGAGGCGCGCAAGTACACCTCCTCGTCTCGTATCATTGAAATTCAGGTGCTTTTTACTAAAAAGAATTTTTTTTTCTTCTTTTTTCTTTGTCTGGGTGTGCGGAACTTATATTATAGTATTTAGTTTAGTGATATGTGTGACTGCGTGTGGGTGTTGGAAGGATTGGAATAAGATTTTTGAATTGCTATGGTTGTGTTTTTGAAGGCGCAATTGTCAGAGAGAGCACTGGAATTGCTGGCCTTGCCGGACGATGGCGTGCCTAAGTTACTTCTTGATATTGGTAGGTTTAATGACGGGCTATCTCATATTTTCAATTAAATTAGATATCATTGCCAGTTGGACATGCATAGTTAGATGGTGATGGCAACTTACTTTTGGTCCTATCTCATATTCTGATTTGAATTAGATATTTTTGCGGGCTGGACACACATAATTTGATGGTAAGGGCAAATGTTTAGGTGATTGGGTTAGTTTCACGCAAAAGGTTTTGCAGATTACTTTTGAGAGCCGTAATGTATTGTAATATGGTGACATTCGATATATGTTTGTGACTGCACTCTTGGTTGTTGGTATATGTATGCTTATTCGATGGAATGTCACATCCTGTTTACGAATGCATGCTATCGCAATATATGTTCAACTGAGTACGCAGTTGAACAGGTTGTCCTATATGCGTTGAAAACCTTAATATCCATGAGTAATTCGTGGAGCTATGGTGCTTGTAAATGCGGTGTTTGTGAAAGAGGGCTTGAAGGAATCTTTTAATATATCAGAGAAAGGTTTAACAGTATGGGCTGTTGCTTTAAGCTGCAGGTGATATGATACTAATATTTGGTTGAACCACTTATTCTAAATGTCACTAGATTGGCTATATTAGGGATGATAACTTTCAATCTGGAGTTTTACATTTGAACAAAGGCTGCTCTTTTCATGCTCTTTTCAATCTGGAGTTTTATTTGTTTAAATCTTTTAGCTTATTCTTGGGTTGGCATTTATTTTCCAATGGCAATGTGTAATAAATGAACTGTTTATGGAGTTTATATCTTGAGATATTTTTGATTCTGCCTTCCCAGAATTTTTTTCTCATCTATGCAATAGATGTGACTTGCCTTGTTCGTATACTTCTTTAGGTGGCTATCAGCCTTGGAAATTGGCATTATAGTTTTCTGTAGTGAGTTCTTTTTTTTTCCCTTTTATTTTAAAAATTATTATCTTTTGATTTTGTCTGTCTTAGGCTGTGGATCTGGGCTGAGTGGTGAGACACTAACTGAAAATGGACACCAGTGGATTGGTTTGGATATATCACCATCAATGCTCAGTATGCACCCTATTTAATCTGAGCTTTGAATAATGCTTCTTCTTGAGTCAGTTTCTGTTTGTTTAATATATTTACTCTTATGAGTCTAGATATTGCTTTGGAGCGTGAGACTGAGGTGATCTTATACTTGGTGACATGGGTCAGGTAAAACATTTTGGCAATTATACTTTTAATTTCCTTAACTGTCATGGTTACAGCATTCAGTCCATGCTGACATTCTAGTCAACTTTTTTTCCCAAAGAATGAAAACTTGAAAACTTAAAAGCAAAACCTAAATCATCTCTAAAATGTACAAACACCTAGTATCCAGTGGATTATCATGTCAATAATATGTAAAAGATTTCAATTGATGACGCCTTTATAAGTTTGCAAACTATAATCCTGTTTATATATTGCTAGCTTTACATTACTTACATTTGATGTCTGTTAGAGGATAAAAATGCATGTGTTGTTCCTTTGTAGGGTTTGGGCATTCGACCTGGTGTTATTGATGGAGCCATAAGTATCTCTGCTGTTCAGGTTTGTTAGCATAGATTCTCTTCACCTCTCATTCCCCAAAAAAATTATGGATTTTTGTTGAGAACACTTGTAAGAATTTTTTTAACTGAATTTTAGAAGATTTAATCATTGCTGTTCTTGTAAATCATGAACTTGCTTGGTTATGCTGTTTATCCCTTTGAAATTATTAATCTGTCTTTGTCAACCCATCCATTTTAAACAAAAATAATATTTGACCCTAAAGCATTAATCTGTTTTGACATTTATGTTTGGACAAACAGTGGTTATGCAATGCTGACAAGTCCTGTCATGAGCCTCGGAAAAGATTGAAGTATGTTCTTTGTCAAGTTTTTGGTTTTGATCTTGATGTTGATAATCTATCTTTTTATTCTTCTATTGATTTTGATTGGCATGATTTTTTTATCAGGGCTTTTTTTGACTCATTATATAGATCTCTGGCAAGGGGTGCTAGAGCTGTATTTCAAGTATATCCCGAGAATCTTGCTCAACGCGAGTTGATTTTAAGTTATGCCATGCGTGCTGGTTTTGCTGGCGGAGTAGTTGTTGACTTTCCACACAGGTACATTGATACTTAATTGCTTGTCTACCTTGTACTCTTTAGAAATGTCTGCATTGATAGCAGAAAATTAATGAATAATGAAAGTGGATTGATCATACCTTATCCTGTGTTACATTATTAGGCTTTTTTCTCGGGAATAGCTTTGTAGGAATATTGTGGCGTAGAACACAGCATTAATGTGCATCCAGGAAACAAGATTTTCAAAAAGTACTGTTAGGACTAAAATTTGGTTTAATAAAACTTTTGTCAAGGGAGGCTATTTTAAGGACTTATTTTGATCACACATGTTATAGACTAGTTTACTTCTAATTTGGAATGCATGAGCCAGCATGTGGAAGATGCTCTCATAGTGGTTTCTTATGAGGTATCGAAGTGCATTGGGGATCTTTAGTTTTGTCAATTTCAAACACTAACATTTGTTGTAAGTCGGCACCTTTAGCATAAATAGTTACCTAAGTTTTTCTCAGTTTGACCGTCTGGAACTTGCATATATTTGGAGTGAGAATGAAGAATGAATCTACACATAGTGTGCCAGGTCTATGTATAAGATTTTTGGGACATAAAGTGATTTCTTTTCCTGGAAAGTTTTTCTTGAAACTGCAAAGGCCTTGGCACATTCTAGACATAATATGTACTCATGGAAACTTCTTTTGTTCTTCTCAGATTTCAAATTTTGATATCAAATATGTATACAACGACCAAATAGACATATCTTCCCAAAATTTGAAAACTGGATGACCCGTGGCAATGCGTCTTTGATTGAACTGTTTGAAAAGTTGAAAATATTCTTGGAATGGGTTTCATCTTGAATATAATATTAGATGGAAACTTGTGGAAGATGCATATGAGATATCTCTATTGATTCATCTAGCATTCTTCATTAGTATCTGCAATTTGTTTCGTATGATAATTTGAGGCTCTTTTCCTGTAACAGTACCAAGAGAAGAAAAGAATACTTAGTGCTCAGTTGTGGTCCACCATCCTTGAGCAGTGTCACTCCAAAGGGAAAAGCTGAAGATGAAGAATCTTGTTCTGATGACGGAAGTAGTGATGATGAAGAAAATCAAACAGTGAGTATCCACTTGATGCTTTTTTCTGTACGAAGACAACTGAAACCTTTCTTACTGGACATTTATTTGTGCTTCCTTGTTAATGTCTACTGACTGGCTGATTTCTTTTTTTCTGGTTACTACGTAGATATCTATCTCAGAGAGGCACAGATCAAGGAAGAAACAAAAATTGAACAAGAAAGTGAAGGGAAGAGAATGGGTGTTGAGAAAGAAAGAACAAATGAGACGAAAGGGAAATGTTGTGCCTCAAGATACGAAGTACACTGCGCGCAAGAGAAAAGGCCGCTTTTGATCAGTTGTGAGGAAACAAACTTGTCTTTCCAAGCACACAATCCGAGTATCCCTTTTCAATTTTGTTGAAACAGCGAGAAAAATTTTGTTTTGTCACGATATTTGTAATTTTTTTTTTTAAAAAACTTCTGCTGTATGTGATGATTTCCGTTGTAGTTGATTATAATTATTTGAGTACATCTTTGATAAAACCAGTTTTTTTTTCTTTACTAAGGAACCCGTAGCATTCTTAAGTGTGCGTATTGGGTAAATTCGTCACTGTGTAATAACCTACAAACCACACAGAGATGTAAGCACTAAGTGATAAAACCAGTTTTATTAGGTACGGAATGAGTGAAAGGCTGAAGTAAAATGTTTAAGACATTTTTATCATATGGAGTATGCATTTATTTATTGGCGAACTATATTTACATTTTTTGAGATTTGTTTAACCTATTGAATAAGTTTTGTGATTCAAGAAGAAACTAATATTCTTTTGGATTGTGATTTATTTGAGAAAAATTGTATTTGGAATTTGTGAAAATTTTAATGGGTATTTTGTGATAAAAAAGTAATTTAGAAGAAAAATAAGAGGAAATTTTTTTAAATTATGTGAGAGGAATTTCAGAGAAAATTTGAAATTTAAAATTTAAAATAAAAATGTGTTTCGATTTTTATTTTTGTTTGAGAAAAGTTAATTTTGTGTAAATGAAAATGAAGTCCAAAAGCCTAATATTCTTATTGATAGGCTAAATTCTTAATATTAGGGTTGGGAAATAATGACATCTATAAATAAATTAGAGATAATATTATTTACGTCTCTCGAGGTTTTGTAATATAACAAATCGAATCTTGTAGTTTGATAAAATAACAATCAGCCCTCTTGACTAATTGTTAATTTAACTATAGTTGGTCAAAAGGCCAAAAACTTTCAAAAAATTTGATATAGTTAAAATTTTTTATTAAATTTTTAAAAAGAAAATTTAATAAAATTTTTAAACAATGTAATAAATTTTTAAAACTATAAAGCAAAAATTAATAAAATTTAAAGATGAAAAAACTCTCAAAATTTTTGAGGTTAAAAACAAAATAACTATATAATAATTTTCTATCTTTTTGAATTAAAATTTTAAACAAAATTTTACTTAATTTTACCTTTTCATCTTTAAATTTTATTACTTTTTAGTCTTTAAATTTTGTCTTTATAGTTTAAAAATTTTATTATATAGTTTAAAGAATTGAGTTATTTTGTCTTTAAATTTTATTAATTTTTCATCGTTATAGTTTAAAATTTTTTATTATATAGTTTAAAAATTTTTATTAAATCTTTGTCTTTAAATTTTCTCTTTTTTGTGTTTTTAAAAATTTAATAAAAATTTTTAAATTATATCAAATTTTTTGAGGGCTTTTTCGTCTTTTGGCCAACTCTGATTAAGTTGGTTTGTTAGTTAAAGGGCGATTGTTATTTTTAAACTACTGAATTCGATTTGTTATATTACAAAACCTCGAAGAGTAAATAATAGTATCTCATAAATTTACTCATTAGTTTTTCCATTAATTATTTTATGAGAATATAATTTATCAGGAACATCCTAATAAACCTCTTGTCAGGCACCCAATAATATTGAAACAACTATGATTTTTTTTTTTTGTGCTCCATCTTGACTTCATTAGTTTTAACCACAGAAGAATAATTTTACCAAAATATCATTTTTTCGCCAAACGACACAAAAAGAGAGAAGCCGTACAAAATTTTTGCAGATAAATAGCAAATTCGAAAACACCAAACCTACATCAATTTCTAATAAATCATAGTTGAAGCTGCCCTGAACTATTTAAGAGACAACGGTCAAATGTCAAATATAAGCAACATAGTATGCGAATAAGCAACATGTATTCGTTCGAGACGGCTTTGTTTTCCAAATCAATTTGCCTTTGCTATTGGAATTTTGTCTGTTTTGATTTTGGACTTCGTTCGAATTTGCTGTTTGTCTGCAGAAATTTTATACAACTTCCCTTTTTTCGTTCGGCTTGGAGAGAGAATGATGTTTTGGTAGAAGTATTCTTTTATGGTTAGAACTAATAAAGTTAAGATAGAACCAAAAAAATCTTAGTTGCCTTAGTGTTAGTGGGTGCACGATAAAGGAGTTTATCGAACAATCACGATAAATCATATTCTTTTATTTTATATAAGGTTATGTTTGTAACTTGTTTTATACTCCATTAGTTCCAAAAGAAGGTCAATTTTCAAAAAAAAGAAGTCAAATTGTATATAAATGACAAGGGCAAAGGGCAATACGTATATAAATGACAAGGGCAATACGTCATTTAATTGTATTTAATCATGTTTTATACAACATAAATTGAATATTTGCATATTAACACGGTTGACATAATTAAAAATTCAAAATATAAGTGAAAATATTTAAATTTTATATTAAAAGCATAAAATAATATTCAATCTAGATTTTCACAAGTATAATCGTGTCAAAAAATATGCAAACCATATGTCAAAATATAGATCATGAAAACTGCGAATCAATGATATCAAAATCGTTCAAAGCGGACTCCAAATGAGCTTGAAAACAACTCGTAAAGGATTTTGGAAAAAATACCTTAATATGGGACATGACTAGAGACAAGGCTGCTGCGCTTTGATCTTGGCGTCACGATGACCGGCTTGAGCCATGCATTGATGATGATGTCATCGTTGACTCTCAATTCACGTTGACCTTTGGGAAATTTACAAATATAGCCTTTGGCCAGATTGAGCTTTCAAAATAACACCCTCCTTTTTTTGTTCTCTATTATAGCACTTCCACAAAAAAAAAGACTACAACACCCCTCGGCAGACTTCACTCCATCTTCTTCTTCTTTGTTCTCAAAACTCATTTGATGGATTCAACAAAATTTGTTTTCACACCCCGCCTCATTGTTCGTACATCTTATTGGACTATCATCTCCAAGCAAAAAGGCCGCAATCGTAGAGAAGAAATCGCATAAATTTGATGTTAGTTGAAATTTGCAGTAGTTGAACTGGGTTTGTGAATTTAAAGAAGCGAATGGTCGAGCTCTAGGTCGAGTTTTAGGTCGAGCACAAGGTTAGGTCAATGTTGCTAGGTCAACTTTTAGGTCGAGCACTAAATTTGGTCGAGTTTTAGGTCGAATATGTCAAATTTAGGTCGAGTTCGATCTAATGCTCGACCTCATACTTGACCAAATTTAGGTTGAGTGAATTTTTATTTTTGTTTAATTTTCTTTTTTTTAAAAAAATTTCACTCGACTTAAATTTGGTCGAGCATTAGGTCGAGCTCGACCTAGTATTAGGTCGAGTGAATTTTTTTAATAAAAAAAATTTAAAAAATAAAAATTCACTCAACCTAAATTTAATCAAGCATTAGGTCGAGCATTAGGTTGAGCACAAGGTTAAGTTGAGCCTAACCTTGTGCTCGACCTAATCTTGACCAAATTTAGGTTGAGTGAATTTTTATTTTTTTATTAAAAAAAATCACTCAACCTAATACTAAGTCGAGCTCGACATAATGCTCGACCAAATTTAAGTTGAGTGAAATTTTTTTTAAAAAAAGAAAATTAAAAAAAAATAAAAATTCACTCAACCTAAATTTGGTCAAGCATTAGGTCGAGCATTAGGTCAAGCACAAGGTTAAGTTGAGCCTAACCTTGTGCTCGACCTAATGCTCGACCTAATGTTTGACCAAATTTAGGTTGAGTGAATTTTTATTTTTTTTATTTTTTTTATTAAAAAAAATCACTCAACCTAATACTAAGTCGAGCTCGACATAATGCTCGACCAAATTTAAGTTGAGTGAAATTTTTTTTAAAAAAAGAAAATTAAAAAAAAAATAAAAATTCACTCAACCTAAATTTGGTCAAGCATTAGGTCAAGCACAAGGTTAAGTTGAGCCTAACCTTGTGCTCGACCTAATGCTTGACCAAATTTAGGTTAAGTGAATTTTTATTTTTATTTTATTTTTATTAAAAAAAATTCACTCGACCTAATACTAAGTCGAGCTCGACCTAATGCTCGACCAAATTTAAGTCGAGTGAAATTTTTTTTAAAAAAAGAAAATTAAAAAAAATAAAAATTCACTCGACCTAAATTTGGTCAAGCATTAGGTCGAGCATTAGGTCGAGCTCGACCTAAATTTGACATATTCGACCTAAAACTCGACCAAATTTAGTGCTCGACCTAAAAGTTGACCTAGCAACATTGACCTAACCTTGTGCTCGACCTAAAACTCGACCTAGAGCTCGACCATTCGCTTCTTTAAATTCACAAACCCAGTTCAACTACTGCAAATTTCAACTAACATCAAATTTATGCGATTTCTTCTCTACGATTGCGGCCTTTTTGCTTGGAGATGATAGTCCAATAAGATGTACGAACAATGAGGTGTGCAAACAACGAGGTGTGAGAACAAATTTTGTTGAATCCATCAAATGGGTTTTGAGAACAAAGAAGAAGAAGATGGAGTGAAGTCTGCCGAGGGGTGTTGTAGTCTTTTTTTTTTAGAAGTGCTAGAGAACAAAAAAAAAGGAGGGTGTTATTTTTGTAAAGTCAACTGTCTAAGTGCTATATTTGTAAATTTCCTTTGGTTTTTCTTCTTCTTTTTTTTTTTTTAGCCTTCACACCACGGCTTTAATTTTTATGTTCTATTTTTCCAAATTCTCGCATGCGTATGAATTTTTTTAATCATACTTACTTGATGCATACAACGTTAAATATAGAATCATATAATAAAATAGAACACAAAATATATATTCTAATCATGTTTTATGCCTTTGCTCTGATACCATATGATTGCACATAAATCGCATAAACTCAAGATCAAACATATACATGATTGGAATATAAGCAGTAAAGAATTGTGTATGCAGACTTTTGATCTATAACTATATGCGGAAGTAAGATGGATCCTGGCTAAATTCTTCACCTCTAAGACCCTCTGTATAAACTGGCTTTGATGAGTGTGCCTCTTTCTCTCTTTAAACTTTATGAGTAGAAAGTGTTTCTAAAGATTGGGGTTAGAGGAGGGAGCCTAACTGATATTTAAAGTTAAACCCTAGTCCCCTCATCACGGGCTAGGCTAACTGCAGCCCACACCAGCCAGCCCCACATTAGACTAATTAAAAGCCTTTATATCTAACTTTATTAAACCAAGCCCAAAACAGCATTAATTAATATAAGCTCATATATAGAAAAACCTTACATTGATGTGACTTGAAAGTTTTGTGGCAAACATCGCACTCATGTAAATGGGTTCCAGCTCGTGGTGGGTCGGTTTCTTGACGATCTTCAATATTCTTCTTCTCTCCCGAAATGGTTGAGGCAGCGGCGGAGGTGGAAGGTACATTGCATTTGCCGCTGCGTGCCAGCATAACAAGAATACCAGCCAAGTAATGATCATCCAAGGGATCTGTTGAGGAACCCGGGTTCTGATCATCATCCTGTCGCGTCGAAGGCAATGGAAGAATAGAACAATTAGTCTGCTTTCTCCTATAATTATCATGATTGAATTTGTCTTTATCCACAAGCGGTGGCAATAGTTGAGCAAATTTTTGTCGAAATTGTTGAGCACACGTTGAGAACATGGATAATTTCATGTGCTCGACGTGTCTTAATAAAATCTTAATTTATCGTTTTTTACAATTCATAATCAAATCAATTAAAATCGGTAAAAATTATCATTTCGTAAATTTATGCCTAATATAGCAAATATGAAGATTAAAATGTGTGAAATGAGATGTTTAAATTGATAGAAAATGAAGAAGAATGGGTAAAGAATGAAAAAAACAGTAAAATAAAATGATAAAGTAAGAATAAAAGTTATTTAGATATTTTCACTTAGTCAAACTAAGATTGCTTGCTATAGTTGAAAAAATTATATCCGGTACTATTCTTTTAACTATACACTGTCAAATGTGTTATATTTGCAAATTTCCTATTTGGCCACGCCAAAATATTTTCCCACAGCCAAAAATAGAGATCCTTCATCCTTTTCTCTCCCACAGGGCGGCCCTTGGCGCTTCACTGTCCTCTTGCCTATAAGAAATAAACTAAACTGTTTGTTTTTCAGTTGTTAAAACCCAAAACCGGCATTCTTGAATCCCGCCTACCTGTTCTCTGAATCCAAAGAATTTATTTAAGCATATTGGAAAATTGAAATGGGAAAATGGGATAGGAGATGGATGCCGAGGAGGAGGTGCAACAACAGGAAGTATAAAGATTATGACTATGAAGAGCCTCCACCTTCTCCTCCTTCTCCCCATCATCCTCAATCTAATCCTCCGGGTAATTTTTACTTTTTGATTTGATTTCTGGGTTTTTGGATTTTCATTTAAAAAATGAATTCCTGGGTTCTTATTAATTTTTAGTATGTTTTGTGTAATTAATGGTTGCCTTATTTGGGTTGGCCTTTTTAATGTGATCTTTCTTATCTATCAATGCATCATTGGAATTTAAAGATATCCCGGGTTGTATTTCTGTTGGAGTTTCGACTGTAGGATGGCAAAGGCCGTGCATGACTACAAATGAGACTGATTCCATTCTGTTGATATGATTGTCCCAAATGACTTTGATGCTTACGATTCAATGGTCACTTTCTAAATTAGAAAAGGGATTTTGGTTTTTGAATATGTAAAACCTTATATAAATTCAAGAAAATATGATTGATGCATACAATTGGCGTTTAAATTGATTTAAGTGATGGCCTTGTGGATTTCAAGAGTTTAAACCTTAAATTAGCATACTTTACCTAAATGACCTTTTCGTTATTGTACTTTTTGTTGTGAATAAATCTGTTGCTTGTGTTGATGAAGTATGAAAATTGAGACTATATGAAACAGGTCTATTCACCAAATCTATAAGCATATGACTACAGAACGGAGAAGGAACAAACCCATCTTTAGGGTCTGGGGATGAATTTTATTCCACAACAAATAAAATCAACAAAAATCTGTGTATATTCTGCTGTATACACATATTTATAGGAGAGTCCTAGCCTTTTAATTTCCTACTCTAGATACAATCACAATTTGAAAACTACTGAAAGACTTAAAATCCTAGAATAATTAAATTTCCTAATTATACAATTTCCTTAGTTTCCTAATTCTGTCCTGCATCACTGGGAATTAAAAGGTGCTTAAAGCTGACAACACCCAGTCATAGTATCAGACAACACATCCACGTGCTTTATATTAGGATTCATTACATCACCGGCTGTGCTATTCATTGTTAAAATGTATAATGTTTTGCTGAATAATCATGCCATGCAAAGCTGTTGCATGGAACACTGCTGATTTCAAGCTCTCCATGCGTTTATGGTTGGAAATTTAGGTCTCCTGTTTAGCAGTAGTCTAAGTATGTGAACAGAGCAAGAATATCTATTAGCCTTGTGACAATAGTGTATGTTCAATTGGTTGGAAATTTTTTTTATTGACAAAATAAAATATCAAGATTGGTTAGTGAGCTTTGTTTGAATGGTGGTGCATATGCAACAACAAATACAACAACGACTAAACCTTTATCCCACTATGTGGAATCGCCTATATAGATCATATCAAGCCATCGCTTTCTGTTAAAGTATAGATTTTTGTTTAGATTTAGATAATTCATATCGTCTTTAATATCTTTTTTCCAAGGTTTTTTAGGTCTTTCCCTTCTTATTGTAGTTTGAGTAAAAAATTCTCTAGTCTTTAGGTGCCATACTGATACATTTAAGGGTACTTTATGATCACTAGTCTTATGGCTATTTTATAAAATTTCCTTTTAATCCATGAAGCATCACTAATCTTATGGCTATTTTATAAAATTTTTCTTTCAATTTCAGTGGCACTTTATATCAGAGTATAGAGGATGCACTTTTCCATTATTTCCTCCTTCCTGAATTCTACATGTAACATTTTCATCAATTCTCTCATTTTCTTGGAGTATAGATTTTTAATATTTAAAACCTTTAGATATATCTTATTCATGCCAGTCAATTTTCACACTTACCCCATTGCTTCTCTCATGATTGCTAAAATGACACTCAATATATGTAGTTTTACCTCTACTTAAAACCTTTTGACTCTAATGCCTCCCTCTAAACTTCTAACCTAGTATTCACTCTTTTTATGTCATCAATCAAAACTATGCTGTTTATAAATAACTTACATTTGGGGATTGTTGTCTGCATATCTTAGTAAGCTTGTCTATTACTAAAGCGAAAAGATATGGACTCAAAAAGGATCCCTAATGCAAATCTATAGTATTTGGAAATTCACCTAATATCCTTGTTGGTGTTTTTTACACGTTACGTTTTTGTACATATCTTTCATAAGTTTTGTATGAGCTACTCTAACTCTTCTTTTTTTCTAATACCCCGTCACATTATGTAATGATTAATTCTATCATATGCCTTTTCAAGATTAATCAATGCCATATGCAAATCTTTTTTCTCTCCCTGTAATTTTCACATAATCTTTTTATTAGGTGTATGGCTTCCGTTGTAGACTATTCTGGCATAAAACTAAATGAATTTTCTAATACACTAGTTTTATTTCTCAATCTTCTTTCAATTACTTTTTCTAACAATTTCATAGTATGACTCATTAACTTATACCTCTATAATTTGCAAAATTTTGTATACCCCCCTTATTCTTATATAAGGGTACAAATACACTATTTCTCCATTGATTGGGCATTTCTTAGTTTTTATAATTAAATCAAATAGATTTCTAAACCATGTTACACCAACTTTTCCAAGACATTTCTATGCCTCAATTGAAATATTGGTAGGACTCACTGCTTTATCATTTTTCCTTGCTTGTAATGTTTTTTCTACCTCCAAAGGTTGGATTTTGCAATAATATGTAAAATTTCTTTTTAGTTCAGATTGTTCTAACTCATTTAGTGTGACTTCATTCTCACTGAATTCATTAAATAAGTTATAAAGTATTTCTTTAATTGATCTTTTATTAGTTTGTAATCAATTAAAATATTTTTAGTTTCATCTTTTATACACTTAACTTATGTTAAATTTCTTGTTTTCTTTTCCTAATTTTTTTATCTTATATATATCTTTTTCTCTTTCTTTATTATCTAATCCTTTATGAACATTTCTGAAAGTTTCGTTTTGTCTCATTTATTCCTTTTGTCACCTCATTTTTAGCAATCTTGTGTCTTTCAATATTTTCATCATTTTTACAAGCATATAAAGTTTTATAACTTGCCCTTTTACTTTCACTTTTTTTTTTTAATTTCTTGATTAACCACCATAATTCTTTATTCTATGCATGGCCTTTTAACCCTCCCCCAATAATCTTTTCATATTTGCTTTCATTGGATTAGTTAACTTTTCTCATGCACTCTCTACTTCTTCTTCTATATTCCAATTAATAGTTTCTAATAAGCCCTCTAGAAAAATATATCTTTTGTTCTTATTATTAAGTCCCACTACTTAATCCTAGGTGTATTTGTTAACTTGTGTTTTAAATTTTTTATTATTAAGTCTTATATCAAAAACTATCAATCCATTTTGAGTAGTGTGACTTTGTCTAGGTATTACTTTACAACTTTTTTATAAATTTTCAATCATTGTTTGTTATTAGGAAATAATCAATTTTTGACTTATTAAAATCACTTTTAAATGTAATCAAATTTTCCCATCTCTCTCTCTCTCTATCTAAAAGGTTACCTATGACCAAATCATAGGCTACTTCAAAATTTAAAATGGTTTTACCTTTATTGTTTCAAATCTCATTGCCCTTCTTCGCATGCCCTTTTAAATTTCCACCTACGATATTTTGTTTTCATTTTGAGGGATTATCTGGACTAAAACTTCTAGGTCTTTCCAAAATTTGATTGTAATAGATTCATCTAACCCTATTTGAGGTACATATACACTAACAATATTTATAGGTTCATTTCTTACAATAATCTTAAGCTATATAATTTTGTCCCTTTTCTAACGACTTCTATCACTTGCTTGATGAATATTGAATCTACAATAATACCTACCCCATTTCTAGTTTTATCATTTCCACAATACCAAAGTTTATATCTTGAAGTATCTAAAGCCTAGGCTTTCTCACATACCTATTTTGTTTCTTGGAGATACATAATATTTATGTGTCTTCTCCTCATAACATTTACCGCCAATATAACTTTACCTATCAAAGTTCCAATATTCTAACTATCAGTTTTAACAATTTTGTATTTCCCATGTATTTTCTTCTTATCCAGTTATTACTACCTTTAGTGTACGAGGATTCCTGCACATTTTGCACTACACTTGGGCCCTCATGAAGGTGTAGCTGTCCTTGCCAAGACGTCGCAGTCAGACTTTGCAATGCACTCCATAAAGTGGGGATCGTTCTAGCCTTTACGAGATTTAAAGTATAATCCATATTATTAGGTTTGACAGTTTTTATGGTGGATTTCGACTTAACACAACTCTCCTCCTTTATCCGGATTTGGGACTGGCCACATTAAAAATATTTAACATATAGATATGCAAAATATTTAAACATACATAAACATGTTTAGCATGGGTGGAATTGTGGTTCATGTACAAAATAGCATTATTTCCTTTGCCTCAATTTGATAGAGCTTGTTCATTTTTGGTAAAAACAGTTTCTCATATAAAAGTTTGGAATAAATTTTAGCTGGAATTATGTCAAAACTAACATTGGATATATGGAGGCTCATTCGTGTTTTGGAGGTTTTTAGGTGTTAGTGATACTCTTCTAGTCGGATGATGATACTATTTTGTGAGAATCAGTATGACTTTTATATTAAATAATGTAACTATTATTGCCTTTTATCTCAAAAGTTTTTAAATTTCATCTTGAAGAGGCTATCTCAGGAATGAAGAAACGTGTTCAGCACTATACCACTTTACTTTAGTTCCCTTTATGAATATAGAGGATAGGTTTCTTCTGCTAGCAGATCTATGCTAGTTCAGCGTTGCTATATAGTATGAGATCTTATTTCCCAAAGTGTATTTCTGCCAGTTTGTGAAAATTTTCCAATATTTTGTAAAATAGAAAATCTCATTCTTTGCGTTGCCATTTCTATCTAAAGCAATTCAGGATGGCAGTGGATCATCATGGGAAATAGATTTCTGCAAGGCAGTGCGAATCAGATGGCAGAAGGTTGTTAATGCCAAAAAGTACATGCATTGTCATGAAAATGTGCTCCATTGGGATGATTCTGCTGGTGAAGAAGCATTCCAGAATGCAAAACACACATACTGGGAAAAGATTAATGGCCTCCCCTCTGAGACACCCTTACCTGATCCAGATATCTACATCGATAAAATTGACTGGAGTCCTGATATTAATACTGGACTGATAGCAGATTTAGATCGAGAGTACTTTAACCCTGATGAAATAGAAAGCAGCGACAAGTTGGACTTTAAGACAGAAAAGGTTCATAAACCAGATCCTGGTTGTGATCCTGATAACGGTACTAATAATCCTTGGGAAAAGGTCCTCACAAAGTTGACAGTCTGAAGGGAATGTCAGCAAATTGGGGACAATATGATAAGTCGATAAGCATGGAGAATGTCAGCAATCCATGGGAACAGAGTTCCTCTCCATTGGTTGAATCGTTGAAGAATACTCCATGGGCAAGGCATGTGGATGAGTTGTCCTGCTGGAATCAGGAGCTAAAACGTTATAGGCAGTGCACCATCAGTAATAGCACTTGTGACAATTCTTGGAATCGTGGTTGTCGAGATGGTGGATATTTTGGAGGAAGGGATGGAGACAAGATGATTGGACTAGAGGTTGGGCGGTGGAACATCAGTGGTCGTGATCAGCAGATTTCAGGGGATAATGTTAGTACTTGGCAGAATGACATTGTATCAGATGCTAGAGTTCCTGGGAATAAAGTATGGGTGGATAAACAGCTAAAGGGTAGTTTTAAGGGTTCCATTGGAAGTGAAAGAGCATATCAGTCTGGTTGCAGGAAGAGGGAAGGATCTTTCCAGAACAGACCAAGATCCAAATCCTCAAGGTTTCAAAGTGATGATCATGGGGCAGCTTATCAGTGGCAGAAAGAAAAATAGCATAATTCTGTTCATTTTTATTTTTGAGAACTAATTGACAAGTAGAAAATCCCTTTACTAAGGCACAGTTAGTGTCTTTTTAGTAAATTTTAAAGGGTTATTGAATTTCATTTCAATATAACTTTTATTTTCTTTGTTTATCTTCTATCCTACTGCAAGCCTTTTATATTTTCCAAGGGGCTTTAGGGAAGGGCAAGAACTGTTGTCAATGTTGGGAGTCTCAGGTGGTTGTGCCTGATCATAAATTTAGTTGTGTTTGCCTGCTGACAAGAGAAGTGTGTAATTTAGATTTTGTCCTTTTAGGAAGCTATGATCTTAGGCAATATGATTTGACTTTCCTAACTGCAGCCATCCGTGATAGCTGTTTACCAAAAATAGTTCTCAGAGAAGATTGGAGTGGGATGCCTTTTTCCCTTGTATTTATTTTTTGGGGGTGGGGAGAAGTATCTTTCCTCCTAAAATGTAACCACATTTATTTGTGTGTGTGTGTTTTTTTAAAAAATTAATTTTTTTAATTATCATGGTATGGCAATTATATTTGTTGGAGCTGAAAAAATTATTCTGAGCTAAGATGATATGATTTTAAAAGGGAAGGAAGGGGAAGGGGAATTATTAACTCAAACAAAAGGAGAAGGAGAAGACCTAAAATGATTTGGAAAGAAATTATTAAAAAGACTTGAATTATCTAAATTTAAGTGAAAATATGTATTTTAATAGAAAGTGACCATCCATATAGCAAACCTCATATAACGGGTAAAGGCTTAGTTGTTGTTGTTGCAAGATGATATGATCTTATTATGTTTTAATTGATTTATAAAGAAAGTGAATTCTTTGACCACAAGTGGTTCCTAATCTTTTGCATCACATAGATCTCTACTTGTGTGTTAAGTGCCACTACATACTGCAAACCTGAGGATGAATCTCCTTAGGCACTTCTGAGATGGTTCTTGTTATAGTGAATATAAATGACTGGGTATTTGTTCTGTTTGTTTAGTAGGTTCTCTTTTATTCCGTGCATAGGTTGTTTTGAAGGAATTTTTCTATATTCTGTTTCAAAATTTACTATAATCCCCTCAAGATTGTGAGAATTTGTAATCCACTTCCTCAGTTGAGTCCTAAATTTTGAAGGTAGATGGATGCAACTAGGGAGCAGTGAGGAATTACAAAGAGAATTTAGGTCTAGCTTTATGCTCGTGGATAAAACTGGTATGATGAGATTCATGCTCATGTCTTGGATGTTTGAACTGATTTTCCGATGCTACTGTGTGAGTTGAAAATCAGATAATCGCTGCAGATATACTGATTTTTTTTTGGCCAATAGTTTATTTCTCAGTTATGCAATTTTTAAAATGGAAATCTCTAGTAACCTTTTGTTATTTGTTTTTGCCGTGAAGTGAACACAGAAAAGTTAGTGTGGTTTGTGCATATTGGAGAATGAATAATGAAAAACTCAGCGCTACTTAGTGGACAACCTGAAAGTTTTCTCTGATTCATTATGGCTGTGTTTCTTTTTAGCAGTCTCAGGTTTTTTATGACATTAAAACCTTATCTGATTTGGTACTCTATTTAATAAATCATTATCTATTTTATTAACTGCTGTTTAAAGGATTTATGTGTCTTTAATACCATACATGATGGTTGATCAGTTAGCTATGAGCACAAGTTGGAGTCAGTAACTACTGGTGCAGGATACCTTGTTTTTCCTTTATACTCTATGTTTATGACCAAAAAAGCCACTTTTATCGCCTCTGATATAGATATATTCGTACCAGTATCTAGGCAGATCTTATTACCATGTTTCTGTGTTGGCTCTACACTTTGGGTCATTTTGTGTGGTATTTTTTTCTCCACTTGGCTTGTAAGCACTATATTTCCTTCTTCAAACAATACCATCTTCCAGAAATGGAGGTAAAGTTTTTATTTTTAATGGTTTGAAGGAATGCTGCATTATTGGTAAGGTTGAGGTTTTCTTTTAGATGTGACAGTTGGAGGACTTGCTCTCACTGATTTGTGGGAGTACATTGTGAGCTTTCAATCTATTTCATTTATCTAGTTTTGAGTAGGGGTTGTGGATTTTGTGTTAAAACTGAAATATTAGCCATGTTAGTGGTAAAAGTACAAGGCTTGTTGACTTACACTTGGATTTATGCTATAGCATTTGTTTACTGTCCAATTAATGTATCATTCTCTTTGCAATCTATCTTGGTACCAGCTTTGAATGGTCATCTTTGCTAAAATATTGATTCTCCTGTCTGATAAGCATTTGCCATATAAATATGAAGATTTCCTATCATGGTGAAGATAGGTCAAAAATGGAATAACTGCTTACCTGATTTGGCAAAGCTTAAGGTTTGAGCAATAGAGTAATACCTAGTTGAAAACTCAGGAGATTGGCCTTCTTAATTTGTGGCTTTTGATAGAGTTAATTATGTATAGAGTTAGTTGTATAAAGTGATTTTGATCATAAATTGCTTAATTTTTCAGGGTTGGGGAGATTTAAGCCTTTTGTGGAAAATGTTAAATCAAACCTGACTGCTTGACATTGCATATGACCTGTGGATTTCCTGAATTATAAAGTATACAGTTAGGGATTAGATGTTAATTCTTCCTTTTCTTCGACTTTTGAACAATTTTTCTTGTCATTTTTTAATTATTAGATTATGCAGATTCAAATTGCTTCGTGCTACCCAATACATGAAGCCTTATGACATGAAACTGAATGCTAACACGGTATTGTTTAGATAGAAAAGCTTAGGGAAGAGGGCATAAGTGTTAATAAAGTGTTCCCCTCTGAATTCTGTTTCATTTTTCTTCTTGATGTTTCATCTGCTCTTTTAAGATTATGCTGCTTTTTTATGCTGGTGCCTTTCCAGGTGTTTTATATCCATTTGTGATGTTTGCATGCTAATCTTGTATAGTACCTTGTTAAACTATGTGCATTCGCTCATAAGTACCTAACATCTCTGGCTGGATCGAAAACTTTGAATACAATCCATTGTAATTTTGGATGGACAATAAATGAAACAGTTTTGGTGCGGATATGGTCTGTCTTATTCTTTTTGTTTCAGAGTTATTTTTCCCATGATGATGCTTCTTATTCTTATTGCACTGTCAGTTTGGTTGTTGTGCATGGCCAAGTGTTTATGCTAATAGACCAATGTTTGTATGTGAAGCAACAAAAGAGATTTTCTCATCCTGGTTAGATAGTGTGGATTTGCTCATAGTTGAATTTTCTTCACTGTGTGGCTTCAGCACCATTAATTCAAGCCTAATTGACAGACATTGACTTTGACGTATCTCAGAAAGCACATTGACTTTGACCTATCTTATTTTCTGTTTTAGAGTGGTGGATAACTTTTTATACTTTTTCCCTCCCATATCTTGGAATTAATTTTGTATCTTATCTTTTAGACAATGCTGTTTTAAATGGGATGCTTATGTATTTTGTAAGTGTTTCTTTTTCTTATTTTATTGAGGTATGCATGTGAATCCACAATAGAATTGTCAGGTGATATAAATTGAAATATTCTGTACCACGTGCAGAAGCATTAGAAACCGTTGAGCTTTAAATTATGCTGCTTAATTAAAAATTGGTTCTTACAGTAAATTTTTTATAACTTTTAGGTTTGTGTAGTATCATTTAAATTGCCTGTGCTACTGTAATACTGTGCTTTTTCTTGCTTATCATTTATTATTTCTTGTGAGCTTTATCTTTCTGGATTACCGTATTTATGATAGAATAAGCAGAAAATGACCCTGACATTTTGTCACAATTGGTTTTGTAAGTTGAATGTGTTAAGCCACAATGATCTCCCTTGCAGGCCTCTTCACTTTTGAGGCAAGAATTGCAGGGTATGCTCGGTCAGAAATGGATTTTTGCAAGCTTTTTCTAACTTAGAAATTTAGTTCACTCTCTGCTTCTCTGTGCAGTGCATTAGAATTAGTTGATCACTGAGGTTCTTTTCCTGTGAATTTATTTAGAAATGATTTTTTGACAAGCAGGATTTGTTGTTGTTGGACAAGCAAGGATATGCATCTATTGAAAGTGCACTGTTATTATTCATTGTCAGGTGTGTACGAGTGTGGTAGTTGTGTATGAGAAAACGAATGCTTATCGGGGAGCAATTTCTTTGTTGGCTTGCTGTCTTTTCTATTTGGAGCAGGAATTGGTCAGATATTGATTTTAATTCTTAAATTATCTATGGTTGCGTTACACTTGGTCCGACTGTTATACCCTCCCTTTCATATCCTCTCACGCTTTTGCCCTAGGAGAAAGAGAGGGAATGGAGAAAAGGAGACACTGTCATACTCAGATTTCATGAACTCAGACTTATATTCCACAAAAGAGGGTGGAGGATGTTTGAAATTTTTGTGTAGCAAGTACGAATAAATTTAATTGGTCATGATCCTTTCTGACCATTCCAGGGTCAGTTCAATAGTTGTGAAAAGGTTGTTTTGAGTATTTATCTTCTTTTCTATATTATTACATTATTTATTTGAAATTCTTGATTATGCATGTGATTGTTGGATTTCAATATTTATATCACGTCATGGTGCATCAGGAAAAAGTATCTGCAATGGCTGCAATGGCCACCTTCTTGGGTAAGTGGGGAAATAAGAGAGAATTATGGGAAATAAGAAAGATGCAGCAACAATACTATAGATTGTTGATGGAATTTTATATCTTAACATACTGGTTCATACAGAAAATAACACATCTGCTATTACTGCTTCCGATGGCTTTTCACTTGCAGGGGTCTGTCTTAGAATTTTCTGATTTTAAAATATGCTTTTGGCAGAAATTCTATGTATACAGATAAAGGAGCCAAATGTCAGAATCTTTCTAAAAGAAAACTAAGATGTCTGGTGATTAATTGTATGTTTCTTCATTTTTGTATGTTTGTGTTTTTTGGTCATTTTTTTGGATGTTTTGTAAGCCTTGACACATCAGTAAGAGCTGTTGCCATGTGATCTAAGGTCATAGGTTTGAGTCACTCAAACAGTCTTTTATAAAAATATAAGGTAAGGCTGTGCGCATTAGGCCATAATGGCCCAACCCTTCTGTGGACCCTGCGCATGTGGGATCTGCTATACACCTTGCTGCCCTTTTTGGATTTTACTGGTTTCTCTCAGCAGTTACAAGAAAAGAATGTGCTGTTTTGACTAATGTAGAGACTTTAGTATACAACTTGTATTTATTACTGGTGGTCAAGTCTTTAACAAGTTGGGGTAGATATTTTTTTGTTAAAATGTCTCTTATGTTCTTATTTCTTGGAGTAACTACTCAATCCTAAATTATCAACATCTATTTGTAATACCTTCTCTAAAATAATGGTAAGCTTCATTTTCCTTGCAGTTGAAATCATGGCTGCTGAGACTAAGATTACCTGAGGGCAGTAATCTTTTATGTTTTTGACAAATGGGCAGCCCAATATGTAGAAGCTCTGGCATATGCAGGGTCCTTAGAAGGATAGGGCCATTATGTCCCAATGTACATAGCCTTATGTATATTTCTATAAGGGCTGTTATCTTATGTTTTTGACAAATACATCAGGAAAAGTCGTTATGGTTGAATTCGCTAGATGCTTCCAAATTGGTTGATTTTAATTCACTGGTTGTGGAAGACAATCCTTTCATATATTGGTTATATAACTATGTTGAGAGAGTTGCCGTTGATATTGGAAATTAGTTTTGAGTAGTTTAATTATTTTCTTCTGAGCGCAATGGTGAGATATGATCCATATAACTGACCCCACATAGTGGCATAAAGGCTTAGTTGTCGTTGTTTAATTGTCTCAGCAGTAGTAGGATGAGGTTTTAGGAAATGTTATTCTTAAAATACTTTGTAGCATTCCATATCTTTTGGGTCTAATTAATTCATTCTTTAAATCAAATGATTATTTCAGCTGGCATTTTGGGGTTATGCTTCCCTTGTTCTCTCTCCTACTCCTCTTCTTCTCTGTTGCCCCTTTTTCTACCTTCTTAGCAATTTATTAAATGTCATTTTATAGTTTTATCACCCGCTTCTTTGTGATTTGTATCTTTAGGTAAAAATTTGCAAGGGAACTTAAGTCATTCATCTTGATTAATCTTCTATAAGGTATGTCATTGTGCTTCATTTTCTTGATGTACAAAATGATTTCATTTTAAGTCTGTGTGCCGAAACGATTTATAACAGATCTTTGTTTTGACAAATTGGACAATTTTGTTTCTCTGTAGTAGATTAAATTTGTTGATCTCTGCCATTAACTGCATCTTTCTGAATTCTGTGCTTCAGTTCACAAGGAATGATATAACTGCTTTAATGGTGCTGTACAGGTTGAGTTCAACAAGATCTGGGAAAGTAGAATCTGATTTTGACAGTTAATATCTAAATTCGTATGTTGCAGCCTGAGATTGTAAGGAAATCATCAAAGGTAGAAGATTTGTTTTATAAATAATTCTTTTGGATGGAGGAATCCTCTCAATTGAAAAGAAGAAGAGTTGTCAGATCAAAGAAATTGGAATTTATTAGATGGGGATCTAAACCATTGATAGATTTTCTTGAATCAATTGGAAAGGACACAAGCAGGCAGCTTGGGCAATATTTTGTGACAGCTATTATTAATGACTACATTAATGCTAATAATCTTACTAATCCAATAAAGAAGAAGGAAGTGATTTGCGATGAAAAGCTCCAAGCTCTTTTTGGGAAAAAATCTCTGCCTCGGTCACGAATATTCCATTTGCTGGATTCACATTTTGCTATTAATCAAAGGGCTTCTTATGATGAGGTGTGACAATTTCTCGTACGGCAGAGAATGCATCACTTCCAAAGTGTGAACCTTCTTGCCGGAAGGATAAAGTTTCTGAAACTAACAAAAGCAGTTTTGCTGCTGTCATCCAAGATAACATTAAGCTTGTGTATTTGAGGAAAACCCTGGTTCAGAATCTTGCAGAAGTCCTGAATTATTTGAAGAAAAATTAATTGGAAGTTTTGTAAGGATCAAGTTTGATCGCAGACGTCACCAGCTTCACCAAGTGTTGGGTACATTTACTTAATTTATTTTCATTTCGTCTAATGATATCCCAAGTTCAGCATATATTCGGTTTGCAAATTCATGTAATGTACTCAAAGTCCAAAGTTAAAAACTTCTACAGTAATTAAAATGTATTGTAGAAGTGATATATGTATCCCCAATATTGCATTCCCACCTTCCTACATATGACAAGAACTAAAAGAAACGAGGAAAGAAATCGTGTTAAGAATGTATGATTATCAAGCTGCTTTCTTTTGATAATCCTTCTGTATGTAGTAGTTTTGTCTTGGTGGCTATGGTGGCCAATTCCTGTTATTCTTGAATATTTTAACATGAGGACAATACTCATTGTCCATTGGTATGTACTGATTTCGTCTTGTTATAAGGAAACATGTGCTTTTGCATTCTTTCTTTTATTTTTATTTATTTATTTATTTTTAACTCTTAAAACTATGTCAAGCGACAGCACTTTTTGCTTGTTCACCATTTCCTCTTCTTTGTGAATTTCTCTTCTACAGGTGTAAAGACGACTTCTAAAATTCACCTACAACTTTCTAATTGCGCACATGATGTTTCCCTTGATGACTTGTCTGATGAAAACTTCTCTCAGGTAAATGTATAATGGAACTGTATTCTGCAGTGTTGTCATTTTCAAAGTCCTTTGTGCTGGCACTAGATCAAGCCTTTTGAATGATGGTCAAGTGAAAGATAAGAATTTGATTTATGTACTCTCGTTCCAAAAAAAGTTTACTTTTAATTTGGTACAACTTTTTCTAAATTACAAGATACAATACACTTAATACATCATTAAATGTACAATTTTACGTTTTATCATTATTTTTAATTTGGGGTATGCTTGTGATTATTAGCAGGAGCAATATAAGAATTTCACATAAAATGTGAATTATTTTTAGGGACAAAGAAATTTTTGAAATTGTATTCTTGTTTTGGGACAAAGGAGTAATATTTTTCTGCCTAATATTCTTTTTTTTTTATACATTTTTTCACAAAATGGTCAAAAGCTTCAGGTTCATGTATTTTGGAAGAGTTACATTTGGAGAATGTAAAGGTGTTGAATAGTCATCTACCTGGTTAATATCCATCTTTGTTTGGGGAAATCTCCACTATTTGATAAAGAACAATTCTGTTGATCATGGCATGTTCCTCTGGCTGACACATTCCAAACAGCGGCCTGTATATTTGTGAGAATAATTTCAGTTGTTGGATGTGTTTCGCAAAAATGTGTCTCTTCCTGTGAAAGAAACCTCTTTGTGATTCAGTATAAGCCATGGTCATTCAATAGATTAGCGATGGATTGCTTCATGTACTCCAGAAAAGGCCAGAATGCTAGTCCAAATTATTTTTAAATTTTCACATTCAAAAATGCTCCATTTTGTGGAATCTTCATGATATCAAGTGTTATCATGCAAATTTTCATTTGATTTTTCATTTTTTTTCCTGGCTGACTACTCTAATGCATTAAATATGTAAGTTCATATTATCCTGGGTAACCTCAACTATAAGTGATGGTTTGTCCAATTGTTAAAGCAGTAATACTTTTCCTTTTTCTTGATGTCATTCCTCTTAAAGCTTCCTTGATTTGCTTTTTAATCATCACCACTTGGAAGGACTAAAAGTCTGAAATTCAAACTGGCTAGCAGGAATTTTGTAGACATGTCTCTTTGGAGTTATATTCTTATTTGTGCATGTGGCTGCGCAAAAATGACATTCTTACTGGATTGAAGCAATAAAACTAGGGCTGGATTTTTATTTTATTTTATTTTAAAGTAGGCATGTCCTCTTTTGGTTTAATGAGTCTTACTTTGTGCTACCCTTCATTCTCATTGGGAAAACAGTTCCAGCAAGGTTTACCTTCAAAAGATGTTTAAACAGACCTTTGACTCTATTAGGGAACCTTTTGTAATATCAATCTGAAGCAGAACCTATTAGCCATAGATAATTATTACAGGCTTTTAGACCAATTGCTTTGAATATTAGAGCTGTTAAAAAAGAAAATTGGACTTTTCTTCATCTCTTTCAAGTTTGTTTGGCATATTGCTATATGTAGTCTTCAAAGATGTCTAAACAGACCTTTGACTCAATAGGGGACCTTTTGTATCAGTCTGAAGCGGAACCTATTAGCCACAGATAATTGTTACTGGCTTTTAGACAATTTGCTTTGAATATTACAGCTGTTCCTGGTACTAATTGTTACCTGTATCAAAGGAAATAACTGGCATGGGGTTTTTAACTGCATTGCTGGCTAAAAAGGATTCATTTTGCTTGGGACACCTCATACCAACTTAAGCTATGATATTCTTAAGTTTGTATCTTATGTAATCTTTCTAATGCTTCTTGCAGCGTGAATGTGAGGATTTGTGGAGAAGAATTAAAGATGGTTTCCTTAAGAGGCCTACTATTGTAAGATTTTATCTGCATTGTTCTTATTGCAAAGTTGTTCTGTATATCTGATGTTTCATATATGGAGAGATAATTGGATTGAGATTTTTAGCCTTTTTTGATACTTAATAAATTTATCACCATCTTAGTATATTAGTTGTGATTCAAGTCGTGTGATGGTACCGTTTCATATGTGCGATTAGTTCAGGAAAAACACCATCACGATTTGTCTCATGAAAATGATATCCTTCTATTGGTGTTTGATCCCAATGCACAGCCGAATGAAAAATCATGATTTTAAGCATAATTCATTGTTTTATTGATGAAATCAGAAATGTGTCATTCTGGTTTTGGGCCCACATGTTAATGGTTTGGTTGAGTGCGTTGTCTTAAACTCAGCCCTTATGAGTTCAACTTATTTAATTGTGCTTAGTTTTCTGCTTATTGCCTGTCTCGTCGCAAATAATGGAAATTCCAGTTTAAGCTTCCCATTTCAATGTTGACCACTTGAAAACTGCTTCACTGGCTATCAAATTGCATGCTTTTTAAAAAAATTCCTCTTGTATTTATTTCATTTTATTTATCAGTCTTGATGCACTTTAGACAAACTTTTGGTTATTATGACAGCTATATTATCTCCTTGGCTGTTCAAGAAAATTCACTATGGTTTTGGGATTTTTGAATGTGGATCAGGATTGATTTGAAACCTTGCAAGGGTCAGGCTTGGACTACTCCTTAAAGTTTTAGTTGGTGAAGGGATAATCTTGCCAAATAAATGGTTTATTACATTACTATTCAATGTGTTGGAATTATTTTGGTTCAACTTATTCTAGCTCATCTTTCGGAACAATCCTTATTGTGATTAGAGCTGAGTTGGCTGAGTTTAGACTGTCCTCTGACCCAGCCCCTGAGGCCTTCTTGCTGCAGTCTGTGCCTATCCCCTTTTTTATTTATATTTTTAGTGTTCTTGAGCTGTCTGTACCTTAGTCAAGGTAGAACTTGAAACCTTCTGAGAGATTAGGATCAAAGAGGTAATGATCAGTACTCATAAATCTTCAAAAAAACAAAAAAAAATTGTAGTTGTGTATGGCTGTGCTGTTGGAGAAAGTTTAAGACAACAGCTGATGAAAGAAAGTTTGGAAAACATCATGGAGATGAAAGCCAATAATATATTTTTGTTTATATGGAATCTATTTTTATGTTGGTAAAGAATGCACTTGAGTGGAATATTTGAAGAAGGTGAAAGTTATATGATATAAAAGAAGCGAAAAAATATTTGTTAGGGTGAAAAATCATAGCGATTGATTTGGCAATAGGAAAAGACAAAAATCACCTATCACACTCCTTAAAAAATACAAAATAGTAATGGATAATTATGTCTTTCTATTCTTGCCACACGATTCACTATGGCATTTTACTATATATTTTCACTAAGAGTATCAGTATTCTATGTGAAAAGAAAAAGGTTGTAGATGCATAGTCACATTGGAAAGAGGAAGTGATTGGGAAGAAAGTATGACTCACAAAACAAAAGCAAAACAAGATTGTTGAATAAGCAGAGATTTTGAAAAGTGAAGATTAACTTCACGATTTGAAGTGAATATGTTTCCTATTTCCAAGTTAACTTTGTAATTTATTGCATGATGGGGCCAGAACAAAGGTGAGGTCTTCTGATAAAGACAAGCGTTCCTCATTAGGATCATGTTTTATTTTTATTGACCAGTAAGAAAAATTATTTCTGTAATGAGTGAGTGTACACCCTTTCATATGAGGTCTAGTCAATGGGAATCAGCAGTCTACCTGTAGGCATATTTGATTTCTTACAGAATTAAGTGCAGTAAAGAGCATTATATCTTAATGTGTCTCATAATCAACATTGGTAGTTAACATGCTTTAGAAAGGTTCCAAGATTTTCTTATGCTTCTCTGGAGAAAAAAAAAAAAAGAAAAGAAAAAAACTCCTTTCTGTCATATATAATTCTTTCAGATTATGCCCTCATTAATCTCCTCAATCAGGTATTAGCATATCATGTGTTTTCTCTCCTAATAACAGATAGTTATTAGCCTTTTATTATTAAAGACTGCATGTGGAACTTAAAGAGAAACTGGCATTTTAAATCTTCTGCCAGAAACTTTCAGACTCGAATTGGATCATAATTTCTGTTAAGATTTTGCTTGATTTTATCATAAAAGCTTCCAGAGTGCATACAGCTGAATTAAGGGCCTTTGCCCTTCACTTCTTTATTAGGGTTCTTTATCTCATAACTTTCTGCACATTCTAATTTGCTGAGTACATCTTGGAAGATTTCCCTTCCCTTCCCTTTCTTTTCTTAACCAGTTACTAGGAAAGACAACTGGAAATATTATCCTCCACAGCTACTTATGTGATGTTTCATTATTAGCCACAATCTATCCTCGCATATAAAGCACTAGCTTACTAATGAACTAATAAAATTCGTTGAGATGTTCAGTAGCAGAAAATGCTCTTTCTTCTTCTTCTTCTTTTTTTTTTTTTACCATTTTGAAGGTGTACATCTGTCATAAAATTGTTGCACAGTTTGATTATTCTTTTGGCTTTTATCAACCGTACCTAGTAATTTTTTCTTTTCTTAATGAGTTAATTTCATTATTGAAAGGTGGAACTTGAGGTGAAGGCTAGAATGTTGCATGAGGACATCACCAGGCATGTAAGTATACATGGAAAAGAATTATTGTGTTTTTTTACTCTCTCTCTGTCTCTCTGTGGCTTGTCTTTTGAGGAAGCTGAGCCATTTTATGACTGAGCAAAAGCGAAAGAAAAAGAAAGTCCTTTTTTTGTAGAAATCTAGTACAATTGCTGATTATTAGTTGATGCAAGCATCATAAACTTCACAATATGTACAGTGAGATCTATGAGCTTTGGTGACCGTGAATGCTTCACATCTTGTAACATTTATTTGCATTTGCGAGAAACTGAACTGACTGGAGAAGTTGATAAAAAACAGGTTTGACCATCTCTAGTGACTGCACAAATCTCTGATTCCAACCAATGAGTTGCAGAAATTTGTAGATTAACCAGCTTTCAAGACCCCACTTTTGTGAATTTGGTGTCAGTTCATATTGATTCAGTGCCTAGTACTAAGATATGATAGTGCACTGTAATTTATTCAGAGGGAGCTTTATATGGAACCACAATTACACTTTCTTGAAATTTGATCATGCATAGTAGGACCAACCTCTTTCCTGCATGAAATACTGACAAAGTAATTCAAATTTTATACATTACATTGTTGAAAAAAAGGATGTGTAATCCAAGGAAAAGTAGATGTAGGGTAAACTCCAGTCCCATTTTCTCTATTGTCTGATTTCTTTCTTACTTTCTCTATTGTTCTTTATGCTATAATTTTTTCCGCAGCATTAGTGATTGAGATGAAATGAAAAGATGCTGACTCAAACTTTAAAGGGACTTTTTAGTGTTAGGTTCTGTTCACTCACTAGTGAAACATTATTGTTTCCCTTCTTCTTATACATTATTGCAATGGTGTAGTCTGCTTAGCACTTCTCCTTAAATCTTTAACATCCCAGTGGTAGCACATGAAATATCTATAGCATCTGGTGAAAACTTCGGAAAAGTGAAGGCAAAGATTATCTAGAGGGACAGAGCTGCAAATAAAGTACTTTTTCTCAGAGCGCTGACTTCTAATTGATTGATTAAACCATCTGAGTATCTTGTGAAGTATTGAATTAAATCTCATGTGTTTGATTGCTTGGCTGACCTAACAATTGGGCTGTAAATTCGCTGGTAGCTATTTGATGGACTTCTTAATGGTGCTGTGGCAGTTTTCTTTAGTTTTGGATATAAGAATTGAATTGTATCTTCATAGTTGCTAGAACACTGATAAACAGCGTTATGTGTAGAACAAATGAAATCTAGCAATCACACAGGTTTTTCTTGGAATGGCACCACGTAAAATAAGGAATCTCTACTTAAAATGGATATTTTTACAATAACATGAAATTAGGTGGTAATTTTGCCTAATGATCCATCTGATGAGGAGGGTCTACTGTCTTTTCATGTTTGAAATGGGAAATTGAATTTATTATTAGTGGGCATTACCTCATTGTGAAATTATTTCATAAGTTATGTAAGTCTAATTGACTCATCAGTGAAAAGAACTTCAGGTTTGATTATCTGAACTTCACTGTCAAGGTGCTATTGTGGTTGTAAAGTTTCCAAGTTGTGCTCAATCTCTGTGTCATGTCATTTTAACTTGTTTCTCTTCCTCAGGACCTAATGTTGAGAAGCATCTTGATCACGGGCACATGCCACTCATTTTATGCCCATTCATGTATTCTGATTTTATTGATAACGAGTCCCTTTTTCTGGCATTCATAGCTTGTGTTTTATTAGCACTGAGTTGTCTTTGGATGAATTTTTGTACATGAAGGATGAATTTTTGTACATGAAAACAAGAGTCATCAAATTTTAGGTATTAACAGTATGATGAAAACTGCAATCAATTTCATAGTTTAGATTAGAGGTTCAAATTTATCTTGACCCTCTTGCAGCCAACGTACAAGTAGAACCTTCAGAATCTTATTTATTCAGGTTCAGGAACCATTGGATTCAACCAGTACATATTTGAGGCTCTAATGCATTTTCCTATTCCACATAAAAATATTATATAAACACACTAAAATAGCCTTTGGTTGTTAGTATGTTAATAATTACAAGAGGAAGACCGAAAAGGAAAAAAATTGAATTAGGTGGAGGAAGACCAAAAGGAAAAACAAATTAGACAGGAAAAAAAGAGAAATATTGCAATCTGAGGTTTAGTATAATCAGTTCTTATTCTTTTGTCTTCTTATTGCCTTTTCAAATATATTAATAGCTAGCTTTCTATTATTACAATTATCAAGTTGAATAAAAGCATCATTACAAACTTGCATTGCTTTTTGAATCAAATGAGAACTGTCCTTTGATCTTTTGATGAGCAAAACTTAAACAGAATATGTAACCATAACATCCTGAATTTGTGCTTATTTGTCCCCTGACACAGCTCTTATTAGCTTGTGTCATTACTGTGCAAGTGCCTTTGGATTTAAGCAAAGAGCCAGCTGAGCCAGCGGCTATCAGAAGGCATCCCCACTAATAATATCACTTCTAACTCCAAATTTATAAGAGGATAAGACATCACAATTCTTTTGAATGATTTTAGCAACTAAATCAATTCATAGAAAATTAGAATTGGTTTGACATGTGATGGGAATAAAGATAATATTCTGCATTTCCTTGCATAAATATTGATGTAATGGAGAATTATTGTTGAAGCAGGTCTAGCTTGATTTTCATAATGATTATTTTGTTTGTGTGAAGCTTTTGGTGCTTGTAAAGGCACCTGATACTTCCCCTGAGATATGATTTGGTTTATCATTCTTTTGGTGTTCTAAATCTTTTATGGATTCTGATTGATGTGCTTTAGGACATTCAAAGAGATCTTCAATGGGTAGAAAGTCGTATTGCTGAAGCTGATGCCAATGAAAAGGGGTGGCGGTTGGTATATCCTTTCTGTTTAATAATTTTTTTTTAAATTTTTGAGTAACCCAAAATTGATTTGTTTACTGTATAAAGGTAAAGGTACTCAGAAATTAGTCTCTCCGCATTCTTATGTGGAATTTTGAAATTACTATTAAAAGCATTTCAGTTTAGACACAACAATCTGTGATATGCTTTTGTCCGAAGTTCATTGCACGGCTGTGATCCTTTTGATTGTCATGCTCAAGTCGCATGAGGTAGAGAATTAATTTGATTGTGTGCTCCATTTTCTGGTTTCTTTATAAAAATTTTAGTTTTGAAATATTTAGTATTTTATAATTTCCTTTCATGGTTATTTTCTATAGTCTTTTCCAGTAAGCCTGTTGCCATATCTTGGCAACATGATTTAAGCATTCAAAAAATCTATAATGTATATTTTTCTTGTTAGAAATCAAGAACACTTTTCATCAGTAGTTCATTTCTAGATGAATCTTGTCAGAGTTAGTAAAGAAAATGAGGAACTTAGTTTCCCTTTGGTCTATGATGATTATTTTTTATGACATTTTTTCTTGCTGAAATTATTCACCTTCTTGTATCATATAGCTTTGTAATTTCTTTGGGGTTTTCTTGCCTTTGTTTACTTATTCTTTGAAAATTGTTTCTGGGAGTTTTTCTTGCCCTAGGCTTAGAGTGACTCTGTAACTTTTAGACTTCATCCTCACTAGTCGAAAATGCTTAAACTAAGTTATTACTAGTGCATTAACAGAGGTCTTATATATATATTTCTTTTTCTCATTAACTTTTTGATGTGGGACAAGTTATCACATTCTTCTCCCAAGACACAACAGCCTAACCCATCATTCATAACTTTGGCCCAATCTCCTTTTTTCTTTTCTTCACTTTTCATGGAAGGGGTATCATATTCTACTTCCCATTGCAAAGGCCTAACCCATTATTTATTACTTTGGTCTGGTCTCTCTTGGAACAGGATTTTAGAGGTGACTCTTATACACATCACTTAGGGTTCTAGAGGTAACTCCCGCATGTAACACTTAATTTGCAGACCTGGTTGGCTCTAATATCCATTGTAACACTCCAGATTTGGACTGACCCAATAACTTTTGGACTTCGTCCTCATTAGCTCAAAATGTTTAAGTCAAGTTATTAGTGGTCCATTAACCAAGGTCTTATGTATGGGTTTTTTTTTTTTGACTTTTTGATGTGGGATAGGGTATCACAAAGAATACATCTGACTCCTTTTTTTTACTCGTACAACTAAGGCTTTGTTTGGACACTATTTCTATTTACAAAAAGTTAACTTTTCTTAAACAAAAATAAAACATCCAAACACATTTTTATTTCAAAATTTAAAATTTCCCACTCAAATTCCTGTCACATAATTTTAAAAAACTTTCTCTCCTATTATTTTATCAACAAATTCCCACCAAAATTTTCACACATTCCAATACAACTTTTCTCAAATAAATAACGCTCCAAGCGAAGCCTAAGTGAGTGACATGGCTCGCAGCCCGCTATATCTGCAAGAAATAGTCTAGGGTCATACCATATTTCATTGTTCTTGTTGACCTACCTAACCATTTCATATAATGGTAGTTCTTTTTGTTATCTTGGATCATATTTAAAGGTAAATACAGGCACTGGGGATGAGAGGGCTAAAGTTCTGCTTTTCCCACCACCAGGGGAGGCTTTGGACTGCTTTTTAACTTGAAAATCTCGATAAGGGGCTGTAGAAGCATTGGGTAGCTTCCAACTCCTAACACTCCACTTACCAGTTTTCCCTGCTATTAGTTTGAGGAAAGCACTATGATTTCCTCCTAGTACATTGAATAAAATACTATGCTTACCTAACTTACTACTTCATCCAGTGGTAGTATTTTTTGTTATCTTGGATCATATATGAAGGTAAATACAGGCATACAGGCATTGGGGGTGAGAAGACTAAAGTTCTGCTTTGATCCACTACCTGGGGAGGCTTTTTAACTTAAAATTTGGAAAAGGGGTGGGAAGAAGCTTTGGGTAGGTTTAAACCCCGCTAACACTCCACTTACCAGTTTTCACAGCTATTACTTTGAAGAAAGCACTATGATTTCCTCCTAGTACATTGAATAAAATACTACAGTGTGGAATTATTGTTTTGAAATTTTATTATGCTGGTAATCATTTCTACAGCTATTTACAATGGAGTCAGTCAAACAGTATAACAGTCAGACATATTTCACAAAATTCTTTTGAAAGGGAAAAGAGTCAAAGTTTTCTTTCGTCATTGCTGTTTACTTAACCTGGTCTTTATTTACATCGCACCGATATCGGAATGAAAGGAAGGTACTAGAGGATCCATCTGAGCAGAAAAAAAGGCTATCTAGAATACCCCATGTTCTTCCTGATGAATCAGAGCCTCAAGCCACACCTTCTGATGCCTTGGTTAAGGAAAAAGGAAGTATTTCTTCACCAATTCTAATTCAGAGTGAACAAGAGCCTGAAGCTACAGCAGCTGATGCCATTGTGAGAAAAGAAGGAAATAGTTCACCACTAATAATACAGAGTGAAGCAGAGCCTGAAGCCACAGCAGCTGATGCTATTGTGAAAGAAGGAGAAAATAGTTCTTCAATAATGATAATACAGAAAGAAATTCCAATTGGCGATGACTGGTGTATTGATTTCAGTCAATACTTTCTTTCCCCAGGTCATCTTTCTCCATAATCCTGTGTTTTATTAGTATTTTATGCATTGCAGATGAAAAGTGAATTAAGCAACTCTTGTGTTCTCTTTTATTTATTTATTTTTTTTTCATCTTCATATTATATTATTCTTAGGGAGTTATGCTAGGTGGTAACAAGTAGGATCTCCTTAGATTTTAGTTTTGCCTGAACTGTGCTGCAACATATCACGTTTTCAACATATACATGTCCTACAAACCTTGTCAAATGCAACAATTATAAATGATTCTAAAATCAAATTTGAACATGGGAACTTTTTCTGTGCTTGCCCTGCAGTTTCAATTGAATACTGTACTTTTCACTGTATATTGGAAATATGAAACATTAAATTTTATTGCTGCTAGGGTTCACCTGCATCTGATAATTTTCTTTTCCTTCTTTTTGGGCCCCTTTCGTTTTTTATAATTTTATTTTCTCTTTGAAACTGTGAATCAGATGTTTCCTGATTCTTAGTTTAGTTTCTCTATATTATTAGCTAATGTTCTAAAAACTGCCTTGTTGATTGAAACTGATCTGGGAATGTGATAGGTATGAACTTTTCCTTGATGAAACTATGTAAGTACCTTAATTTTGCTTTCAAATGTCTTATCAATTTATTTGTTAAGTACTAAACTTCTTATAATTGTGATCCATATTCTTGCAGTTGCTGTGTTTTGATCTTTGGGGCTATGATGATATTTTTTATCTCATTCCTTTGTAGTTATGGCATGAAATCTTGAATTTCTTCCCAGACTGGTTATTTTGTTTTGGTATGTGAAAATTTTAGTTGAATTTTGTGGTCTTATGGAGATGCATTGTTAGGTTAGAAATGTAGGCTAATGAATTCAAAAAATTAAGGAAGGATGCTGCAAACCCACTGACCACCTGCTTTTCTGAAATAAGAAAATTTTACCACCCAGAATTCAGTCAACTCTGTCAAAGACAAATGCACAATGTATATACACTCTTCTCAAATTATGAGCAAATTAAACATTGTACCAGCAGACAACCAATGGGTTCCCCTTCTTAATTGTCACACCCTTTATGTTACCTTCTTAATGTATGGCTGTCATGTTGTCTTGCTGCAACATTTTCATTTAGCGTACAAATAGGTTCCACTGTTTTGTTTAGGTGTCAATTTCAAGTTTGGAAAACAGTGATAAGCCAGAAAAACGAGAGGCTTCTTAATTTGTTTTGTCAGGATTTCGATCCTCATTTTACTTATAAGATGCTTGTAATGGTTGTATGCTGCTTTCAAGTGATCAAACAAGTTGCATTGCTCTTATCCAATTTGTTGCATAAATGTACGATTAGGAATTTTTCTGGTGGTGAATAATGAAAATCCTTGGATCTTTCTTGTCTTCATGATGGGATCCTCTATTTAAATTAATATTTGTGATCTTCCTTAAAATTTGTCAAGAGAAAACTAAATTAGCACAAATGGATAAGAGAACACCGCTTATTCCTCCATTGAGCCTTACCTGTCATTCTTACTGATTTTATACTCAATTTTAATCAGAAAGGGAAAATCCTTCTATCCGGAATTGCTAGTTTGGCCCGCACTTTGGTCAATTTTTTGTACCAAAGTACACCTCTATAGATCTTCCTTAAAATTTATGAAGAGAAGACTAAATTACCACAAATAGCCCCTTAGCTTTTGGGTAGGTTCTAAAACCTCCATGATTCATCATGAAAGAACTCATGAACCTACCATTAACAAATTGGATTTATGTTCTTGTTGGTGGAATTTCATGAAAGAAGTCTCAGGAAACATTATGTTGAATCTTATAAAATTGGTTTAGGGCAGAAGCATTATAGCATTGAGGTTTGGATTTTTTTCTCTTTGCCTGTGGTGTGTCCCTTTCTCCTTCCTGTAAAAGCTGTTCGAATGTTTCTGTTTTATTATTATTGTAGTGAAATTGGAGTACAATTCTTCATATCTCCATTCTCCCCTTCCAAGCACGATGCATAAGAATGAGCATATCTCCTGTTGGATCCAGTTAGGGGTTCTCCTCTCTACTGTAATCTTTTGAATCCAGTCATTCTTACTTCTGTTATGCTATAGCAGGTCAGCCAACATCTGAGGTTCCTAGGATGGACTCAACTGAGGTATTGACAGAGGCTGCTTCTTCACATGGTCAGAAGAGGACTCGACTGAGATATTGACACAGGCTGCTGCTCCTGAGGATCATAAGACCACAAAGGCATCTTCTTCTGGTGCAAAGCCCACCCCTGCTGCATCTACTTCTGAGGTGGCCAATTTTCTTTCTTTCAGATTTTACATGTTTATTTGTTTGTCTTATCTGCCATGTTATACTTCAGCTGCATTGCCTTCGTATTTACATTCTTTAGTTTGTCTTCCAAAGCGCAGGGAAAACGCGCACGAAAATGAACGAAAAGGTGAGGACAGTCTAAGTGCTGGTTGTTTCAGTTTCTCTGCCTCGACAACTTCTGCCAGTTCTCCTGTAGGCATAATTTGATTGTACTTTATCCATTCAATCGCTTCCCTCCAAAACCCCCATTGAGTATTGTTAGATGTTATGACATTGCTAGCCATCCTTATTACTGTTTAAATGGATGGCTCCTGTTCCATACTTCATAGATTTGTGATGGTATTTTCCTTTGATTGAAATTCAATTGCTACTGAAAATGTTATTTATGTAGTACTGTTACATAAAGATTGAACCATCAATACGCTAGTTTTTCTATTTTCCGTAGTAGATTTGAAAGTAGTATTAATTCATATACATAAATTGACAAGATAGGCAAAGAACTATGCAACAAAGGGAAGTTTCTAAAAATGAAAAGTGGACTTCAGAAATGGCTAAATGCAATGTTGATTTCTATTAACAAGTTGGATGTTCACCATCTATTTTGAGTAAAGAATGGTCATTAAACTTTTATTATCATACTAGCATTTCTAGCCTCGATTTATATATAGTTAGTTACTATTTGAGAAATCATTTTAGTAAGAAACATGCCTAAGTAAATATAATAATTTAGAATAGATAATGTTGAATAGTAGTGCAGAGACAATAGTGCCATACATACTAAACCAAATAGGAAAATAATTTCAAGAGAATTGGAAACATGTTCTAGTGCTTTTGGAGAATATTCAATTTAAAGCACCGAGAAGTATTGAAACATCAGACAAGCAATTATTGGGACAAACATTGCAAGAATAAATTTTACTATTGATAGGATAAGGCACTGCTAAGATAAAACAAATGAATTTTAGTTTGTAGTTGTCAATAGCAAATTCTGCATATAGAAATGGCTCAAACTGATATCCACATGCCTATAAGGCAACAAACTAAAAATAGGCAAAAGTACTAGTATATTTTGGTTCAAGGCTTTACTTAGGTATATTGATAGACAGTAATTGTTTTTCTGTAACTTTTTTTTTTTGGTCATTATAGTTAAAGATTAAAAATACAATTAGATATCTCTGAATATCCCCTTAGGTGAACCAACAAAGGAAAGACCACTACGCGAACCAACAAAAGAGACTTTATTTATACGAACCAAATGATAGTGGCCTAAAGGAATGCCTATCACGACTTTAATAGCCTGGATTGGCGGGGCAAAAGATCAAATGTTTTTATACTTTATTTTAAGAGAAAATCCTCCTCGAGGCAAAGCTCCCCAATTGTACTAGGGACTCCTTAGTCAGGCAGGATATAAATCAAGTGTTTTTATACTTATTAGAGTAACAGGAGAAGTCTTCTCTTTTGAAGGTCATTCCCAATGGAGGAGGAAGAATTCCGAATATAGGTACAAAGATAAATTGACAGAATTGACTAACTTGCACAAACAAATAAGGTTAAGCAGTGGATTTTGACTCTCCTTCTGTTGACTAAAGAATTCCTTCATCTCTATGTGGGTGTGATAATTGTGATTCCTCAGAAACCCTCAGCTTGGACTAGATGAGCTTGTCTAAAAAGGATTATTCGATACTTATGGGAAAGCTTTTCCTTCTGCCTTTCCTTTGCTTGAAAGTGGCTCTCCTTCTTTCCTTTAGTTCAGGATTCCCCTTTAGCTCATGTCTATTTAGTAAAAAGGCGAGTTTAACCATATCAACAAATTCATTTGGAAGATAAACAAAGAAGTAGGAAGTTGATACTAACCATTAGTCAATTGAGGCAACAACTGTGAGGTAGGAGTCATTGTTTAGATCAAAACTTTCCAACCTACAACTTCTTTTATTAATTCTAGATTTTTTTGAATTTGAAAGTTCTTACTTTGACGGATTTTCATATCAAGGTCTAATCTAATTATGTATGTAGAGTCTATCAATTTTGACATATCCCCTTTCATTTTTTGTTGAAATTCAAATTTCATTGGAATGTTGTTTCTCTTTTTCTTTCATTTATACTGGAATCAGTGAGTTCATTACATACCAAATTCAGGGTCAAAAAACAAAAAGAAAATTAAGTAGATTTCTTTTTCTCAGTTCAGCAATTTCTTAAAGAAAAACAGTCACATCATCCTATTCAAGGAAAACAATAGAAAATGTTAGAATTCATACCCTGGTGTTTTAGATTTATGAAAAACAAAACAATAATTTTAAAAATTTTATTTAAGTAGCAGAAGATGAAAAGTAAGGATTTGTATTTATCATTGGTGTTTTACTTTCCATTGAATACTAAAGCAGCAAGCTAATACCTTAATGTATACTTTTTTTTTCTCCTCAATTAGCAACTTTATTTGTATGTGTAATAATGTAATTGAAGCTATCTTTTTGTGTTTTCCCAAGAAAAGTTTCATTGTGTAAGTAATAAAGCTATTAAATGAAAAATAAGGAATTGAATAATCAAGAAGGATTTCAGTTGAATGAAGAAACACGAAAACTAATAACTAACAATTTCCCCAAACCCAATTTATGAGTATTCAAAAAATGATGATTGAAGAATGTTGCTATTGGTTAAATGTCATTTGTACAAATAGGAATTGCTATGATATTCAATCATATATATGCAGAAAATTATAGAATTTTTTTGAACAAAACATTCTTCAGAACATATTCTTTATATAATACAATATATAAAACACTAAATTGTTTGGACATACAGAAAGAAAGTATCTTTATTTGTTAGTTTCGTATATGTCTTACTCCTTCTATCTCAAAAAAGAGTATATTTTTGAATAAAATTACTATATTATCTTTATAAATAATGATTATTATTTATAGTCCACCATTAAAAGTAATGAAAAAAATAAAAAGGTTACCATTTAATAATATATTATATGGGTTGTAACTTATAATTAAAAATAAATATTTAATCAAAAATATAATTTTTTTTTGGCATGAAAAGAATAAAAGTTAATAACTAATCAATCATAGGAAGAAGCTTATTCCTTCAACGCCCCACAAAACTCCGGAAAAATATCTTATGAGTGATTAAAATTGAGTTAAAATTTGGGATATGACTATGGTTCAATTCTTGAATCTAACTATATAATTTCATTATTTCAATGGTATTCATTACATCAATCCTAGTCAAGCAAGGATAGTCAAATTTGTAAGTCGTAACTTTTAAATAAAATTACCTATTTATAGAGAATTTCACTTATGATAATTGATTACCTTCTAAAATCATTATTTTTTGAACATTGAGCAAATGAATGAGAAGTTGAATTGAATTCATGGAGGACTTCCATTTAAAATCATGGAGTAAGTGATTATTATTCAATTAAGCCACGTGGTTATTGAATATTATTGATTGAAATTTTTCATGAAGCACGAGCAACCAACAGCCATCAATATTGTTGATTGAATTTTTTTTTGGTTGCCGGCGTTAGTCGGTTTTTGGGTTCTTCGACGGCTTGACTAGTCGTGCATTCGTGGATGGCGGTCAATCGATTTCCATCATCGCCTTAGTTCATAATAGTATCAATTTGCGTGTGAGACGTAAGAGTTAGGTGGTCTTTAGTAGGAAATGCGTTACCGGGGACGATTGCCCGGGTTTCCTACTGAAGGTTTATAGAGTCTTAGTTTGGGAGGAGGGTTAAGCCACGATGCAACGCAGTAAGGCGCACCGGATGGGGATCGATCAACGCAGTAACCGCACTTTTCAATCGATTTTTGCGGTCCGCTTCTTCTATTCTAATCTAGAAGAGCCGTATAAGGCGGTAGAGGCCGACAAGCTAGGTGTTTTGATCTCTTAGCTAGGTAGTGGCTAGAAGGAATTACTAATCCCATGGCCATGTATTGAGTGGGGTTTTCACGGTCCCGCGTTTAAATCGGAAATGTCTTAACCAACTCCTCTACCGGGTTAGGTTAGTTGGATTAGGACCGTCCGTCCTAGTGATAGACCATGACTTTGTATTATATTAATATAGGATCTCCTACATTAATATAATCGCTACTTATGGACAAAAAAAGAAAAGAAAAGGCATCAATATTATCATGAAATTGCTATCAATCTAATACAAACAAATATGCCATTATTTTTGTTGAATTGTTTACCCAAATTTTATCATTACAACGTAAATTAGTTGGAATTAATTTTGATTTTGTGAGAATATTGATGAATTGCCTTGGTCTATTTGTTGAATCGCTTGTGTTTTTTGGCAAAATTGAATTTTTGGCACTTTGTTGTTATTCTATTACAAAGCGATTTTTTTTTTTTTTTTTGAAAATTAGAAGCTTGCAAAAACTTAGAAGATGTTGCTATGTTTCTTTTGCTATTTTGTTGGTTTTTTGGTTCAATATCGTTGAATTGCCTCCGGTCCTTTGAAAAAACCAAAATCTTAGGCTTTGTGTGTGTGTGTGTGTGGTAGTAATGCGATGCTTTAATGCTCCAGTTGTTGATAAATGGTTATGGCCAAGTAAATTTGTAAAGTAAGAGGTCTTTCCAAGGAATTCTTCAAAGATTACATAGATATCTAACTTTTGATTTCTAAACTTAAAATTATCAAATTTCAATTTATAGATATTAATAGAGGTTTTTTTCCAAAAATTAATTATTAAAATAAAAATTATTTTTTTAAAAAAATGGTTCCAAAATTAGTGAAGTCGATATCATCGTGAATAATTCCACTCTTCTTAAAGTAACATAACTTTAAAGTGCATCAACTTTGGGAGGCTCTATCATCGCAGAACTGCATTAAAAGGAAACCCTCCTCTCTCTTCCTTTTGCATTTTTTTTCTCCTTCTTTTCCTTGCCTTTCTCCGTCTCCACATCTCCCTTCCTAAACTTCCCTCATCGCATTTGCACCTCCCCTCGCCCCTACCGCACTCTCCCAAACTACACCTAGCACATCCTCCTCTCCCCGCATTCCCTTTCCCACCCCCTGGCAAACCTGTTGCAAGGCCTTCCAACCCACCGGGCCGCCTTCCCTAGTCAAGTGGGCAAATTCATACATATTCCCACCATACTCCAACACCCAAACTTCGCTTTGCAATTAATATTGTTTTTATTGTTTAAAATTACCATTTTTTTTGCTACCAAGGTAAATTAATTTGTTTTCCATGTAAATTTTTATTTGTTAATACATTGTAATATTATATAATTGTTAGAATAATAAATTTTATTTTGCAATCCAATTTTTATTTTATTTTTATTTTTTAATACATTGTAATATTATATAATTGTTATGAATAATAAATTTTTATTTTGCAATCCAATTTTTATTTTAGAGAAATGTTTTAAAAACAAGGAAATCACTAAGGTGAAAATATTTATATATTGTGGTAATTAGAAATATCGTGCTAGAATATTATATAATTATTATAATAATTTAGTGTAAGTAATAATTTGTAATTGTGAATAAATATATGATTATTGGATTGATTTGTAGAATAATACACGTATTGTAAATATTATTTTTTATGCTTTTTAGACATAGAATAGTCAATAAATTTGTTTATGAAAAACAAATAGTCGACAAAAAAGCTGTGCAAAGCATTTGATGTGAATATAAGTGTAAATGTTTATTTCCAAATAATTTTTGAAAATTATTGAATATACTCAACTACCTGGCACATAGTTTTGCAAATGGCCTGAATGGAGTTTAGTAATGGATTTGGAAAGAAACACCAGACTAAATTAGGCCCTCATTCTTTAATGGCCTTGATGCTATTAGGGGATTGATTTATGTACTTATGCGAAATATTACTTGTTAGTCAATGAACTTTTTGAAATCCACATTACTTACAACTTTGATGCCGAGTATTAATGTCTACTTTATGTTATTATTGATGTCAGTATACAATAAAGAAATATGGAAAGCGATCGAAAGTGAGACTTATAATATAATCTGATGGAGAAATAATTAGTAGCCCAAATGGATCCCAATACAAGTATTAGTCCAAAATGGTTTATTTTGCTGATCATAATATTAGTTTGGCAGTAACTGTCATGGGGAATCTTCGCATCGTGGGTCACTAGAATAGATGGAAGTCGAGTTAGGATAAAGTTGATGTGTTGTTATCCTATTAGCACGCTTTGGTCATTCAATAACTTATGCGGCATGTGCTCCAAAGTTGGATGATGATGATATCATTGAGGGGATAATTATATATTCCAAACGCACATTTTCTACTTTTAATGTCGTTGAATTGTACATGTCAAGAATCGGTTTTGGAAGTCTTCATTTTGAGGAAAATATGTCATTTATTCCTCAACAACAACAAGTTAGCCATTCACACAACTTCTACATAAAAGTAGGTGGGTAAAGGGCTTTCTTAATGATCAATGGTTTTCTTATGGTGCTTTCATATCAAAATGACGCGATTGTTTTACACGAATAGTGGTTGTATCAAACCCTTCTTTCTTCCATGCAGGGCCATGGCTGGGACAATTTAATTTGAGGGACCAAGAGGTGGTATTTTAATGTAGTAATTGCTGGTCACAATTTCAATGAGGGCCTGGCGTGGTCGCTGAATAACTTAGCTCGCCACTGGCGTTAGAGTCCAATTGAGTGGGCACCGGCAGTTGATCCCATAAACGACGCAGTAGACAATGCGGTGGGAATCATCCGGTTGATGTTGATGCAGCAAAGATGACCTCCGAAAGCGAAGCTCAACAGAATGAGGGATTTTGAATCCAACGTAGATGTTACTATGGATAACACACGCGAATGATATCTTTACTCCTGACATTGATGATGCAAAGTTTCAAATGATAGACTAGTTTGATGGACTATAGATTTTACTCACTTGAGTTAATGATCGGTTTTCCAAAGTTAGAGGTTGGCATGGTGGGCTTTCGGACCAAGAATGGTGCAACATGCAATTAAACATTGATCTATTCATACACATAGATACTTCCAAAGTGTGCATGAAAGTACTTTACTAATTGGTCGCTCTGATGTCTTTATCATATGAATAAGAATTGTTTATGGAGTGTTTAAGCCTAGAAATTGAGAAAACAATATCAAGCTTCGGGAGATCACAAAATGAAATTAAAACACAGCATGCTTTCCTAAGATACAGAAACCAGAGAGACTCACTCCAAATTTAAAATCATGGCATGATTGGATGGATGGTACACATTGGCAATAGTAAGGAAAATGCTTCGTATTAAGATCCTGACATCCGCTAGAAGACAAAGCGCTTCTTTGGGGTGAAATATATCATATGCATGGTTGTAGAAGAGGGAAAGTTTATTGAAATGGTATATGGTAAATTGGGTAGTCGCCATACTAATTATAATATTATTGAAGTTCTTATCATTGCCTCTTCAACCCTCTGTAACCACTTTGCACAATTGTTGAACGGCGACACCCAGCTAGAATTGAGATTATGCAACATCTTAATCTCATATATTTTGGGTACTTTAGGTCTTGTATTAATGGTTTTCAAATAATCGTTATCCCGTGAATTAATATCGAGTAGAACGCTTTTTTAATATGGGAAATACAAGAAAAAATTTTGGCGGCGATCGGGCATCAAAGTAATGCAATTGGGCATATTCTCTCCCTGCTTTTGCCATATTAAGCTTCATTTGGACGCAGAAAAGTTTGGCTAATTGATCCCCGATTTTTGTATAACTTCATCTTGTCATGTGATTTGTGTGGTCACAAGGCACTTGTTTGATTTTTAATTGAGTTTAGGGAAATATTGTGTTTATTTTAGGAATAACTCCCCATCGACATAACTACCAATGGTTCATCATAATCATTATGCATGCGTATGTCAAAGCTAACTTTAGGGTAATTAAAAATAATGTTTTCACGGAATTGATGTACCGCTACCGCTTGCTCACATCCTGCAGTGAGGATTCAACATGGTGGGGGTCCGATATGGGCAATGGTGCAAACAAATCAATCCGAATCATTCAACATGTGATGTTGAAAGGTGCTTAGAAAGTTGTCAATTATGTACTGTGTACGCATGGCGACTTTTATCGGTTTGGTTAAATGCATTGATTTGCACCACACCAAAACCCATAAATATGTTGCTAATCCAAACTGTGGTCACAAAAGTGCTCAAAAGTTCTTTCTGCATGAACACAAGTCTAAATATCATACCAAAAGTCACGGTTAGATATGGAAGTTAAGAATTATATCAACTCACCATGTGGGAAACATGGTGACAAAAGAGTAAGCAAATGTCCATACCGTGACATCTTAACAACTGTGACTCGCACTTATGGTAGATGTTTGAAATTTATAAGATTCCTTTACTCCCATGAGCAAAAGCGCTATTTGCCCACAAATGGGCCAAATTGCGCTGGCTCTGTAAATGGTGTGTACAATATGTAAAAATGGTAGAAATATATTTAAATCCATTTTTTACTCCCATGTCCTATGGAGGATTATTGGCCCTTTGCACCTTTCTACCTTTGGTGGTCACTAGTACATGGGTCAATGATCGTGCCAGCCGTCCATGCAGATCTAACACCCATATAAGGAATAAAACAATTTGATCGGCACCCACAGAGGTGCAAGGCTTCAGGGAGAGCAATTGGATATAATCGGGAAATCATGCCCTGGTCAATGGGAGAGACTTAGAGAAATAAATGAGCCATGCATCCGTGAAGGCCAAATACCGAGAGATATATGGATAGTAATATTGTATGCTATTATTTTATATAATATGTAACATTGCATGATTGGTTGTAATATTTGCATCTCGTGATGTTGTTTAGTTTGTTATTTCAATAATATTTGATATTGACCATGGTGATTTTCATGCAAAAGGCTTATCAACGTTTGCTTCACTTTCGCACTTTATGCAAATCATAATTGAACTTTAAAAATAATATGGTAAAATTGTATTTACATGTTTAAGTTATGGAATGTATGGAACTTGTATCAATGTTCATAAATTTAACTCTAGGTCCACTTTTACAGAAATGTGATAAAATAATATTACAAATTAAGCTTATCGATCAAAACTCATGCAGACAACCCCAAAATTGAGCTCGTTGACAAGTGAATAGGTCAAATGTCAAGTTTTGGAAAGTTACCCACCCAACATTAGGGGTTCAAAAGATATACTTTTCCTCGAGTAGGCTTTTGGTGGTGCATACATAGCAGGATGTGATGGCGTAAATGTAGATCATTCCTTAATCATGGCACTTAGTTGAGAGATAGCAACTGCGAGATCATTTGCACACTTTCACTCCTCTATAGTCGTGGAAGCCTACCATGACATTACAAGATGTTGTGGTAATTTAGATTACCGATTGATGGAGATACAGCGGCTGGGCCCAGATCCGAATCATACGGCATTGAGGAGGATGTAGACAAATTTGCGCCAGTGAAATTGTCATGCAAGAGCATGTTATACGCTAATTCTCTCTCGTATATTTTTGCATTTGAGATTGATTGAAATTGAGGAGTATCTTCATGCATCCGCAATACGCGCCTCTACTTCTTTAAGGTCATAAGTGATAATGAGGTTTTATAGCATATGCTAGATAGCAGGATGATGCAAATTATAGGTTTGTTATAGGTGAGCAAGCCGTGTACAAAAATCAAATTGATATACTTATTTCTATTGAAGGATGTAGTAACCGCGATCGAGGTGTAGCTGGCAAAGCACTCGTTTCTAGGATCATTATATACTGCATCACTATGTTAGTATCACTGGGAGATATGATCTACATATGTGGCCCATCGAACTTTATTGTAGATGGTGAGCCTCGTGGTGAGAAACGGTTACCATAAGAATTAGACCGCAGTCACCATAATGTGAGAGAAGAACTCTATATTAGCTACTTCTGCATGCCTATCAGGTATCACCTCCAAGCATGCATGTACAAGCTTTTTCCCTTTTATTTCTGCAAAGGCAGTATTTGGTTCTTCCTAAATCAGTGTCTCATATTTTATATTGTCGCCTGCCGTGATTATTGGGCAGGAACACGCGTTTGAGTTTTGCGTTAGATTGCTTCACGGTTATGTACGGTCTGTATGTATCGGACCGCTTGGGACTATATGTCCAATGATGATGTAAGTGAATACATATATTAATGTTTCTTAATTTTGGCCCGCGAAACCTGAGTTTAGTTGAAACACTAACGATTGTTAACTTTCTTTATTCTCATAATTTATCCGCAAACTATATAGCTAGCGAAAGATTTGTACCACTTGCTACGCATTATTACTTTACTTATGACCATGATATTCAAAGGTGTGCCGCCGCATCTCTCCGCTTCTCTAACTTTGATGTTGTGGAATTGCATTTACTTGAGCCGAGTTAAGTAGGCAATTCGGTTATATTCAAACTATTCTCGCTGGCTGGCCGCTGACACGGATTTGAGATTGTACAGATCTAGATCGGGCCGGCGCAGAAGCGGAATAAATTAGATAATACAAGCATGCACCTTACGTTGATCATGAATGCAAAGCGGAGTGGTAGTAATTATGCTAACGAATTGCCTTTCAAGTGGTCCTGGCATGCAAGATTTCTCGAATACATGATTTTGTATCGCTTAATTACTTCCGATTCCGATAAGTATCTCGGTACATCGTTCGCCAGTAGGGTTCCGCCTAATCGCATCATATTTAGTATTGTATATGTATATGATTTTAAAATTATTAATATTTAGTATATAAAGTTGATGACTCAAATCAGATGTTGTCTATCTAGCCATAATGTTGATGATGATGAACAATTGGTATGTTTCTTGAGCTATTAGAGACAGATTTGAAACATTGCAATTGAAAGTAATCTTAAAGATATAATTTGGTCTTTGAGGAAGGCATTATCCACAAAGTAGGATCAAGATCTAAACTCATTAGGCAAGGTTCAATGAAAACAGAACAATCTAGGGGAAGTGGAATATTAGACTGTGGAAAGAAGAATTAGAACTCTATTCAACTTCTTTCCTACATTAGACATTTAACTATTCAATTATTGAAGTTGATCCTAATATGACAATTCATATTAGAACCACAACATGATGTTGAGTACCAATGTAACATGACATGTTACATAATATTATAAAAGGAATTATATTTTTACAACAAAGTAATAATAACTTATGATAATGGGAAAAATTTGTTATTGAAGGCATTACATTTTTACATAAATAGCATCCTTAAAATATGGTCATGAATCCACATTAGAACTCTACAACCATTGTCATGCTCCTCATTCCAAATACTAAATATAATAAATAATAACAATGCAATGGATTTCTATTTTAAATTATGTAATGGCAAATAAGGCTTCCTTTTAGATATACATCTTTTGAAATATCCTTCAACCCTAACCCTAAATAATATTAAATAACAAGAATGAAAATGTGCTAATAAGACATGAGTGTAATGGAGTTTATAAGAAATATAAAAAATAAAAAAGGGAAAACATGCTTTTATGCATATCCAAATTATTGAGAATTAGACATATTAAAGAGGTGTCGATAAATTTCTCTGGGATTTCTGAGAATATTTTAATTAGAATAACTAGGCTTATTAATTACCGAGAAGTGGAGAACATTCCTCTCAACAATGTTCAATGTGAATAAGCTAGTTCTTAAAGGGAAATACCTAGGTCTTGATGTGGACTTCACCCAATCCAAAAGAAGGATGTTTGGTGATCTTTTGAAGAAAATGAAAAGTCAAGGTGGCAAGGTAGAAGAACGCAAGCCTTTTAGTCATGGTTAGAATAACTTTGGCTAAACATGTCATATTGTCCATCCCACAATATGTTATGGGATCATTTCAGACCCCAACTCTCATAGCAAAAGCCATGGACCAATTCATTGCAAACTTCATATAGAAGGGACACAAGAAAGGCATAGACATCCATTGGAAATTGTTGAAATTAGATATTTAGATAAGATCGGATAAATATATGTATGAATTAGATATTTAGATAAGATTGGATAGGATTCCTAAATATATGTATTACCTTATTCAGATTAGGTAAGTTCAGTAATGAGATCCCTACAATCAAGGATCTTGTTACTGTGAATAAGTTAGTACTATCTCATATATAGAGGAGTCTTTGTAATCCTGGGGTGAATAAGTTAATAAGAATGAAGTTTATTCTCCTCTGTTTCTTCTAAATCTCACATGGTATCAGAGCATTCAGGCTCTTCCATGGATTACAAAGCAGCCTTTATGGCTGGAACTTCATCTTCATCCTCATCCTCTACCACTAATTCATCTAGTGGTACATCCTCATCCGAGGCAACATTCAAGTTCTCACGGAGGATCATTCTAGAATATCACCCAAAATATCACTCTTCATAAATTGGTTGGAGCCAACTATCTTACTTGGGCACAATCAATCAGTTAGCCATCAATGGGAGAGGAAGATGGGTTATCTTCTTTGGAGAAACTTGACACCCTCACGGATGATCCAAGATATGCCCAGTGGAGTTGAGAATTCCATGGTCATGTCACTGGTTGATTAACTCCATGGATGCAAGTGTTGGGAGGTCCTTTATGTTTCTTCCAAGCGCAAGAAGTGTGCAGGAGGCTGTCGAGGACACTTACTCGGACATGGAGGATCATTCACATCTATATAACCTAAACTCTCAATTGTGGAAAATGCGGCCAAGGGGCAAGAAATGTCACCGAGTACTATAACCACATGGTGGGAATTTGGCATGAATTAGATCTGTTTGAAGAAGAATGATGGGCGGATCACGGGAGGCAGTGCAAGGTGCAGGAAGAAGGTAGAGAGGGGAGGATATTTGTCTTCCTTGCAGTGCGAACAAGGACCTAGATGAAGTCGGAGGAGAATTTTGGGAAAACATCCATTACCAAGTATGAGAGAAGTGTTTGCGAAGTCGGAAGAGAAGAAGGAAGAAGAAAAGTGATCTTTGAAACCAAGATTCATCCAAGGGAGAGGTAGAAGGATCTGCTTTGGTAGCAAGAAATTTGGAGAAGGGGATCGAAGAAAAGAAACAGGCCTTGGTGTGACCACCGCAAGAAATTAGGCCACACCAAGGAAACCTGGAAATTACATGGTAAACCACCAACCTTAAGAGAAGGGTTGGTGAGTACAAATCTGAGGAGAAGTAGGCCTTTCAAGTTAGCAATTCGGGATCGGGCGGACAACGGACAATCTCCCCCAAACGATCTTTCTTCCATGAAGGAGCAGTTGAGCACCTCTATAAGTTATACCAAAGCCAAGATTCTGCTAATCCTTCCTCAAACCTAGTTCGGATGGTAAAAACCTAGTTCGAGACAGTTGGTGAGTACAAATCGAGGAGAAGCGGGCCTTTCAAGTTAGCGGTCGGGATGCAGATCCCAAGAATAAGAATCTCCTTAGATGATTTTCTTCCATGAAGGAACAGTTGAGCACCTCTATAAGTTATACCAAACCCAAGATTCTCGCTAATCCTTCCTCAAACCTAGTTGCAATTAAAAACTCTGAGTTTCTCTCATTTATGCGACAAAGAAAATGATGTGTGGGCATCAGTTAGTGCCACAGATCATATGAGAAACCTCAAGTTCTTTTCAACCTATACACCTTGTAGAACTACTCTACAAGTGAAAATGGCAGATGGTTCATATTCTCTGTTATGGGAGTAGGATCAGCCTTTGGCACCTTCTTTAATATTGAAAAATGTCCTTCATGTACCTAAACTCTCTTATAATCTACTATCCATCGCATAGCTAGGGCTTGGTTTGATAGGTTCACAAGGTTTATGAGAAAGCGGGGATATCAATGAGCCCACTCTGATCATACTCTTTTTGTAAAAGGTCAAAGGCGAGGAAGATTGCCATCGATAGTATATGTAGATGATATCATATTAACGAGCAATGATGAGGAAGAAAGTACGGTCTAAAGCGGTTGGCCACAGAATTTGAAATCAAAGATCTTGGACAACTTAGGTATTTTTTGGGAATGGAAGTGGCTAGGTCACACGAGGGTATAGTAGTCTCTCAGAGGAAGTATATCTTAGATTTGTTGAAAGAGACAGGAATGAGTGCGTGTAAACCGGTTGATACTCCAATTGAGACAAATGTAAAACTAGGAGATGATATCAGTGGAAAACAGGTTGATAGAGGTAGATACCAGAGATTGGTGGGGAAACTCATATATCTATCCCATACAAGACCTGATATAGCATTTGCTGTGAGCCTAGTAAGTTAGTTTATGCATTCTCCAAGGCAGGAGCATGAGAATGCAGTGTTCAGGATTCTCAAGTACTTGAAGGGAACCCCGGGCAGTGGATTGTTCTTCAGAAAGAATGAGAAGAGAGATGTTGAAGCCTATACTGATGCAGATTGGGATGGTTCGATGGTGATAGAAGATCAACTTAGCTATTGCACTTACATATGGGGCAATTTGGTTACTGGAGGAGCAAGAAAGCGAATGTGGTGGCGAGTATGCAGTGAATTTAGAGCCATGGCACATGGAATTTGTGAGTTGTTATGGTTGAGAAAGGTTCTCAGGGATTTAGGCATAAAGACTGAAGGTTTTATGAAGCTGTTTTGTGACAATAAGGCAGCTATAAGCATTGCTCAGAATCCGGTGCAACATGACCGAACTAAACATGTTGAGGTGGACAGGCACTTTATTAAGGAAAACCTGGAGAATGGAGTGATATGTACCCCATTTGTATCTTCTAGAATGCAGGTTGCAGATATTCTCACAAAGGGATTGGCTAAACCACTGTTTGATGGTCATACAAGCAAGCTGGGAATGAAGAACATCTTCCTACCAGCTTGAGGGGGAGTGTTGGAATTAGATATTTAAATAGGATCGGATAAATATATGTATGAATTAGATATTTAGATAAGATCGGATAGGATTCCTAAATATATGTATTACCTTATTCAGATTAGGTAAGTTCAGTAATGAGATCCCTACAATCAAGGATCTTGTTACTGTGAATAAGTTAGTACTATCTCATATATAGAGGAGTCTTTGTAATCCTGGGGTGAATAAGTTAATAAGAATGAAGTTTATTCTCCTCTGTTTCTTCTAAATCTCACAGAAATCTTGGCAGGATGTGTACAAAATAAAATTACAAGGAGGGCTAGGCATGAAGGCAACAAGGCAACTCAACTAGGTTCTATTGGCAAAATTAGCTTAGAAGATCCACAGCAACAAAATGTCTTTTTTTCTCAACTTTCTTCATAACTAGATATGGCAACAAGGAAGATTTCTTCCAAGTCCGAACCAAAAATGGAGCCTCACAAGGTTGGATAAGCATAATATGGGGCAAGGACTTGTTGATCAAAGGACTCAAATGGAAGGTAAGTAAGGGAGACAAAATCCAAGTGAAAGATGATTGAATTCCAGATATATCAAACCCCCTTACAACAAGTAATTTGCTGCAATCAAACAAGCTTAGCCCCAAAGTGGCCAATTTGATAAATAATAGGAGGAATTGGAGGCAACCTCTATTAAGGATTTTATTCCCATCGGAGATAGTATCCTCCATTCTATCACTTTATCTGTCAAGGATGGACATAATGAGGACTTCCTATACTGGAGCAAAGAAAAAAATGGAAGTTAGACAGTCAAATCGGGCTATCACCTTGCTCATTCTATATTTGGCTTCAAGCACAGCCATCTACCTCACATGTAGGATATCACCAAGGGAAAAAGATGGATGTAGTTTTTTGGAAAAAAAATTTGGAAACTGAATTTACCCACAAAGATTATCTACTTCCTATAAAAGGCTTGTCCTAAAATCTGCCCCACAGCAGATCAACTCCTGAAAGAGGCCTAGTTGTTCCAAGATTTTGTGTAGGTTGTGGAACGCGAGAACAAAACATAACACATGTTCTGATCCCATGTAGCCTGGCAAAAAGAGTGTGAAGATGCTCTCCACTGAGTTTCAATTTTGATTTAGGTGAACCAATGGAATTTCATGACTGGTTTGCAGAATGGATAAACCAAGCAAATCACATGAAAGATGTGGTTCTCTCGGGCTACATCATATGGAATATTTGACTAACAAGATGCGATGCTTGGTGGAATAACAAAATCAGCCCACCAAACATCATTATGGAAAAGCTATGATCATGAATGCAGAAACAAGAAGGTGTACTTTTGGGGAAACCAGCAACGGCCAAATACCTCACCAAAGAGGCCAACAAGCTTCACAAAGTGTAGTCATAAACTCCAATATGAAATTTCTATGGAGTTGGGAAGATAATCTGAAGTCCATGTACTCCCAAGACTAAACGATAGTTTTCATAGATGGCTCTTTTCAATACCAAGGGGGAGAGGCAACGATGGCATGGGTGGCAAGGGACATAAAGGACCAGTTGTTGGCTTCTAGAGCTAAAAGGCTAATGGTTAAATGTGCACTCCAAGCAAAGGCAACTGTTATACTAGAAGCTCTAAGAGAAATGATACAAAGAAGATGGACCAAAATAACACTTCTAACTAACTGCTTGGTGTGTTTATAGGCACTGGCAAATCCAAAAGATGCAACAATCTCAATGTTAGACATAGTTAAGGATATTGCATATTTAGTAAGCTTAACTCAAGAATGTACTTTTGTCAAGTGCTCTAAAGAGCAGGTAGCAAAAGCACATAAGCTTGCAACAACAAACTACTAGTACTTTGTAATCTCCTCTTGTTCTTAATGAAATCTATTCCTAGTTGAAAAAAAGAAAAGAAAAAGTCTTGTTAATTAATATATCACTTCGTATTGAGTTTAGAAAAAAGAGGTGAAAATTTTTGCCACTAACTTTGCAACCAACATGCTAAGAGATTAAAGATACTATTCTTGCATATACTTGATAAAGGTTCTTGTACATATATATAATAAAACTAAAAAAATAATATAGTAACAAATAAATTATGGCAGTACTCAAGATTGTGTTGTTCCACGAGTGATGAAGCCATCATCCACCACTTAATCACAATCTGAATATCAAATTTCGATTCATTATTCAAGTCTTGGCTGTAAGATAAATTTTTGGGGTGGTTTTTGAAATAAGCACTCTATGATCAAATGGGTGATTTTAGGTTGTATAAGATTATGAGTTGATAACATATCCTAATACCTATCAAGCATCATGAAGGTTCAAAACCATGAGAATATGACTTGTAAATTACAAATTATATATATATATATATATATGTGTGTGTGTGTGTGTGTGTGTGTGTGTGTGTGTGTGTGTGTGTATTCTTATCTAATAAAATTATATGAAGAAACAAATTCTTTGAACAAATGTATAAACACAAATATATCATGCCTCATAAATTCTATTCACTTGGGTCAAGATTTCATATTAATTAATAGACATAACCTGCAAAAACGTAAAGAACTTTTTAGTCCCTCACAAAAAAAAACGAACCAAGCAGTACCTCACTTTTACACTTAAACTTTTTTAGTCCTTCCGTCGACTTCTGTCAAGATTTCCGTCAAATTTGCCTACATGTGCCCTATACGTGCTATATGTTGAGGGCTTTTTTGGAAAAACAATGGTCAAACTCTCTCATTATGGTCTGGGAGATGTTGCTCCAGAATCTCTGCTCTGCTTCTTCTTCCATCTCTCTTTCTAGTTTTGAGTGGGATGTATGGTCCTCCCAACTATAAACAAGTTGCAAAAACAGATCCATTATATAAAAAAAATTCTAATTTTTCCCAACAAAAAACACATTCTAATCAGAAACACAAGTACACGGGAAAACAAGATTTAGCAACCAAACTAGAATAATCCTCTGAATGGCTTCAAAATCGGAAGTCACAAAGTTCATTGCTTTCTCAACAATAAACTTCAGTGCCCAGAACTAATTAGTACAGCAAGTTTGTAACTTTCAGTTCCACTTGTTCAAGAGTTGATCTACTCCAAGATGTAATTTTGAAAAGCATATATATCCAAGAAAGAATTTAGTTACCGCAACAACGCCGTCTCTGGCAGACAACACAAGTATATCGGCGCAGGAAACAACACCAGGGCACTCCCTTTCCATAGCTTCTTTGATGTCCTCAATGTATCTGAAGTTCCTCATTCCAAAGCTCCTGTCTGTCTCATTCTCAGACAGGACCCTCCTGGTTGAATCCAGTAGCAGAGAAGCATCACACGACTTCAAAACAAAACACGCAAAGCCAATTAGCATCTCCATACAAGATCAATACTTTAATCTTATATATGCAGCATATCAACCACAAAAAGTGTGTAGTGTACCTCAACAAAGCAGTCATGGAAAATGTTTTTGAGCCAGGAGAATGCAGTGTTCTTGTGGCACTTGTAAACAAGCCTGACTTGTTCCCTGATGATGGCTTCAGCTTGAGGACATGTATCCTTGTAGAAGTTCATGAGAAGACCAGGGTCTTCTTGATCCTCATTCTCTGCATAAGCAGAGAATGCAGAGAATAAGAGGATGGCAAGGAAGAAGAAGCTCTGGAATCCATATTTTCAGTACACAGTTGTTATCTCTCCAGATTGATATCAAACCAATCAAGCTCCTATGCCTAAATCAAGCTATATCAAACCAATCACACACATTTCTCAACAAGTAGCAAGCGTAAAGTCTCCTTATATTGATCCGACGGAAAAGAACTTCCAATCCCAACATTCTCTGCCAGAGAATATTGCACGGTCTCATCCACACCAGCAATTTCAGCAGCAGTCGCATCAATTTCAGCAACCACAGCTGGTCCAGCATCAACGTCAGCAAAAGCTACAAAGCCAACAACAAAAGCTTTTAGCCAAGAGTGATGTATTTGGCAACTCTTAGCTCTCAAAAATTCGAACCCCGCCCTTTATTGATTTATGTTTTTGCCGTTGAAGCTGGGGAACTTGATTTTGGAAGAAGCACTGTGGATCTAAGCCACATGATTCAGGTGTCCATCAACAAAAGCTTTCAAGGAACAAGGGTAGGCAATGGGACGCCAGCTTTAATCTTTCTGGAAAAGCCAAGGGAGGAGAACTTCTTCTCAAATTGGGATTTCAGATTATGGAGAAAAATGGTGGTATTGGGATCTACATACATTGCATGTCTAACATACACAACCTCTAATTTAGCAATTAATATCGGGAGCGAATTGATTAACCAGAACCACAAAAATAAATAAAGATCAAACTTTTATAGCAGAATTTGGCGAAACACACACAAAACACGTAGTGACAAAAGCTTCAAGAAAAAAAGAACCCATCTTTTTTGGCTATCAAAAGAAGGAAATTAAACTATGACCCGTGCCCTAGCATCTTCGAACATTTAGAAAACCACAGAAATGTAACGAGCAATTGAATCAAAGTACGAGTCAAATCTGACCAATTCATTCCACACTAGAACCAGACAAGGTTCTGGCCACCCAACTAAACCCATTGAAAGGCAAACCATCTTAGAAGGCAATTATTTCAGTAAACAAACAATATCAGGAAAAGAAAAAACACCCAAAAAAAAAAAGTCTCCAACTTCCGACCAACACTAAAGATGATACTCACAGTGCAATTAGACCTATTATCTGGTATTTTTCTGGTTAGCTACTGAAATGAAAAGGAACTGAGGGGGTTTTTGGTTTGATGAGTTTTGATGGGTTTGGATTGGTTTTGGTAATTTGTTAATGTTTGGTACATGCCTTTGGATTTGTGTAATACTTTGGGGCCTCCTTTTGACAAAACCTTTGCATGAGGGTTTTAAAAAAGCTTCAAAACGACGTCGTTTTGGAGCAAAACCCCAAAAAAAAAAATTTTTGCGGATGTGATTGCGCGTATGTCGATTGGTATGCACATGTACCCCCATTTTACCCTTTTTTTTAAAAAAAAAAAAAAAACAAATTTCATTAAATTATAGAAAATATTTTTCTCTGAAATGACGCACTTTATTTATTTTTGAATAAGATATAATTTATTAAATATCATATAATGTAAAATAGTAATATTTTTATTATAATTTTAATATAAAATTTTAATATAAAATTTATTTATAAATTTATTATTATTAATATTAAATTTTAATTTTAATATAAAATCTATTCCATTCCATTACAAAATAATACCAAACAACATAATTATTATCATTCCATTCTATTCCAAACCTTTTCATTTCACAAATCCATTCCATTCCTAAACCCACCATTTATACCAAGCGGCCCCTGAGATCTGAATCATGTAGAGCAATTCAAGTTCTTCCGAAAAAGCCCTCATCATATAGCACATGCAGAACACGTGCCAGCAAAATTTGACGGAAATCTTGACAGAGATAAACGGAAGGACCAAAAAAGTTGAGGTGTAAAAAGAGAGGGACTGATTAATTCTTCTTTTTTTTTTGTGAGGGATCAAAAAAAATTTTCCTTCATATGTGAGGACGTTATTGTAGGTTATCTCTAATTAATAAGGGAGAAGATGACAAGGTAAAGTTTTGTTGATGGTGATGAATATGATAAGGTGAGGCAATAGCAAAATGGGAGCAATAGTATGGAGGGAGAAAGGAAGAAAAAGAGGAAAGAAGAAAAAAACAAAAAAGAAAAGAATAAAGAAATAAGGATAAAAATATGAATAGGCAATAAAAGAATTTGGTTCACTACAAGAAAAATGGCCTTTAGTGACGACAAAAATATCGTCACTAAAGGTCAATTTTTCGTCACTAAAAGCATTTAATGATGAAAAAAATTTTGGTCGCTAAAAGCATTTAGTGATAAAAAAAATTTTGGTAACACGGTCGTCACTAATGCTCCATCACTAAAGGGTTGTGACATCAGCAAAAAAAATGGTCACTAAATGGTTGGCTTTAGTGACGAAATGAGGTTGGGATGAAAATTAGTGACGAAAGAAAATCGTCACTAAAAGGGGAAAAATTTGTCACCAATAAGAGCATGCATACCAGCCCCAAAATGAAAGTGATTACTGCGGCCGCCACATTAGCAACAAATGCTGATGTGGCAGCTTCTAATTGTTTGTTCTGAGATTCACGGCCACGAACAGCCGTGAATTTTTTTTTTATGCTTTTTGTTGGTGAAAACGACGTCGTTTTCACCCAATGTAAAACCAAAAAAAAAAAAAAATTCAGCTGACAGGCACGTCAGCGTCTATCAACTGCATGGCACGTGTAAGTCTTTTGCAAAACCCACCACAAGTTTGCAAAGGGCATTTGACCTTTTTTGAAAAAAAATAAAATTTACCATTAGGTAGAAAATATTTTTCTCTACAAATTGAAATATACTTTGTCTATTTTTAGTGCAAGATTTGATTTATTTAAATGTAATATAATATTAAATTATAATATACTTATTATAATATTAAATCTATTAATATACCTATTAATATTAAATTTAAATCTATTAATATTAAGTTTAAATCTATTAATATTAACTTTTAATTGTAATATAATGTAAAATTATTTATACTTAGTTATAATTATAAAAAACTTGGTAATTTTTTAAAAATATAATTTTGTATAAAATTATTGCATGTGATGATTAAAATTTATATCTATTCATAGTTAAAAAAATATAAATAATTTTGTAGCCAAATCAATTACAAAATTAAAGAAATAATCACGTTTGTCTAAATGAAAAAGAATTTTTTATAATTAATTGATAAAGAATGTTTAATTTTTAAGTATTTTATATTTACTTACGAGTATTTATTTTAATGTTTTAGGTGTATTATTAAATTTTAATATTAATGTAATGAGAAATATTTTCCATTAATTGTTTTTAAGTAGAAAATGTATGATAATTAAAATTATAAATTGTATTATTAATCTAAAAATTTGATAGTGGCTATGTGAATAGTGAAACAACCTGGCCTTCACTATTTACATAGCAAACATAAAAAAATTACCCACGCTAATAAAAATTTTATGTTTAATTTATCGTATTTATCTGAATGTTTCAAGTATATTATTAAATTTTAATTTTAATGAAATGTAAATTTATTTTCCATTAATTGTTTTAAGTATTTCATATTTAATTTACAGTATTTATTTTAATGTTTTAAATGTATTGTTAAAAATGTAATTTTAATGTAATGAAAATTATTTTCCATTAATTGTTTAAGTATTAATTGTATGATAATTAAAATTATAAGTTGTATTATTAATATATTTTGAATTTGATAAATGAAAAATAGATAATATTTTGGAATTATTAATTTAAATAAGAAGTATTAAACATATTCAATAAATTGTGCAAAAGAAGGTAAAGGAAAGAGAAATTGGTTTGTGAATAGTAGAGGCTGGTCATTAACGTTGGCACTTTTTTTATGATGGTTGTTTGAATAGTAAAGGCTGTTCATAAGCTGATGTAGCGCTGATGTAGCGTGACCTTAGGCTAGCTGATGTTGGAACTAGTGTGGATGCCTTAAGTAAGAGTTGTCACTAAAAGTACACCGATCAACGCCTTTTGTGATGAACTTGTGACGACTAGTTTTCGTAACTGATTGGCAATTTCATTTGTGATAAAAAAAAATGTTCATCACTAAAAGTTTGTTGGGCAGTGTAATTAGTGACCTAAAAATTGTCATTAAATAGTGTTATTAGTGAAACGTTTAACAATAGTTGTATCGCGGTTTGTTTTGGTATCTTGTCACCAATAAAATCACCGTATTGATCATAATACTGTTCATCGTTGTAATACATATATCATCCAAGTCAATATAATAAAGACAATAACACTAATCATTGAACACCCAAAAATATTGAAATAGAAAAAGCAAAAGATAAATTTCATTAATTCAAATGACATTTTAATTTCTCAAAAAACACGAAAAATAATAGTCAAACATCCTAGTTATAACATGACAATACAATAATATCCAGACACTTTACACCCCACAAAATAAAAGTTAACACATCATTTGTTTGGTGTTTGGAAGCAAAAGAGACAAAAGGAATCAAATAAAGCTAGACAAGATCAACCAAAGGGCAATTTATGTTGCCTTCAATTTGTGGATGCTTGACTATGTGGTGGTGGATGAGTCTTTGTGAAATAAAATAAAAACACTGAATGTTAGTCATTGTTTGGAGCATTCAATGCAAGACAATCAAATACATGACCAACTACAACCTATAATTTCTATTCTTTTTTTGAAAAGCAACAACTCATACTTAATGCATGGCTCATTCCATCCAACAACAAAATTAGAAACAATCAGATTTTAAAACATCAAATTCCTAAGACATGCCTGTGATATTACTCATTCATGGAAATTCTTGAGCAGGCCCAAGTAATCCTCCTGTGCAAAGAAAGACCATCAAAATCTAAGATACTAAACTCCAACAAAAGAACAAATAAAGAAGGTAAGTTGCACAAAATGTTGTTGATACTATATATTCATAGCTCAATTATTTTATTCAAAAGTGATATAAAGATTACAATCCAGTCATATGTTTCCAATACTGAAAATAATCAGAAATTGGTACACTAAAGTTGTTGCCACTTATCCTTCTACACTATTTTCGAAAGCCAAGCCTTCAGCTGCATTATTCATAGTTTTGGATCAAATGACATTCCAAGTGACTCTCTTCTATTTTTAAGTTCATGAAAGCTGAAATTTTTCCATATAATGACCAAAAACCTCTATGACAGTGTACATATGAAAAAAAACCATTAAGTGCATAAATAACCCAATTTAAGCATAACCCATTAACATCAATAAATTGCACAAAAAATCAGACAAATTCACTACTTCAATCCACTTCAAAAACAACAATAAACCCAAACTAGAAAGGAATTTTTGCAATACAACAATTTGCCTTATATATAACTACAATGTATCTTGAGAGTCCATAAAACAGAAATGCATAAATGCAACTTTATTTCATCCTAACATGAAAAGATGGCTAATTTTCATTACCTCTTATCCGCATAGTCAGTTTTATTTCCAACCAGGACAATGATGACATCAATGCCTCTCTCAGTGCGAACCTCCTCAATCCACTTTGAAGTGTTCAGGAAAGACTACCAGCCTAAACCCAAAAATCACACCACTTACATCAAATGGAATATAACACCATCAACATTATAAGGCTAAAGAAGTTATGAAGTAGAAGAAGTACAAACTTGAATCGTTCTTGTCCAGCAATATCCCTACACCAGCATTATAGTTCATTCAATTACAAACAAATTTGATAATACTAGGCCATCAACATGAGAGATATTGTGAGATAAACCAAGTGTACAAAACATTGAATCATTTGTGTAAGGTGCAGAACAAGATGTTCAAGTAAATCTAGTTGAACATTCTAGCAATCCAACTATTGGATAGCACATTCCAACAATGTAGGTAATTAGCAATCTGATATGAATCTTAAACCAAAGAATAAGAATTCGAACCTATACTAGAGTGTTGGTCCTAGTATCGTCCTCTAGGTTGAACTAGTCTTCCTTTAGCAAGACACCCAATGGAATTATCAAAGACCTAAAATGTGAACTTTGACTATCCTTGGAACCAACCAGCACACTCAGATTGTTGAGGGAAAGAAATTCAACAAAATAGCTTAAACATGAACCTAAGAGGCTATCCTCAAAGACTCAAAACAAGTTCTAAACTAGAACTCAAACAAAAACTAAAAGCTCTAAAGTTTGTATTGTTCAAAGTCTTAATTTCTTGAGGCTGAATAGCCTCTATTTATAGATTACAAGTTGTAAGAATTAAGAAAGCTATTCCCTAGTTGGATTAGCTTTTTAGGAGACTAATTTAAGAAACTATTACTAAAAGTATTCTAATCTAAGAAAAAGAAATAGAACAAAATAGTTGCCTAAAGCTAAAACTAATCCAAGGCTGATTTGGATTTGTGTACTAGCCAAACTTGTGTTGCCTTCAAGCCTTGTGCTTTCCAATCTTGAATTGAATTGGGAAGCTTCTTTAAATCTTCTAGCTCTGAATTTGGAAACTTCTCTAAACATCATGGATATGGTCTTGGAAGCTTCTAATTTCGTTCATGAAGAAGAAATAATATTGTCTAAAGTTGAATCCAAGTGTGGGTTGGATTAGAGAAGTGAATGGCGGCTGAACTTGTTTTGCTTCTTGCCAAATTAGAACTTTCCAAATTCAAACTTGGATTGTGATGAGAAGTGGCCTAAGGATCTTGATTACACAGGTGAAAATCAGCCACACTCGATCCTTAATTCTTGATTCTTCATGGATGACTAGAATGACAAATGATGTCTTGGTTTTTGGATCAAGGTGTGGACGTCTCTTTGCAGGCGAATTCTCAACTAAACATCCAACTTGTGCTCTTAGAATTGTCTCTATTGAATTTGGTTGAGTTGACACGGCCAGATGGCTGATTTTTTCTGCCTTGGTTCTCATATTTTCATCACAATCTAATTTCCAAAGGTAAATCTACTTGTCTAAACCAAAGAGCAATTGTTATTTGTAATTCTATATAAAAAGAAACAAGAAGGAGAGCAGGCAAAGTGAGGGCAACATTATGAAAAAAGTACCCAGATCTTCATTTAGCAACACAATGTTAAACATGTTCGGGTCATAAATTTGAAGCAAACAATGGATTGACATTATGAACCAATTAATAGGGAGGAGTGTCAAAATAAACCAACCTGTTGTTGTATAGCAACTGAAATTTCAGCATCAATATGACGAATTTCACTATGTACTTTTTGTACAAGTGGCTCAATACCAGATAAAGATGCCTCTGCACACCAAAAACCTTCCACATATTCAAAAACCAGGAAGAAAGAAACTAAATTATCAATGGATAACAAAACTCTTTGATAACTCTAAAACCCATTTCAGTTCATAGCAACAGAATTAACTGCCTAAAAAACCTTATAAAAGCCATTAAAAAGATTGTGAAGCCAAATGTCAAAAGGTTAAAAGAAGAAAGTCCCAAAAATAAATTGCATAAATAACCCAATTTAAGCATAACCCATTAACATCAATAAACTGCAAAAAACAATCCCACAACTTCACAACTTCAATCCATTTCAAAAACAACAATAAATTCAAAAATTGGAAATAGCCCAACAGGAGTTTCAACCAACAATTAATGGAAGCAGTGGCGAATTTTCAGCCACAGTACCACCACAGAACAACAATAATGCAAAACCCACCATTTGAAAAATGCGAGAAAAATATTCGAGAAAAATTGAAGTCCAAAAAGAGAAAAAAAAGTCAGCTTTGGACCTTAGGCAGCAATGCAAAAAAATTACAAAAAAAAAATCAGAAAAATTTACGCCCAAAAGTTGATGGCACGAATGGTGATGGTGGTGGCTGCGGGCTCCCACTTTCCAAGCTCAACCGCGGTGGCTTTCAAATCTGAGAAAATATGGGGAAGGAGGAGGAACCAGCAAGAAATTGTGAATGGAACCACCAGACGACGACTTCAGCAATCTTGGTGGTACTGACCGGCGCAGGAGGGGACAACCGGATGAGATAAGGGTGTGAGGCTGTGGAAGAACGGCGGCGGGTTAGCAACAGGTGGCCATGGAGGAATTGAAATGCTGAGAAATGTCAGTTGTGAAGCAAGAAGATTGAAGCTTTATTTTTCAAGATGAAGCTTTATTCAAGCTTTATTCAAGCAAGAATATTGAAGCTTTATTACAGCTTTATTCAAGCAAGAAGATTGAAGAAGATTAAAACTACAGAGAGATATTTGGGGGTTCTTCACACTGTGGGTTAGCAGAGACCAGTTGAGATATGGAAAAGGAATTCCAATTTTGTTAAAAGTGTATTGGCAAAGGAAAAAACATTTTCAAACTATTGGATCTCCCAAAATTTGTTGAGTCGTGCTTGTCCTTTCAAACAATTTCGTTTTCCCATTTTTCTTTTTTCTAAACATTCTAGCTTTTTATTCAATTATTCATAATAAAAAATTTACTTTTTTTTAACTATAATCAATCTTTTACTTTACAATACTATATTGGTTTTAAAAAAAAATCTAACTTACATTTTTTTAAATTTTAATTTTTGAAAATGTTAATTAGTTATTAAATGGTTAAAGTGAAATTATTTTAAAATATTTTAGAGAAAAAAATAATATTTATATTTTCATGTTAATATTGAAAAAATTATGTATATTATATATTTAAGTTTATATAGATTATATATATTTAAAATTATATATTGCTTACTTAAAAATAAACAAATAGATAAAGAACTAACATGTGTGTGTGCATAAAACTATATGTATATATGTATTAAAACTGCTTATGTTATTTAATAATTATTTTTATTAAAACTATATTCTTTACTAACTACTATACATACTTACATACATATATATATACATGTGTGTGTGTATACACACACACATACACACATATGTATATGTATATATGTATATATACGCTCCTTCCGTCTCAAAAAAAAAAAAAGAATTCAGTTTCAAAAGTCAAAGCTAATATTTCACTTGTTTGACCAAAAAAATAAAAAGTTGTATATTAGTAAAATCTTTATTCTTCAAGTCATAACATAAATAAGCCAATGAAACTTAACCCAATAAAGAATATCTTAGTCCATTTGTTATTCTTAACCAAAGAATATCAATTAGTACTAATCAATAGTGTATTATAACACTAAAAAAATTGTGCAATTAATGTAAAATTATATGAACAAACAAATATGTTAGGGTGTCTTAGTACAATTATTATAAATTAAGAGTTATAATATACATAAGCTAAGTTTGGCATAGGGAAGAATATGCAAGTCCAATTATTATTCTTAGCCAAAGAAATTCAATTATAATTAATTTATACTGTATTTAAAAAAAAAAAAACTCTTTATGCTTGAAGTAAAATAATGTAGGCAAATTCATAATATTAGGGTGTACTAGTGCAATTATTAGAAATTAAGAACCAGAAATTTAAAATTTTAAGTTTGGCCCAATGAATAACTTACATAACCCAATCATTATCCTTAACCAAACAATTCCAACTATTACATAAGTAGTGGCCGATTAGAGAAGGCTTTGTTTGTTAATGTAAAATTATATAGACAAATTCATAAATATTATGATGTCTTAGTACAATTATTAAAAATTAAGAGTCATAATATAAATTAGTTAAGCTCGATTTAGTAAATAAATTTTTTAATCCAATCATAATTATTGGTCAATATTAGGGTGTCAACATATAATTAATGAAAATTAAGTATAATAATACAAATTAGTTAAGTTTGACCCAATGAAAAAAATTATTTAACTCAATTCTTATTTCTTATAATATAAGCCCAATTAATATAAAGTTAGGCCCAATCAATTTAACCCAATTACTATTTACATAATGTAAGCTAAACCATACTAATTTATATACAATATATATGTATTTCTAAACCAAAGCAAGCCCAATCATAGATCCATTTGTTAGCCCAATCATAATAATTTAGTGACTACAAAATATTGTCATTAAAATTCATAAATTTAATGACGGTTTTTTTTTTGTCACGAAAACACATTTTGCAATTTTTTTGTGACAAGTGGAGTCACCATTACCAATACTTGTCATTAAATGTGATCAATTTTTAGTTGTCTTTTTTCGCACTGCAACAATTAGTGATGAACTAGTGACAACTTATATTTTAATGTCATTAAAGGACATCATTTAGTAACAATTTGGTGACCGCTTTTTCACGTCGTTAATGATGAATGTATTTGTGACTACATTTTTCTTGTTACTAAAGGGTAATTTTAGTAATGAAAAATGTTGTTGTCACTACCTTTTTAGTCATTAAAGGCCATTTTTCTTATAGTGTAATTTTCTTTAAATTTACAATATTCAGTCTCATAACACACAAAATAAATATTTTATATTTTCATATTTGGTAATATTATACACTAAAACTATATATGTATAAAAATATGAATTAGAAGATTATAAAATTTTATTTTTATTGTGACTATTTTACTAAATAAATTTTCCTTTGAGAAAAAAAAATCATTTTTATAACACACTAACAAGATAATAATTTTTTATTTTTGAATTAATGATATTTCACATATATCCATATAATTAAGAATCTAATTAAAAATGTTAGTGACGACAAAATATCATCACTAAAAGACATTCAAATTAGTGATGACAAAAAGTTTGTCACTAATGAATAAATCAAATTAGTGACCACAAAAGTTCATCACTAATGAATAAACATTACGCTTTTAGTGACGATAGTGAATCTCGTCACAAATATTTCGTCACTAATTGTGTCTAATTGGCAGGAAACCTTTCCGCCAAACTCTTTAGTGACAACTTTTGGAGACTCATCACTAAAGTTGTGAAGTAGATGTAAAATTAGTGATGAAATTTTTTTTTTGTCACTAATGGTGGTATTTAGTAACAATTTTTTTTTTCTTTACTATGTTTTTCGTCATTAAATGCCAAGTTTCTTGTAGTATTAATTTAAACATATATTCATTTGATCAATTTAAACATTTTTATCATTATTCATTTTATTTCAAAATAAGTTACTTTGGCCATAATTCTTACTATATAAAAGATTAAAACTGCATTAAATAATCTTTTTTTTAATATTTGTTTTATTTTCGCATTAATACATTTATCTTGGGAAATAGCGAATGAGGAATTTGATAATCAAGAATTTCAAAAGTTCAGAAATTATAAATTACTGAAAATACGATAATAAGGAAATATTTCAAACTAAGTACTAGTAGTGATGGATAAATATCATAATCCAATACTGAATAGAAAGTTAATCGGCAGTGCTAAACGAAATTAATTATGTGTTAATTAAAGAATGAAAATACAAAAATATATTCCTTAAATAATACATTAAGCATTTGCAATTCCAAATCCAAACGAGAATCGTAAATTACCGTTTTAAGCATTTTCTTTTCCAACTATGAAACTAATGAAAGGAAAAGTTCCCGCCACTTCTATATAATGAACCTCTGAGTCTCTCACGGCTTCATTACCAAATTTCCTTCAATTCCATCAAATCAATTTCCGATTTTAAATTTCATTAGATTTTGATTCATCCAGCCTGCAGCCATGACTAACAAATCTGAACCCAGGAAGGATTTCAGCACAGCGATTCTGGAGAGGAAGAAATCGCCCAACCGGCTTATCGTGGATGAAGCAGCCGACATTGATGATAATTCGGTCGTCCTTCTATCACAAGATACCATGGAGAAGCTTCAGATCTTTCGGGGTGACGCGATCTTGATCAAGGGAAAGAAGAGAAGGGACACCATCTGCATAGCGCTTGCTGATGATCAAGAGAACAGTGATGAATCGGCAAACAAAATCAAGATGAACAGGGTTGTGAGGTCGAATCAAGGGTTCGTCTTGGAGATTATGTTTCAGTGCATCAATGTGATGAAATTAAGTATGCAAAAGGTGTTCACATCCTTCCCATTGATGACAGTGTTGAAGGAGTCACAGGAAGTCTGTTTGATGCTTATTTAAAGCCTTATTTTTCAGAGTCAGGGGCATACCGTCCAGTTAGGAAGGGAGATCTCTTTCTTAGGGAGGTATGAGAACTGTGGAATTCAAAGTCATGGAGATTGACCCTCCTGCGGATTATGCTCTTGTTGCCTATGATACTCGAATTTTCTGCAAAGGAAAGCCGGTGCGTAGGGAGGATGAAGACAGATTGGAAGAAGTTGGCTACGATGATGTGGGAGGTGTTCGTAAACAGATGGCTCAGGCTCCATTTGGAGTGTGATATATTTGAGAAAAGTTGTATTGGAATGTATGAAAATTTTGGTAGGTATTTTTTGGATAGAAAAAGTATTTTAGAGGAAAAAATGAGAGAGAAATTTTTTTTAAATTATGTGAGAGGAATTTGAGTGGGAAAATTTAAAATTTAAATTTTAAAATAAAAATTTATTTAAAGTGTGATGTTTTTATTTGAGAAAAGTATCTACTTTTTCTATTTGAGAATAAAAATGATTTGTCCAAATGGAGCCTTAGATTCGCGAATTGGTGGAGTTGCCCCTGAGGCATCCACAGTTGTTTAAGACCATTGGTATCAAACCTCCAAAGGGAATTCTGCTCTATGGTCCTCCTGGAACAGGAAAAACCTTGATAGCCCGAGCTGTGGCGTATGAAACCGGGGCTTTCTTCTTGGTTATTAATGGACCTGAAATGATGTAAAAAATGGCCGGCGAAAGTGAGCAATTTGAGGAAAGCTTTTGCGGAAGCCGAAAGGAATGCACCGTCTATTATATTTATCGATGAGATTGATTCCGTTGCTCCTAAACGAGGGAAGACAAATGGAGAAGTTGAACGGAGGATAGTGTCCCAGCTCTTAACACTAATGGATGGACTCAAATCCCGTGCCCACTTATTGTTATGGGAGCTACCAACCGCCCCAATAGATTGATCCCGCCTTAAGAAGGTTTGGGAGATTTGATAGGGAAATAGACATTGGTGTTCCGGATGAAGCTGGGCGTCTTTTGAGGTTCTTCGTATCCACACGAAGAACATGAAATTATCTGAAGTGGAACTGGAGAGAATTTCCAAGGATACTCACGGTTTTGTTGGTGATGACTTAGCAGCTTTATGTACTGAGGCTTCACTCCAGTGCATAAGAGAGAAGATGGATGTGATTGACCTGGACGATGATTCTATTGATGCGGAGGTACTCAATTCCATGGCTGTTACGAATGAACATTTGGAGAATGCACTTGGACCAATCCCTCTGCTCTGCCCGAAACTTTGGCTGAAGTTCCAAAGATGAGCTGGGAGGATACTGGAGGCCTGGAGAATGTCAAACGAGGCCTTCAAGAGACAGTTCAGTATCCCGTGGAACATCCAGAAATGTTTGAGAAATTCGGCATGTCCCCTTCCAAGGGAGTTCTTTTCTACTGTCCACCTGGTTGTGGGAAAACTTTGCTCGCCAAGGCTATTGCTAATGAGTGTCAAGCTAACTTCATAAGTGTCAAGGGTCCTGAATTGCTTACCATGTGGTTTGGAGAGAGTGAAGCGAATGTGAGAGAACTGTTTGACAAGGCTCGCCAATCTGCTCCTTGTGTCCTCTTCTTTGATGAATTGGATTCAATTGCTACTCAGAGAGGAAGTCGTGTAGGTGATAGTGGAGGTGCTGATAGGGTATTGAATCAACTTCTAACTGAAATGTATGGAATGAATTCGAAGAAAACAGTTTTTATCATTGGCGCCACGAACAGGCCTGACATAATTGATCCTGCTTTATTGAGGCCTGGCCGACTTGATTAGTTGATTTATATCCCTCTCCCTGATGAAGATTCTCGGCATCAGATATTCAAGTCATATCTCAGGAAATCTCCTGTCTCTAAAAACATAGACTTGAGAGCACTAGCCAACTATACTGAGGGCTTTAGTGGAGCTGACATTGCTGAGATATGCCAAAGGGCATGCAGATATGCCATCAGGGAGGACATTGAGAAAGATATTGCAAGGGAGAAGAGAAGAGACCAAAATCCCAAGGCCTTGGAGGAGGACAACATTGTTGATCATCATGATCAAGTTGCTGAAATCACTGCTGCTCACTTTAAGGAATCAATGAAGTATGCTCGTCGGAGCGTCAGTGATGCGGACATAGCTAAATATCAGGGATTTTCTGAGACCTTGCGGCAGTCCAGAGGAGTGGGTGGTCCTGAATTCCGATTCTCAGACTTCGCACAAGCTGCTGGTGGAGTTGATGATGATTGCTTGTATCAATAGAGTTTCGTTATTTTGTTTATTTTCTCTTTTGTAATTTTTGAATTTTTGTAATGTTGAATTTATTTTCTCTTTTTCTATTAATCAAAAATATTATAATTTTGAAACTTTTGCCTCCACTAATTAATTTTTTGCACACTACTGTCTCCATTAAATTTTGCTCCCTACTTAAGTTAGCTTATAAAACTTTTACATAAGAAAAGTGCGTTGTTTAGTCTATATGTTTGCATAAATAATTGTTCACATAATAATATGGTTAATCAACAAGAAATTGCAAATTAAAATAAAAATAAACTTTTGTTCATTCAATGAATTCATTCTCAATCTTAATAGTTAAATAAAAATTTTAAAAATTATAACTTTTAGATTTACCTATAAAATAGAAAAAAATCTGTTAATGATAAAGGCCAAATTAAACTATTAATACAAGTTCTTTTATTTGAAATCCGCTCGAAAGAATTTGGCATTTTAAGTGCTAAAATCATAAATGCTCAACCAAGAAATTCAAAAAGAACTAAAAATATGGCATATAGCGACAAAATTATTATAATCCATCCATCTAAAAAATGTATTATACATTTAATGACTATTAAATGTACAAATTTTTATTTTTATCTTTATTTTTTAATTTTAGGTCATATATGATCATTATTAGTAATAATAATGTAGCACTTTTATTCAAAAGTAGACCCCTTTTTAGGAGAAAGAAAGATTTTTAAAAAATGAACTCTTTCTTTTTAAATAAAAAAGTATAATGTAAAAATATAATTCAGTAATTTTTTACTCTTATTAACTTACATTTCTAGCTCTGCCCTTGTTTTTTGCCTTACTACTTTTTTATATTTAGATGCCATTGGCCTTTTATCTTGTCTATATACAAGGAATGTTATTCTGCTAGGGCTCATTAGGTTGGTAAGAAAGTAAAATTATGTGAGTATATGATTTTTAGAAAGTTAATTGCGACGGAAATGAATACCTTTTCTAAAGAATTTGAACCATAGGAATTTCATTTGAAGAATTTTAAATAGTTACCTATGTTTGGATAGATAAAAATATCTAAAGGAAGTTGATATAATTCATATTTCACTATTTCGTTTAAATTAATGAATCACAAATATATTTTAATTATGATTTAGTTGACGTATATATCTATCATCATTATTCTATTTATTCTATATCAATAATATAGACAATGCTTTTGGTCTTTAATCAAAATATAATTTAGCATTTTAAATTTTGTCGGTTGTAATGTATACTAGTTTTTAAAACCAAGAGAAAGAATACCAATTTTCTAAGAATTTTGTGCACAAACATATCTTTATAGTTAATAAAGAGTTCATTTATTAATATTACCACAATACATGTTTATACTAATAACTAACGAAAATTAAAAAGAATATATTAAAATTAAAGAAATAAAAGTATCAAAAAAATATAAAGAATTAGTGTAATGAAAATTAAAATTGATAAAGAAAATTAAAAAAATATAAATACAAAGAAAAATATAAAGAAAGTGGTTCAAATAACAAAGGTACAAATAAACTTATATTTTTATTAAAAAAAAAGAAGCACGATGATGATGTTAATAATTTAGTAGCAAAATTACCAAAATATATATATATATATATATATATATATATATATATATATACCCTCATTTAGGCTGAGATCAAACTACAGTTTAAAAGATTTCATGTGAAAAAATAGAAAATTACATAATTTCTTTAATAAATTTTGAATTTGAATAGAAAAATTTTTTTAAATAAAAAAATTAAAACTAATGATAATTAAAATAGAAGATTAGATTCGTAATATTTAAAAATAAGAGATGTATAAGAGTTAAAAGAGAAAGAATAAATGGAATAAAAATTGAAATTAAAACTATGTTTATTTAAATTAAAATTCTAAGAAAATAATCAGAATAATAACTTCTACTAAGAATTCAAAATTTTTGAATATTGTATTTTTTTTTATTTTTTTTAGAAATCTGATTACTTTTCAAGAAAATTTAAAATCAAAACAAACATAGGAAAGAAAATAGATTACTTTACCAGATGAACTAAACACTGGAATTTAAAAATAGAAAAATAGATTACTTTTCAAATTAAAATTTTTTCCCAACCAAACAAAGCCTAAATGTTTTATGTTGGTTGTTGATAGATTATCACGTAAGCTACCCAAAAATGTTATTTTGGAGCATTGTAACTCCAACTGTTTTTGAAACCATGGATAACTTATATGATTTCAAAAGTTAATCAAACTTTTACTACTTTAAATGAAGAATCTTAAGTTTTCTTAAGAAGTAGAACTTGAACACCAAATTTATAGTAAGTATGCAAGAAATCTGAATCACTAAGAATTGGGAAGAAAGAAAGAGAATAATAGGTGATTAGATCCAAAGTGCATAAGTATAATTGAGAAGGTTGAGTTCATGAAAAAACTTATGAAGAGCGTGCATTTTTATGAAGAACTTCTACTTATTAAAAGTCATTTCACCATAGTCCAATTAATATAATAGTTAGTTTTAGTTTTTGGTCTTTTAATTAGGCTCATAAGTCATTAATATATATGGACTTAATTTGTAGTCTTTTTATCAGTGTTAGGACTGGGCCAACTTTAGTATAGTTTGGCCAAAATTTATTCAAAATTAGGCAACAAAATTATTAAGAAATTGTTTAGACATTTTTAGACAATCTTTTGTTGAAAAAGTTCTAGGCAATTTGGACTGAATGACCACCCCTTGTACTCTTATATAGGGATGTTCTAACGTAATGAAATTCATCATTGAAAAATTAATCCTTTTGAGAGTAAAGACAGTGAATCTCAACCTCTATTCTTGTGAGAACAATTTGGGTTTATCAAACTTGACCATTTTGTGGTGCCATCAATTTGATCAACCTAGTTAGATCTTAGATTGTGACAATGCTTCTTCCATCTTTGTCTTTCTCACAGGTCTACTTATTTTTGAGGGGTGGTTCTTGAGACTTGGGTGGATTGTTCATGTACTACCATAGTTATCAGACTCAGACCGGTCATCAACTCGGTCGAGGCTTCGGGTCAACGGGCAATAGTTCAACCGGTGGGTCAAGGTTCAATCGTGGGTCAATTATAAAATTAATAAAAAATAAAAATAATATCAATCATCATCATCATCATCACTATCATCACCTTTATCCCAAACTAGTTGGGGTCGGCGGTTGATGAACCCAAAGACATAAATTTATAAAATAAAGAAAATACAATAAAATAAATAGATATATAAATAGATTAAAAAAATAAATAAAAATGTTAAAACTATAAAGGGCAGTTGAGACCACTAGAGTTTTGCTCTTTCACTACACTAATAGTTTTCCTCCACTCTGTTCTACTACAAACTAACCGCCAATTTATTTCCAATTCCATTAAATCTTGTTTTACTACTTTTCCCCATGTAACTTTCGGCCGACCTCTTCCTTTCTTCCCATCATACTCCTTATAACAAACCTCTGTTCTTACCGGTGCATCTATAGATGGCCGAAGAATATGCCCAAACCATCTCAATCTATGTTCTCTCATCTTTTCTGCCACCGGTGCTACTCCAACTCTTCGTCAAATATCCTCGTATCTCATCTTATCCATTATTGTCTTACCACTCATCCACCGTAACATCCTCATTTCTGCTACTCCTAACTTATGCTCATGTTGTCTCTTTGCTGGCCAACATTCAGCTCCATATAACATTGCCGGTCTTATAGCTGTTGTATAAAATTTTCCTTTTAACCTAATCGGGATTTTGCGGTCACACAAAAACCCTGTTGCACTTCGCCATTTCATCCAACCTGCTCTAATTCTATGGTTTACATCTTTATCAATCTCTCCCATTTTTTGCAATATTGATCCCAAATATCTAAAAACATCTTTCTTGGGTATCTCTTGTCCAAGTATACTCACGGAATCTTCGTCCTCACGTCTTGCCATGTTGAATTCGCACTTCATATATTCAGTCTTATTTCAACTTAACGTCAATCCTTTTGACTCTAACGTGTTTCTCCATATTTCTAATTTAGCTTCTACCTCTACCTTTGTCTCATCAATAAGCACAATATCATCTGCGAATAACATACACCATGGCACCTCATCTTGGATATCCTTTGTCAACTCATCCATAACTAGGGCAAAAAGGTAAGGACTCAGAGCAGATCCTTGGTGTAATCCTACTGTGATTGGAAAATAGCTTGATCTTCCATTACAAGCTTTCACGCACGTAGTAACACCATTATACATATCCTTGATAACCTCTACATACTTTGAGGGGACTTTCTTCTTCTCAAGTACCCACCATAGAACCTTTCTTGGGACCCTATCATACGCCTTCTCAAGATCAACAAATACCATATGTAGATCTTTCTTCTTTTCTCGATATCTCTCCATCAACTGTCGTATCAAGAAAATAGCCTCCATGGTAGATCTTCCCGGCATAAATCCAAATTGATTTACGGAGACCTTCGTCTCTATTCTCAAACGATGCTCAATAACTCTCTCCCACAGTTTCATTGTATGGCTCCTTAGTAATTATGTTGTTTGGTATTATTTTTGGTTATAAAGAAAATGAAATCAAAATTAAAATTTAATATTAATATTTTAAAAATAATTAATATATTTTTTAAAGATAAATATATTATTATTTTATATTTATATTACATTTAAGAAAATCAAATCTTGTACTAAAAATAGGCAAAGTACATGTCAATTTGTAAAGAAAAATATTTTATATTTGGTAGTGAAATTTGTTTTTAAAAAGAAAAAAAAAAGGTGACGCGCTTGTCAGTTGCAAAATTTTTTTTTTAAATTGTATCAAAACGATGTCGTTTGGTGTCTTTTTGAAGCCAAACGACATCGTTTTGATCATCTGAAAAAAAAAATTAAAAAAAGGACCGATCCAACATCAGACTCGGACTGGTCTAGGTCCGGTTCACTAGTTGAAGCGGCCGGTCCGAGCTGAGTTTTATAACTATGTGTATTACTTGGTTTGCAACTTTGAGGTGTACGTTATCTAGTATCAAATCTTTTGGTAAATTTCTTGAATTTGTATATATATCAAATCTTGGCCCAAAATCCAAAATTATATCTTTCAAATTGCTTTTGGTTATTGTTTAGTAGCATAGTAATATAATCAACTTTAGTCGTTCAAAACCAAGTTAATCTATTATATGCTATCTTGTGTTTGAATTGGTGTATTTTTTCTAAGGAGTGTTCTTCCTTGAACAAAAGAAAAAATATAAAGAAAAATAAGAAACTTGAAAGGGTTGAAAGAAAAAAAAAAAAAAGATTCAATACTATTCATAAGCACTGTTCACTTGAATTTTTCACTAATATTGTTTATCAATAATGTTCATACCATGTTTTCTGTTTCCAAAGTTGTTAATTCTTGTATAATAAATTTTGGCAAGTTATCTTTTGCTTCTTTTTCTTTTCGTAACATGTTTTGGTAGTTTAAATATATTGTGTTTCCTTTTTTCCTGTGGTTGCATAGTTTCCCTTTTCCTTTTCTTGTGTATTTTTTCGTTCTTTTCTAATCTTTGTTCTTATTTGACCTATTAGCTAGGGATGGAATACACAGCTAATCTCTAGGATCTTTGTGCAGCCAGAGGCAGAGGCAATTATGTGACTACCGCACGGACTAGTTGGAACTCAAGACAAGTTAGTTTGGCATTTGACCTTCACGAGTTGTTACACAATCAAATCTGCATATCAACACGTTAAATGGGAACAACGACAGTGGCATGATGGAGCTAAAGGAAGTTGTAGTGGAAGTTTGAGAAGAGCAATGTGGAGGTTCAACTAGCGATTAAATATCAAAAATAAGTTGAAGCATTTTTTTTGGCGGTGTTGCCACGATATAGTTCCAACGAAACAAAGCTTCAAAGTGGGCATCTGGTCGTAGATCCAATTTGTCAAATGTGTGGTCAAAACGAAGAGACTTTGGAACATATGCTGTTTAATTGTACTAGAGCACAATTGGTTTGGTGCATTGCCCCAATGTAATGGCATAGACAAGATATGGAGGTATTGAGTTTTGAAAGGTGGTGGCAGTAGGTTAGTCATAGTAAATATGATCCGCTTCGGCAAGAATTGAGTTAGCTTACTGTCTATCTTTTGTGGATGTTGTGGAAATCTAGGAATTTATGGGTGTTCAAAAAGGAATAGATAGAGGAAACGACAGTTGTGGATTTGGTTGTGGAAAAGTGGCTGGAGTTTGACCAGGTAAGGACAAGGACGAGTCTTGTGTAACTAAGAACGTGAGTAAGTTTGTTCAGTGGTTACATAGGTCTGGTGGGTGGAACCATGACAGTTGTTAGATTGGCTATGGTGACCTTTTATAGTATAAGGAGGTTAGCATAATTACTCTTCAACTGTGTAGTTTTTTGGGAAATTTTTTGTATGTAGGTGAGTTCAAGTGTGTTACGTACGCCTTGGCTGTTTCCCAGGGTCAAGGAGGGTTCAGAGTAAGAACCATTGTTGTACCTGTTAACGGTTTTGGCAAACTTTAATCTAATGATAGCATTTTGAAAAAAAAAATTATCCTTTTTATTATTCATGAAAAATTTCATGCACAAAAATTCAAATTTTATCGTTCTGATACCAATGTTAACAAATCACACATGCCTATTATGATAGCAGCGAAATAAAAAATATATATAATTTCCTTATTATAACATAATTTTTTTGACTTTTACGTATAAATTGTAAATTCCTTGGGAGTAGTCTAGTTTTGACATAGGAAATGATGTGAACTAGCTTTGCTATAAGAACGTGGTCAACCATAGCCGTACAAACGTCTAGCATCTAATGATATTCACACGAACTTGTTCTTGGAGTCCTTTTGGGATTGATTGACACCAAATCAATATGCTAAATCCTACGAGCTACTAAATTGTTCTTGGAGTCCTTTTGGGATTGATTGATACCAAATCAATATGCTAAATCCTACGAGTCACTAAGTACACTTGAAACCATACTCTAGCAAACAAGACTAGAAAACTCTTTTCTTACCAGTTTTTCTAAACACTCTCATTTTTTCTCTCTCTATCATAACTCAAAACTTGATACCCTCTCTTATATAGGGAGTCCATGTCTATTCAAAAGGGATAACAGACTCTATTAAGATAGAATTTGTTCAATATACATGAATCAAATAACAGACTCTAACAACCAAAATTGTCTTAAAAACTTTATCTGATAGTGCCGGTTAAAACCGTGTAAAAGCATAAGTTAGATATGATTACAAACTCTAACAACCAAAACTGTCTTACAAACTTTATCTGATAGTATCAGTTAAAACCGTGTAAAAGTATAAGTTAGATACGATTTTCCCTTTTTATATTACTACAATATTTTAAAAGAAACTACAATACCCCTTTGGTAAGAGATATTTTGGAATTTATTATTTCACATATTACCCCCAATAATTATCATATAATTATTTAATCATTTTAACCCAATAACAAATTTTTATGTGTGTGACCTTTTAATCAAAAAGTAACAATTATTCTTGCTTGTTAATTAATACCTGGTTATCAATAGGAAAAAAAAAGTGTGAAGGGATCAGGACAAATTTGTAAGTATTGAGTTTCTACGTAATAATTAGAAAGTCAAACGCCAACGATGGTACCAATATGTAGAAATTAGTAGAAGAGATAAAGAGAGAGAGAGCGAACCGTACAACTTTAAAAGGAAAACATCGCTCCTTCTATATGCTTGAATTCAACAATTGATGTGCTTAATCTACTTTATTTTATTTTTTTTCAAAAGTTAGTATTTATATTAACCTTGTGATAAAAAGGCAATCATTATATAAATGATCCAAAATTGAACTCTCTTTAATTTGTATATATGTTAAGACAACATTACAAACGAAAAAAAACACAAAAGTAAAACAACCTAGTTTGTAAGATTCCCCTTTGTAGACATTTTGAAATTACAAACGGCCAAAAGAGTTATTAGATTCTTAGCCATAACTCTGCCTATGCATTTTTTGATATTGTCCAATTCCTCTTTCCAAGTTAGGGACAAATACCTCCAAATATAAAGGACAAACTCTTAATAAATAGGAACATAACTCCAAAAAAAGACAAACTCTTAATAAATAGGAAGATAACTTCAAAAAAAAAATTGATCACACCAAATTCGCACCTCAGTTGCGCACACTAACTTGACAGAGAAGGGCAGCCGCCCACGGACAAAGGCTTAATCTACTTTATTGAAACGCCAAATTATGTCGTTTTAGTGCAGGAAATAGACAAAAATCTTCTTGAGAATCAGTGCTGCTTGATGAATTCGGCAATTACACTTAACAGTTTTTCAGTTTCAGCAGCCGTATTAGGATCTGTGTGGACGGCCATTTCGTTAAGGTAAAAGCTGTGACCGACACCAGAGTTGATCAACAAGTTTACTTCCTTCTTCGCTTTCGTCATAGCCTCATAAAACTCCATTTCAGTGTCTTTGATGAGATCATTTTCAGCCACGCAGTAAAGAAACGGCGGAAGATTTAAGTCCTCAATTTTGGGACCAGTGCCCCCCATAGGACATGTTATAGGATGATCTTTATTGCTTCCAGGAGGCAGAGCCAGTTGGAGAAATTTGTCCACCATTTCCAAGGTCAAAAATGGTGACTCGGGTTGCTCCAACTCTGACTTGCTCCTGACTGACCGAACGAATCCGGGATGGATTGGGATTGCCCCAGCAAGTCTGAGAGGACTCAGGTCTTCCTCCCCGGCTCGTAGAGCCACTTGGTAGACTACGTTCCCACCTGAGCTATCGCCAATAAGGAACACACGGCCAAAATCCGCATGTAATCCTATCCAGGCCTCTCGATCTGTTTTACCTCGAGCTAAATCTCTTAGCCAAAGCAGAGCTGAATATCCATCATCACATGCTGCAGGTAGCCGATGCTCAGGTGCTAGCCGGAGATAAACTGAGACAATTATGGCTCCAGCTGAACGTGCCAGCCTCGTATAAACAGCGTAGTACATGTGCCAATCTGCTTGGCTAATGCAAAATCCGCCTCCGTGGAAATGAAGTATGATTGGAAGGTTATTTTCACGGTTTGGTCCATCAATTTTTTGTGGGAGATAGATTCGTACTCGCAGACCCGATTTTGCATCGATTTGGACATCTTTGGTTGCTACTCCGTCAATGAATTCTTCGTGAGGAAGCACTGGATCGGACATGAACTTCACCTCTGGTGGTCCAACCCATGTCCTGTCTACACTGCCATCATCAAAGATTCTAAGCCATCCCGAGACCTCTTCAACAACTTTTTTCTCAAGGATCATGGTGGTTGCAGTGTTCTAATACCAGTAATATAGAATCAAATATCTGCTGATCCCCAAATTGTCGCTGCTTGAGTAGTGAAGTGAACATGTTATATTTATATTGTGGGTTGAAGGATTTTTTTACTGGTGCAAATAATGGCCTTTTGGCCTTTTCGAGTAGACAAAATTGGAAAAGTAGGTGGGTCAGTCAAGCCACTCCATCGTGACTCAGCCATTTTCGGTGATAAGATTAAAAATAGTACTACGTGGGGCAGGTATCTGTAATTCTTTTATTGTGTACAAATGTTTTTTTTTTTCGTTTGTCAGCAATTTAATAATCAAAGAAATTTTACTCTCCAAATTTCATTCTCAAAGGAATTTATTATTAGAACTTTTCTTTGTAAAAAAAAAAAAGAATGTACTTTTGAGCAAAATTAGAAAAAATTCATATGTCATCACTATTATATAAAGGAAAAAATTTACCAGTCGTTTTAATGTAATTATGATAAATATTAATGATTAAATTATCTTTTTAATGTTATATAATATTATTATTAGTATCAATATTTAGTAATTAGAAAATAATTAAAATTCTAAATATTACAAACTCTTAAAAAGATTATTTATTTCCTATCCATTAATTTTTAGTAATTTATGTTTTTTTTATAGTTAATTAGTTTTTTTACTTTCTAGTAGTAATTAAAGAAGAATTTTCATAGTAATATATATATCGTTAATTAAAATATTACTATCTACTTTTTTTAATTTTACTCTTTATTTTTTCTTTTGTGACCTTATCTACTTTCCTCTCCCCCCCCCCCCCCCCCCCCCCACAACAAAAGTTGACATGTCTTTTTATGTTTTGAGTTTTGAATACTATGAATTGTACTTTTGTAAGATTATTTCACATTTATTTATAAAAGTTTTAGTTATTTTTTTATGATTTTTTAATTGATTAATATATTTATTTCTAGGGATTAGTCATTTACTTTATCTATATATAGAATTTCAAAAGATTAGTACTATGATAAAAGTTAAACTTACAATTAGTTTTATGATTTATATGCAAAGAGTTTATAATTTAGTTTTTTACATTTTATACTATTTTTTAAAATTATAATCATTATTTAGTAGTTTTATTTTAAATATTTTTTTTACCATAGTCTATGAATTCATATACTTTTATTCAACAATTATTATTTCATACTTTTATTAATTTTAATTGTTTGAGAATTTCTCTTTAACATTTTTTAATTTCTATTTTCCCTAAATTGTAACAATATATATTTAACAAATTATCAACAAAATTGCTGAACAACCCATGCCTTGCATGGGAATCCTGCACTAGTTTTTATTAAAAATAGGAATGTAGGTTTCAATATTACAAATTAAGAATGAATATGCAAAAATGATACATTTAATGATATAGTAAATATGTTTTAGACTAAAAAATATTAAATTTAATTTCTTTTTCTTTCCATTGAAATCGTTCTACTTTAATTTTTTATTTGTCACATTATAGTATATAGTCAACCTGTTTTTCTCTTTGAAAATTATTATGTGCCCCTCATATATTAGATTGGAAAAAGAAAGTGGGGCTGTTTTCCTCCTTCTAACTTTAATAAGAATTGTTTTGCACGAGAGTATTTTGTGCAGATATAAGGGATTGAAAAATGTACGCCAATAATTCATTTAATTAATACCTATATAATTAGTAACACGTGGCACTCCAAAAAGATATATTACGTAATGATTTAAAATTTATTATGTTTTTAAATTTATATAGAATATCACTCTTAATCGTAGTGATGAAGCAAGTATAAAAGTCAAAATTACCTACAGTATTCGTGCTCTTTAGTTAGTATTTAAGAAATTAGTTGATATTTAAAAAATATTAAATTTAAGAACACTTTTTAATGTTAAATTAAAATGATTTCATTTAAAATTTTATTTTTTTACTAGATTAATAGACATATTCTAACAAACACACTAAAAGGATTATATAATATATCAAATGTGGAAATAGGCCAATATTTGTATTGGAAAATAGAGGATTCCAAGTCCACCCCCTAATGCTTATTATTTATTGATTTATAATTATTTTATTAGGTTCAGCTGCTTTAATTGTTAGCAATATACAAATTGTTTTGATTGAGAGTCAATATTTTTTTTAAGTATGTTCTTGAATTTATTTGAAATATTAGTAAAACTCAAATTGAAAAGCAGTATGGCCCTTGGATTCCTTTTATTGGAAATTTATTTCCATTTACTTCTGTTTTCAATTGGTCATGAGCGCTTTTATTTTGGAAAATCATACAATTATCTCATAAGAATTTAGCTGCACCCATGGATGATATAAATACTAAAATACTAAGTGAAATGCCGTTATCGTTTTGTGTGTATTTTCATGAATTAAATAGTGGGAACTCGTTGTAATTAATTGCTTCTTGTGCTGTTTTGTAAGTTGTGTTAATCAAATATTTATATTAGGAGAATCTAGATAACAACTGGTATGAAAATATAACAATAAAGATTAACTTGAAAGTTAAATTAACCAATGGAACTTGAACTGTTAATATATGAATAAAGAAGAAAACCACGTTGAGACGCGTTAAACACTTTCCTTAAAATAGATTCGTTCCCTCCAATGTGTACTCGAGGACTTAACGGACATCTATCTCCTAAGATACAATGATGAACAGCAGCTTACTGCACAAGTTAGACCACTACGGCGAACTTGAATTTGTGTCTTTCGTCTATCACCAAAACTCAAACTACAAAAATTTTACTACTAGAGAAGAGAAAATATAGAGAGATTTTGTGGGTTTTCTTGAGAAAAAAATTTTTTTGTCTTCCTCCACCAAGAGAAGTCTATTATTTATATAAGAGAAGAGATTTCCACGTTTGGAACCAAAAAGGCTCTATTACGTTTAGAACAAGAAAGGCCAAAAATCATTATTTCAAGCCATTATTATGTTTGTAAAGCCAAAAGCCTTCATACAATTTGGAACCAAAAAAGCTCTAAACAATCAATTATGTTTGTAAAGCCAAAAGCGTTCATACGTTTGGAACAAGAAAAGCTCCATTATTTCTCATTCACATACGTTGAGAATAACCAATTTGCAACAAGGTGCATATAGAAGAAATTGAACTTGAGGAATTATTTATTCATTTGTTTATTTATTATTATTATTTTAATGCTACATGGCCAATACAACCATAGGGTTGTTGATATTGCCTGTTTTGAGCATTTCCTGCCCGTTCAAAACGGCTTTGCATGAGGTCCACATATCAAAGCTCCAGACGTTCGAAATTTCATCTGAGTTGCTTGGCAACTCCTTACGTTTGGGATAGTGCGACCGACGGAGAAGTTTCAATTCCATTCGTCAGGAGACTCAGGACTCGTTTTTCTGCCACTTTCGGTTCCTCCCTACATGTGCAATGTGATTGACGAAGTCGTCCAAGAAAAGACCTCCACTATGTTTTGCTTCCCCAAACGAGGAAATTCAAAGATGCCTTTCCAATGAATCTGCTTTACTTTAGCCTTGAATTCTACAATGGACTAATTGGTATTCATTGCTTTTCTAACGACCAATTCGTTGTCCAATTCCAGTGGATTCAATACGCGCGCAGGACGAAATTTCCTATCATTGGCGTGGAAATGCGTAAAACGTCTTCCCCTGTAGCTTGTAAGTTGTATGCGGACTTCAAGGTAACAACTGACACTTAACGACATTGTTCTAGAAACTTAACGGAACTTCAAGGTAACAACTGAAAACAAAATTCATAATTAATTCTAAACAAATTATCAAAATTGAAAAGTGATAAATGTAATTGGCTCTTAGTATTTTTACTAACTTAAATGATTAAATGGACAAAACTGAAATCATAAGGGGCTAAGACCAAGAAAATAGGAAAAAAAAAATGCTTGACAAGCATAGTACAAATATTTTAAATACAACCATAACCACAAAGGCAATGAAAATCAATAATTGCTCAAATCGGACTGGATCGGCCCTAGTGGAAATCCGTCGTAACTCGTAAGTCCAATCTAGTTTTTCTTATAAAAATTAGATATTAAAAACCTGATCAAAACCCAGTTTGACAACGGTTTTCATTGGGTTATTAATTTTTTTTTATAGAAAATAACTTTAATTTTTAAAAGATTATATTTGATCCTAAATTTTTATAAAACTCATTTTTATTACTATTTATGTGAATATTTGAGTTTTTTACCTATAAAATGTTTAATTCTTTAAAATTGAATATTTCAAATATTTATAGAAAGAACTTTTATAATTTTCTATACATTATTTCTTTTTTGCTTACTTTAATTTGACGTAGTTTCTTTATTCATTTACTTTCCTTAAATTTGTACTTTTCTTTTCCTTACTTTCCTAAATTTATACTTTCCTTTTCTTGTACTTATTTTTCTTAATTCAAAGTTTCTATAATTTATATTTTCCTTATTAGTTCCACACTTTTCTTGGAGTTTATACCTTCTTTTTTTTTTTACCTTTCTACTTTATAGTTTCCTTATTTTTCTATGTTCTATAATTCTTATTTTCCTTATTTTTCAATACCGTTTTTCTTTTTGATTGATAGTGCTGCAAGCTACTTATTTGGTTGGCTTAATTGTTTGATCCAGAGTTTAGATTGGGGTTAAGTGAGTATGTGGGAACTAAGTAAATACATAGCTGAGAGTTAAACACCATTATATATACTCCTATTCTTTTGTTTCTTATACTAATATTTTTTCTAAGAAAATCATCATGGTTTCAACTAATGAGGAGATTGTCAAAACTATTGGCATTTATCAAAATGTCATTGTACAATGGATACAACGCATGGAGTTGAAACAAGTCAAATTAAATCACATAATATATTAAATGCTAGATGAGTTGACTATTCCTCAATGGAGTCAAGGACAACAACATTCTAAAAGCTGGTATACTTCACCTAAGAGTAAGTAGTTGGGGTCTAATTGTGCTACAACACTTGATAGGATCTCTACTACTAGACATGGCCGAGGTAAACAAGATGCGGATGTTGCTAGTTTATGAAGAAAGCAAGCTTGTGAGTTTTCAATGTATAATGGTAAGTCCGGTGACAATACCATTACAATCATGATGGCGGAGCTTCCAACGAAAGATTCACTCATGCTAAAGAAGTTTTGAGTTAAAGAGGACATTGGATGTGCTTTGCATATCAATATCAAGGAGAGCCATGGAACATCTTTTTCATTGGTCCAAATATATGAAGAGTACCTAAGGATTGTAAATAAAATATGAGGATGAGAAGAGTAACAACCAAAGTGAGAATGAATAAAAGAGAGAAATCAACAATATAATAGACAAAGAGAAAGAGGCCAAGATTGAGATTAAAATTAAGAACGAAGTAAAATATGAGGTTGAGGATGGAAGTACAAGAGCAACAGAAGAAGATTGAGGAAAAAGAGATTACTTTTAGCCCTACTATTTCTTTTCCTAATGCCATTGATACTTCTTTAAAGGAGAATAGTGCTATATTTTTTTTGTTGATGTTATTGAAGAGACAAAAGAACTTCCAAAGCACGTTGAGAATGTGAACGCAAGCATGACCCCCTATTTTTTCCTCTTGCTATTAGTGCCCAAAAAATATGGATCTTGGCAAATCTATGTTGATTGTTGAATTTTTCCCAATGTTATGTCTGTCAAGATTTGAGGATGAATTTTCTTGAGAAAAGAGAGAATATTGAGATCCAAAGTTCATGAGAATTGACACATGATCTATTACTTGTTATTGATGGATATACTAGTTATAAGCTATATATGGATTAATTGAGGAGTTCTGCATTCAATATTTAATTTATGCCGAAAATGAAGATGGCAACAAACTATGAAAAGGCCTATGAAGAGCTTGTTTTTGTGTTAAAAAACTCAACTAATTGTAAGTCATTTTACAAGAGTCTAATTAATGTAATAGTTAGTTTTAATTTTTGGTCTTTTAATTTGGCCTATATGTCATTAATATTTGGGTTTAATTTGTAGTCTTTTTATTAGTTCTAGAGGTAGCCCAACTCTAATGTAACTTGACTAAAATTTAGTCAAAATTTGGCAACAAAATTATTAGAAAATTTTTTAGTGTATGATTGAGATTGCTTAATAGGAAACTATTAGGAAATTGTTTAGTTAAAATTATTAGGAAATTTGATAAGCCACTTTTATTAGAAAAGTTTTAAGTAATTTTTAGACTGAATGGCTACCCCTTGTACCCTATATATTGGGATATTTTATTGCAATAAAATTCATCATTAAAGAATTAACCATTTTGAGAGTTCAAATAATGAATTTCAAGCTTTATTCTTATGAAAACAACTTGGGTTTATCAAATTTGACTAGTTTGTGGTGCCATCAATTTGTCAATTTAATTAAATCCTTAGATTATGGTGACGCTTCCATCATATTGGTTTTTCCCACAAGTTTTCTTATTTTCAAGAGGTGGCTTTTGAAGTTTGGATAGATTGTCCATGTATTACCTGCTAGTTTTGAGGGGCACATCATTAGGATGAAAACAATACAAAGAAATTGAATAAAAATGAACCTTAAAGAAAAGAAATGCTAAGGCAAACCATTGATTAAAATAAAAAGGACAAAAGCAACTGTGGAACATGTTAGCAATTTAAGTTGGTTGAAGCTGCTACTTTGCAGAAAATCTGAATATAAATCCATATGATCTTAAACCCAAAAAAAAAAAATTGAAATTGCATTTGACAACTAAAAAACATTTAGAGTATCATTTATAAAATATGTGTTCTATTTAATCGTTCATGGTGAGATATTATTGTACACTTGCATTTCCATCGCAATTTGTGTTGTTGTGAAGCCAGGTTAATGCTAGTAGAAATTTGTAGGTTCGGTTATGGTTGAAGGAAATGTCTAAATATTGTCAAGGTCTATTTGTTTCCATGGAATTGGGGCCTTAGAATAGGAATTGAAGGCCACAATTCCAATTCTATTGTTTGCTTTAACAAAAAGTTTAAAAATTAAAAATCTATTCTAATTCTATTTCCTTGCAATTCTATAAATTGAATTGGGGCCTTAGAATAGGAATTGAAGGCCGCAATTCCAATTCTATTGTTTGCTTTAACAAAAAGTTTAAAAATTAAAAATCTATTCTAATTCTATTTCCTTGCAATTCTATAAATTGAATTCTTTGTCCAAAGTTAAAATTTCCAATTCTAATATCCAAACGCATGATTGAAGAAGATTAAAAAAGTACTTATAAATGTGAACCCTAAACCCTAAATAATAAACCTACAACTAGTGGTATAAATATAGAAGAATTAACAGACAAATTTAGTTAAATAAAACCCATAGAACCTAAGTTAAGAAACGGAAATAATCTTTTTCAAATTTATCCAAAATTTCTAAAATTTTCATAAATGCATAGATTATCATTTTCAAAAAATAGTAGGACCTTAACAGAAGATAGGTCTAGAAGTAGTAGAAGACACTCACCAGATAGGTTATTCGGATGGAATAATAATGATGAGCATCAAGTCTTAGATGAACTAATATAAATCAAAATATAGATAATTTTAGAACAAATGCACTTCAATTATTAGATCCAAGAATATTATACAATACGGAAAGATTTTCTAGAACAACTAGTTTATATAGATATTATTTAGAAGAACCCATTTCTTGTCATAATAATCAGGTAGTGAGTTTAAATTTAACTAATATTGAAGCTAAGAAAAATTTTAAAAATAAAAATAGAAAATATATTAATATAGGATTAATAGCTGTAGGAATAAGAGGATTAATCAAAAAAGGATTAGGAACAAAAGTTTTAGTTTATTTATATGATAATAGATAGGGTAATAACATGAATAAAGCAATAATATCTATTACAGAGATAGACTTAAATAAAAATATTGCCTTGGTATATACATCACCAGACATGATATTAACCGTAAAAGATTTTATTTAGCATATTAAATTAGGCATTCAAGTTAAAGGATTTGACCAATTTACAGGAGAAAATTTAGGCATATGTATAGGATTATTAGGAAAAGTAATGCAGAACATGACTACTAATTATAAATTAAATATAAAAGGGATAATAGATAATATAGCAAGTAAAGGAATAAAAATGATAAACCCTGAATTATTAGGCTTGGAATGGAATTTAAATAAAACAGTAGAAGAAGGCAATACAGTAATGACTCCTACAGATAGTTATATATATAATTAAGGAAATGAAGTTAAAGTTAGATTTGGAAATTATAATACGACAAATCAGGAATTAGAGGATGATAGTGATTCAGAATCAATTAGAACATAAACAAATCTAGTTCATACAATACAAGAAATAATACTTGAAGAAACAAACTTAAAAGAAATAATAGAGGAACAATATGAAGAATATGATAATAAAATTAATACAGACATAGAAAATAGATTATGGTTAGAAAAAGGTAAAGCACCTAATCTTAATAAAAGACAGTTAGAAGAATATGAAGAAAAATTACTTAATCAAGGAAATTTAGATTATTCAGAAGAATTATATTATGACACAAAAGGAAATATAAGAATTAGAATAATAGATGAAAACAAAAAGATAGATAAGGAAGAAGAAATAAATGATCCTTTAGAAAATTACTTAAAAGAACAATACGAACAAATAAATAATGATGATCAATATAGTCAAAGGCAAGAATTAGTAGTGGAAGTTAAGTCAGAATATTTAGAAGAATTAGGACAAATACCTATGATAACTAGTGAATTAAATACAAAATTTATAAATCAAATTATGCCAAATCCAATAGTGTGAAGCCCACAGCCTCAGCCAATATAAATAGTACCTCAATATAATTATGGAAACATACCTAGAAAACCTTATACAAATTTTAGTTTTGAAAAACCAAATTATACTTATAAAACCAAAGGATTAAGATTTCCCATAGAGCAACAAATTAAGTTGCCAGAAGGTAAAGTATTAAATTTAACGGCTCATGACCCTTAGGCTTGGAATCAGACTATAGATTATTGGAAAGACCAGGTAGTAAATGAATATTAAAAAGGAGAATTTAATCATACAGGTGAACAAATGAAGGCATTTTTAGAAACATATTTAACAAGTAGTGCTAAAGCTATGTGGGAAGCCTATAAGGAAAATTTTCCAGAAGATTTTACAAGAATGGCAAATGTAGGACCAAATCCGTACAATTTTGTAAATAAGGTAGGAGCTATAATAACTGTAGCTGACCCTAATGCAGGACAACAAGAATTACAGTTTCAAGCAGTACAATACTTAGAAAGATTAAGTATAACAAATTGGTTTTATATAAAACAATATTTGGCAAATTATGTTTATTATACTACTGTATCAGGAAATACTTACAATAAGCAATTATGTGATAGAATGTTATTGAAACTACCAGGAACCTTAGGAACTGAAATTGTAGAAAGATGGAATAAGCATTAACAAGAAAACATAATTCCAGAAATAATGGATACTATAACATATCGAGTTTTATTTGTAATAAAAATATTAAAAGAAAAATGTAGTAATATACAGGTAAGTAAACAATCAAAAGGAGAAACTAGTTACTGTAAAACTATGTAGGTATCTCAACAATATGGTAGTACAGAGAAGATGTATAAAAATAAATTTAATAAGAACAAACGATATATGATAAAAAGGTCAAAAAGAAGAAAACCTTTCTTAGACTCTGAAAAACATGTTAGAAAGTTTAATAAAAACAGAACATATAGTAATAAACTAAGTTTTTATGCTTGTGGATAGTCAGGACATTTTGCTACAAGATGCCCTAAAAGACAAAATTTACTAACTACAAGAGCACAAATTATAGAAGACGTAGAAGAAGACTTAATAGAGGTAGATGAATATATGGATGATTCAGAAAGTATATATAGCATAGTAAGCATAGATGTGGCAACAGAACAAGACTTAGATGATGAATTAGAAAATGCTTTTATAGAACAAATAATTGATATGGTAAACACGATTAATAATGAATGTCAACATAATTTGATATTTAGAAAATGTGATGACAATAAACCATGCTACCAATGTAAAAATTATCCATCCTTTAATAATAGATATCAATGGAACCTTTGTAGGATACAGAAGTGTAGCGTATGTCTAAAAAATTGTAAAGAACTAATAACATAACCAGATGTAGAATTAAAAGAAACTGAAATAATAAAATTAGATATATTAGAGAAAGAGATTGCTATATGTAAACAGCAAATTATTTTGTTACAAAGAGAAAATATTATATTTAAAGAAAGAATAGATAAGTTAGATAAAGTTATAGGTAAAGAACAAATAGTAGAAAGTACTTCATATGAAGAAAATAATACTTTGGTAGAGGTCGTTGAGTTTTTAAGCAAGATAGAATCCCCATTAAAATTAATATGTGACCAATTAGATAATTTAAAAAATATAAAAATCAACTGTACAATTATTACAGAAAATCATAATGTAATATTTATAATTGCTTTTATAGATACAGGTTGTACAAGTAACATAATAAATCAAAACATCCTTAAACAAGAAGATATTACAAACATTTCTAAAGATAGATTAGTTAGAGGAACAGGAGTAGAGGGAAAACCTTTTATTTATACAAAACAATTAGTTAAATCAGAAATAAGTATTTTTACACAATGTGGATCATTTTCAGAACCTTATCATATATCAGAAGTTTTAGTAAGACCTTTAACGGTTGAAGTTGATTTACTTTTAAGCTTAAAATTCTTGTTACATGATACTGGCGGAATTTTTCTTACAAAGAATATTTTAACAGTATTTAGAAATTCTCTTACTGCACCTATCAAAATATCTCCTAAACCTTCTTATGTAACTACAACATCAAAGTTGTCAGCTAAGCGTGGTGGACCTAATATACAAAAGCAATAGGAAAAGATTAGTTATAAAGAATTGACAAAAAAAATAGTAACAAAGAAAAACAGCGATTAAGGAAAAAGGAATTAGAACATTATGAATGTGAGATACCAAGACAATGTAAGGTAAATAAAATAATAGGTGAAAATTTCAGAGAAACACATGAATCGGAAATAGAAATAGATGAGGAGAATATGTGTGTTATAAATTTAGAAGATTTAGATTATTCAGATATAATAAATCCAGAAATTTTATATAATGAATTAATAAATTCAGAAATAGATGATACCATAGTAGATTCTAAAAATTAGAAATAATAGGAGAAAATCCTTTAAAATTTTGGTACAAAGATAAACCAGAATGTAAATTAAAATTATAGATCCAAAATTAAGAATAGTAATAGCTAATAATAAACATGCAATGGTAGATGAAAAAGATTTTGAAATGCATATAGAAGAACTCTTGAAAGGAGGATTAATTAGAAAGTCAGACTCAAGACATAGATTAGTAGCATTTATAGTAAGAAAATACAGTGAGATAGTAAGGGGAAAAAGTAGAATGGTAATTAATTATATATAATACACACTCTGATGCTTATATATTTCCAGATAAAGAATTTTTGATAAAACGTATTCAAGATAGTAAAATATTTATTAAGTTTGACTGTAAATCAGGATTTCATCAAATAAAAATGTCTACAGAATCTATAGAATGGACAACATTTACTACACCCCTAGAACATTAAGAATGAATAGTTATGCCTTTTGGATTAAACTAGCAGGCGATATCCGCACAATGCGCGGTTTTATGAGTGCCCAATGCGTTGTATAGAATATAAAAAATTTGATAATAAAATTATGATA